>JAMQGT020011815.1:0-14386 GCA_024447675.2 Pterophyllum scalare
TACAATTTTATATCTTTATGTTTGAAGCCTGAAATGTGGCAAAAGGTTGAAAAGTTCAAGGGGGCCGAATACTTTCACAAGGCACTGTATATATTCATTTTATGGCCACCCAGCTAAAATACCATCATAAAGGTGTTTCACTTATGAACAACCAGCCATCTGGGATGGATAAATGAGTCTCAGAATTTGCTGGATGTATATGTAATAGCTCATCTTATTAGTCACTCTAGTAACCCAGCTTTCAATATTATTTTAACATATGAAATCTAACATGTAATCTAGTTGAGTAGAATATTAGCCATAGAGGAATGTCCAACTGTAGTTCTTACCACATTAATGACAATCACAGAAAGTGATAGTATTGTAATTATGAGTTTAGCATTTCTTAGTCCTGGTTCTTACTTAGCCTTTTGCTGTAATTATTTATTGTAGAGCTTCTACTTCCAGCGGACCACCTAAAGATTCTGCTGCTGGGAGCCTGAGGGGGAGCACTGGGGCCGACAGGATTTTCATCGTCACTTTTTACCATTACAAGTTAGAACTGTACTTTCTGCTGAGTTTTCAGGTGAGGTCTGGCCTTCTTGTTCTCGAGTGCAACCAGTGGTTTGCACCTTGTTGCAAACCTGTATTTCAATTCATGTCTCTTGACTGTAAACCGTGACTTGGTTACATGCTGTGGAGTTGGTTTTCTTAACCATGGAAATAATTCTGTTTCTGATTCTTTAGTTATCTTCCGTGATCTTCCCGCCCTTCGGGTGCTGCTGTCCTGGCTGGTGCGTTCCTTCTTTTTAAGAATGTACACGACGGTTGAAAAGGCCTTTTTTTGCTGCCAGTCATAGGTTTGTGTGCGTGTGAGAGTGAGTGTGTGTGTGTGTGTGTCTGTGTGTGTGTGTGTGCATGCGTGTGTTTGTATGTGCATGCGTGCGTGCGTGTGTGTGTCTGTGTGTGTGTGTGTCTGTGTGTCTGTGTGTGTGTGTGTGTGTGTGTGTGTGTGTGTGTGTGTCTGTGTGTGTGTGTGTCTGTGTGTGTGTGTGTGTGTGTGTGTGTGTGAGTGTGTGTCTGTGTTTCTTCATTAATGATGACCTTCCACACTTGCACTGATATCTTTTTGGGCCTCATTTTTAACATTACAGTGTAAAGTTCTATAATTCTAATTCAACACTTGATCATTTCAGATATTATGTCTGCTTCATTTGTCATGATATTGCCATGAAACTGTTTGTCAGCCATTACTTTTGAATACAAAGATGGCTGTCATTCTAAACAGATAATGCAAAGTTTTTTAAAACCCTTTGAACTGAAGTATAAAGTCTGCACTTCAAGAACATCTTGATTGATTTAAAATCTATTCTGGGGGTGCACAGAGGCAAAACTACAAAAATTATCCAACAAATTTTGAAGCTGACTGTATTTGACTCAGAACCACAAATGGCGATCTGTCCTCAGTGACACTGCAGGAAAAGTGAGGGGATTATAAAAGTCACTAGAACCAACACTCTGGGGACTGTGATTGTCTGCACAAAATTACAAGACAGTCAAGCCAACTGTGGACAGATGGCTTGACTGATAAAGCAATCTTGGCATCCTTACAGTTATGCCACTAGCTTGGCTAAAAATCAAGATGCATTATGTAAATGTATTAGGTACACCCAACACACTTAGGCATATTGAAAGAATGAATACATCTGGATAAACACTATAGAGTGCTTGACAAATTTCTATCACATCATGGAATTATATCCAGATCACCCATTTCTGGATGAGGCAGATGGCACAGAATAACACAGCCATGGGCTCCATAAAGAGCATCAAAGGCTCATCTACAGTATAATGGTTGATATTGGTCCACCACAGATAGACCTGCATTGATGCATATGATGCTTCAGTGTGAAAGCTATTGTTCTTACAGAGTATAATGACTAAAAGATACTTGAGACAATTTAGAAATGATGCCCACAGTACGTCCATGTACCATAGATGGAAAGGTCGTCTCAGCGTTGTGATAGTTTGGTCAAGCAGTGCTTCATAAAAGCCACCAGAGGGAGACAATGTGTACCTAATGTTGTTGCCAACAGTTATAGAAGTTAATGGTTATAAAGCAATATTTTGGCAAATCACTTTAAAAACAATAACCATAATGTATCACAGTTTGTATGATTAAATAATCATTAGTTCTAATTGCTGGGGTTATTTGGGGTCATGAGACAAAAAGTGTGGGCTTCTATTGAACATTTAACTCAAAATCTTTCTGCTGACTGGGCACAAGAAACACACAGTGATAACCAGACTGTATACAACAGTGTTGGCACGATGTATCTGTGCCAACCTTTAGTTTTACCTCTGACCTCCAGTGTGGACTCAGTAGTTTGTTTGTTTCAGGCAGGTCTGCGCCCTGCTGCCCCTCTGCTGCTTTTTTCTTCTAAGACCCACAGACAGTGACCTGTTGTGTAACAAAGATACGAGATAAGGCGGGGGGCTCACACACATTTATTGATGAGAATGAAAAAGATAAGGTTCTTATGTCAAAGGTCAAACAGTGCAAGTGTGAGTAGGAAGGGAGAACCAGCGCACCGTCAGCAGGAGACAAGAGAGGATGTGGAGTCATTAGGCTCAAATTTGACCTCTCTGCTGATAAATGACGGTGGTAGTGGAGGTCAGGAAGGGGTGACAATGGCTGACAGAGCCTCGTGTACACTCACAACACACTCAGAATTTTTTTAAATGATTTTTAAAAACACGATTGGGATGTGTGTTACTGGACAACCAAAAAAAAGACACTTTTCAAACTACTCACAAACTTGTTGGTTAGCATGCTCAGACAGGAACTGCCAGAGACCATTTAACCTTCCAGTAAGTGATTCAGAAAATGACTGGTCATATCTTACTATGAGTCGGGCAAACACTGATGACAACTGCAGCCCTACCAAAACCCTTTAAGCTAGTCTGAGCAGACAACTTGAGCTGCGCTCCATCGTGCACACTAACTTGCCTCACTCTCCTCATCCCATATACCAAACACCTCCCCAGTTTGGTGGTATTTTTAAGCTGCGTAATTTCCCATCTGTCCCTCAGATATAGCAATGTTGCTGTTGTCCAGCATCACTGCCTGCTCTCTCAGCCCCTCAGGAGACATATACAGTCATGGTAAGATGTTTATTATATGGGGTTTATGTATCAGGACATAATAAAAAAAAAATAAAGTCCTTAAAATTAGGTAAAATCAAGCTGAGCTGACCACAAGACATTACATGTTACACAATGTCATTATTTATTTAACAAATCAAAATGTGGAAGCAGTGTGTGAAAAACTAAGCACACCCCTTGATTCAGTAGCTTGTAGAACCACTTTTAGCAGCAATAACTTAAAATAATCATCTTCTGTATGACTTCATCAGTCTCTCACATTGTTGTGGAGGAATTTTGGCCCACTCTAAACGCATTGTTTCATTGAGATTTCACAACAGTTTGTTGATGTATAGCTCTCTTATGTTCTGGACTTTGACTGGGCCATTGTAACAGCTTGATTCTTTTTCAGCCATTTTGTTGTACATTTGTTGCTGTGTTTGGGATCATTGTGTTTTTGCATGACTGAATTTTGGCCAAGACAAAAGGAAGGTTGGAGATTGGCCTATAATTAGCTAAGACAGCTGGGTCAGTGATGGCTTTTTAAGTAGCGGTTTAATTACAGCCACCTTGAAGGCCTGTTGTGTGCAGCCAATTAATACAAATAGATTGATCATATTTAAGATTGAAGCATTAACTAATGATAGGACTACTTTGAGCAGTCTAGTAGGAATGGGGTCTAATAGACACATTGATGGTTTGGAGGAAGTAACTACTGAAGTGAACTCACAGAGAGTGTTTGATTAGCAGCACCCGATTAATTCCTATGGAAGCAGTAAGAGTGTACTTAACTTTTACACACAGTATTTCTGCATTGTCGCTTAATTGTTGTTAAATAACTATTGACATGGTGTAAAAAGCCCTGTTTTGTTGTTCATCTGAGGTTATAGTCTCCAAATTTTAAGACCTGCTAAGGACTAGAATATTTTTATTATGTCCAAATACATAAACTATTACAACAGAGGGCATACTTTTTTAATACCATGACTGTATTAATGAAATGAGTTGTTCAGATGTTTTCTGTTAATGTTACCTGTTTAATTTTGAGTGTACCTTACTGCCTTTTACTCATAATTAGTTTTGTAATTTGTAATTTTGTTTTTTTGTTTTTGTTCCTAGTTTTAGATTAAAGTCCATGCCTCGTTTTATAGTATCGTTAATTTGTGATCGCCTGAATTGAAAAGCTTGAAATATAACATCTTTTAGTTCATGAATATTTCACTAATCTCACTGATTACATAAAATATGGCATGTACAGGATCACCTGTCAAATCTGGTAAAAAAAAGAAAGAAGGTTTTTTGAAATTTGCTGATTTTTTAAATGGACATTTGAAAGCACATCAGTTTAGTTTAGTGAAAATGAGCATTATGTGGTTCTTTTTTAGTCTTCATTCATCTATTTTGTTTTTAGCTGCTGCTTTTGAAAGTTTATTGTTCACCACAAAGCCCCTGAAAGTACTCGGTATTGCTGGAATTAAACCCCCCAGCGATGTGAGAACATTACACCCTGCAGTCAAACCCAGTGAAATTAGTTCTGCGAGTTCTGGTGCACAGGTCATGCTCATGTTGACCCTTTTTTCCACCTCCCTCTGAGATCAGATGTTGTCTTTTGGGGTCTAATGTTGTGAGTTTACGCTAAATCTTACCTAAGTTTTGGGTTTCCTGCAACACCTCTTCCTGATGGGGTACAGGACACAACCTGCTTACGTAAATAAGCTGGGGGAGAAGGCACAAGGAGCCAAAGGTGAGACCCTGTTGCCATATTTCACAAGAGCAACCATTGTTTAGTTCCAGACTTATTCCTCGGCATGTAAAGTAGTTTCCGTTGTTGCAAATGGCCTGAGCCAATAAATTTGTTGTTAACAGCAGGAACAGGCAACTTACTGGCAGGTACAAGACAAAACAAACTGGGAGTCTGTCACCTCTGTTTGTGGGCAGAAACACCCGCAGACAAATATTTCAGGACGTTCTGAAGTTTGACTGACCGATTCATTTGTTTAATGTTTCCTAAATGGTGACTGTAGATGATAAAAGAACAGAAAGGCAAACATTTTAATTTCTTACATGTTGTGCTACCTCTCAGAGAGTAAAGGTGAGGCCTTTAGGACAGACCGTGGACTTCCCTCACAAATACGGCCTTTAAGGATGTCCGTTTGTCCACCCTGTTTTCCATGAAAGGATCTGGCAGCACAGTCACTCACTGTCATTCCCACTCTCTCTTCTAACTTTTGCCTCCTATTCATTTTTAACTTTGTGTGTGTCAAGTTCTCATTGCAGCTGAAGAGAATGCAACACACTGTCAACCAACAGCAAAGGACGAAGCTAATGAATAATTCTGCACAAGAATTAAGTCATGAAACAGCATTATTTTCATGACAGTTTTGTGTCTGAGAAAAACTACATTTGCATGCTACACCTTGTGGAAATGTTTCGGATCCTCTTAATGTAAAAACGAATGAAGAGTCTAAATGCAAACTGTGTCTGTGCATTTTGCACTTGTCCTTTAATTTTACTCACACTGACGCTTCTGCACGTGCCTGTATGTTATCATTTATATTGTAGGATGGCAGGTGTTGATGTGGCGGTGGCTGTGTGATGTGGTTTTCTAATGTTTGTGTGACTGAGAACAGTGTTCAGGCTTTTGCTGGCACCACAGCGACCGAGACTCTCTCAGCGTTTAATAACTTCCGGCCAGTGTTCGTGTCTGGGGCTGTTCTAGAAATCTTAATTAAGCTGGTGGAGCTGTGAAGTGTGTGTGGGGGGTGCGCTATATGACAAAAATAGATCTCAGGTCTCCTGATAAATAATGCTGTGTACAAATAGAGCAGAAATGATTGGAAAATATCTAATTAATAAAGGAAATTCAGCTGAAGATTGGCTGCCAGCAGGGAGGGTGCATTGGCTTCTTGAGGAAATCATTCACAGTCCTGTCCCAGCGGTGCCACAGTGCTGAGTTTACTGGTGCTTCAGTATACGGTGAGCTTCCAGATGCAGAGAGCGAGGCTGGGAAGCAGTGGTGGAGCCAGGCGTAGCAAGGATGAGACTGTTATTTACTTCACTATGACACAGAATCAAAATCCTTATTTTTGTTTTCTGCATATCAAATCACTGTTTGCTGTACATTCAGTTAATCTCATCATTGGCTTAGACAGGTATAAGTGCGATGTAGACGTACACAATGAGGACAGATTTAAAAAGCTGCAACTCTCAGTTAACTATAAAACATGGAATGGCTGCAAAAGTTGTTCCACACGTAGACAAAGCTCAGCGCAGTTTAAGTGGTTGGTTGTGCATTAAAACAAAATCCTGTTTTTGCAGGAAAAATGTTCTGGGGGAAAAATGCTAGAAAATAAAGGCCTAACAGGATGTAAATCACCTGAGTGTGTGTTGTGTCGGGGCCATGAGCGCCTCTTGGCTCTGCTTTTGATTGGAAGGTAAGCTGATCCAGGATCGACATGGTAGCACATTTACGTGAGCAAGGAGGGAAAAATGAAACTGTGGTGACAAAATCAAAGAGCTAAACACACACAGATGCCTGGTTAATGGTCACATGTAGATTCAAACCTCTAAATACCAGCAGCATGTGCATGTTCTTCATTAAAGAATTAAATTGTGACTGCTGTTTGTTTTCATAGCATGTTAGTCTGCTAGCCTCTGCTTATTAATGCAAAGATGCAAACACACTGAGGCTGATTTGTGGGTCTCTTCCTTCAGTTTAATTTATTTCAGTTCACTCTGTAGCCATTTACCTTATATGTATTGTCTAATACACTTTCATTCCATGGTCACTGAGACATAAAATTTGCATCTATACATTCACTTGTTAAATCTGGTAAAAAAAAAAAAAGAAAAAAGAAGTAAATAATAAATAAATACAAAGACATCTCAAAGGGTTTGCAGACTTTGCCTCAAAGTAAAGTTTAAAAAAGCTTTTTGAAATTCATCTTTGCTGTTGCAGAAAGTTCCCATGATCATAATTCAGGATTTTTGGTTCGCCATGTTCTCTCATAATGTCTCTGTTATTACGTAGCATGTAATGGCATTCTGTGTGAAACACTGTCACAATATTATCATATATAAAATACATGGAGTGCGCACATCATAACAGCAACATGCAGCAGGCAGTTGCATACATGCGAACAACAGGAAACCGGGAAGTTCCCAGGTCCATAAGGCAGAACAGGATCAGTGTGTAATGTCAGGCAGCTCCGGAGGAAAAGCTGCGAGATGAGTAGAATTTAAAAAAAAGGTTTTCCGTGCTCCTTTTTCTTTTTTTTGCTTACCTTTATACGGCCAATCATTCTGGAAGACATACTGACATATTTTAAGTGCTCCAACAAAGGAATTTCCCAACTCTGGGACAAATGAAAGTACCACGGAGATTGTCTGCATCAAACTTCATTGAGTGCCGTCCACTAGTTGTCAACACATTTTGCCAATCCATCCATGACCAGTTAGACAGACCAACACTAAATTTAGAGATGCTGATGGCACTGTCAAAAAGCAATCTTCTGGTTTTTGAGGATTATAATTCACTTTTATTACCACCTGGAGGGAAGATGTTTTCCATCTGCTTATTTACTGATGTGTCACTGCTTGATTGGCATGGATGCTGAGCATCCTGCCAGGACTGTGAGGTTAGGGGATGTGCTTGCATAAATACAGACAATCATGACTAAAAAAGCCTGCCCCTGTTTTTTTCTCACTATTATATAGACGTCAAAATGGTTTAAACAAAGGAAAACAAATAACTCCACAGGTTGGGATGTTTACAGTGCGAGTGGCTTCAGGCCAAAGCTAAATATTTATATCCATGGATCCACCCAGTGTCACTTTTAACACTGATCACATGGATCAAGACTTAATGAAATAAATTCTCATGCTTGTGTAAGGTCTGTTGATTCATTTTAAGAAAAATATTTTAAGCTATAGTCAGAGTTTATTTTAGATAGTGTCCCCACTTTGAACAAAGGTGAACTTCCTTTGCTCT
Organism: Pterophyllum scalare; assembly: GCA_024447675.2. Taxonomy (NCBI): domain Eukaryota; kingdom Metazoa; phylum Chordata; class Actinopteri; order Cichliformes; family Cichlidae; genus Pterophyllum; species Pterophyllum scalare. The sequence continues at coordinate 8,114 of JAMQGT020011815.1, forward strand.
GCCAGAGGCCTGAGAGCGATGATTTAATGTGACTGCTGATAGCGAAACAAACAGGTTGGCGCGTCCGCTCAGGCCAGTGTGGATAAGCGGGCACACACAGGCAAGGTCCTGCATCCACCACCACCACCCACGCCCCCTCCCCCATCGCTAAATAAAGATCCACTTGATGGATACACTCTGATAACATAAATCAGGATATCCCAAGAGGAGTGACGAACTGCACCATTGTTTTGGTTCAAGTGGGCAGTCATCCTGACAGACAGTGTATACTGGATATGGGAGAGGACAGGAGGTTCTCTCGATAGAGTTTACCTTGATGGATCAGGTCAGAACCAGTTGTTCACATGTAGTTATGCAATGTTCTGATGCCACAACCCTTTTTTTTCATCTTCTGTTTGATGTTGGGATATATGCTTTGTAATCTTTATAAATAGATATATAAATACGCAGAATGTGTAGACCAGGGATAACCAGGGACTTTTGAGATTTCCATTTGTAGTGTGCATGCAGGCTGCATAACACGAGCAGGCTTTGATTGCACGTGGATAAACGTCTGCAGGGACAGCAGCCTTGAAATCTTTGGCTGTCTAGGAATGTGACCAGGATATGTCCTTCAATGCACATATTAAACAGATATGTAGGACCGCTTTTTTACATTTGTGCAATATTTCTAAAATTATAAACATCCTTTCTCAGACTGATGCTGAAAAACTAATCCATGCATTTATTACTTCTAGGCTGGACTACTGTAATTCATTATTATCAGGCTGTCCTAAAAGCTCCCTGAAAAGCCTTCAGCTGATCCAAAATGCTGCAGCTAGAGTACTGACAGGGACTAGAAAGAGAGAGCATATTTCTCCCATATTGGCTTCTCTTCATTGGCTCCCTGTTAAATCTAGAATAGAATTTAAAATCCTTCTCCTCACATACAAGGTCTTGAATAATCAGGCCCCATTTTATCTCAAAGACCTCATAGTACCGTATCACCCCAATAGAGCACTTCGCTCTCAGACTGCTGGCTTACTTGTGGTTCCTAGGATACTTCAGAGTAGAATGGGAGGCAGAGCCTTCAGCTTTCAGGCCCCTCTTCTGTGGAACCAGCTCCCAGTTTGGATTCAGTGCTATATAAATGAAATTGAATTGAATTGACTGAATGTATTTGAACTTATACAGCCCTTTTCTGGTCTTACTGACCACAGTGTTTATGTGAGCATACATTAATACCTCACTTCATTTTATATGTAGTGCTTAACAAATTTCGTAGTCCACCTGTCATAAAAAAAAAAAAGTACTGAATTCATGAATTCATGTTTTCACTCAGAGATGGCTGCGCTTCATCAGACAGCTCAGGAAGGCTGGGCCGAGCTGCAGCCCCCTCACACAAGCCTACAAGGGCCTGGTGGAGAGCATCCTCACCACTGGTATCTCAGTGTGGTATGGCAACACCAGGCAGAGAGGAAGGCTCTGCAGAGAGTCGTAAAAATAAAAACTGAAAAATGATCAGGACTGTGCTTCCATCAATGGATACAATTTACACACAGTGATGCAAAACGAGGACACAGCACATTATAAAGGGACCCACACCACCCTGCCCACTTTCTCCTCAGGCTCAAACGTACAGCATCCAGCCTGAGGAAAAGTAGAGGCAGACAGCATCATCTCACACAGGACCAGATTCCATAAAAGTTTATTTCCTGCCACAGTCAGACCGATGGCATCCCAGAACTCAGAGTAAAGGACTAGTCACAACCAAAATCCACTTTGCACTGTTACTCAAGAGCTGCACAAGAATTCCTATGTACCCAAACTTTGCGTGCCAGGCAACAGGGGTACAACAACAATGCCTCATCTATAGGTATCATCTAAGCAGGGGTGCATATATCCAAGCCTATACAGACTTGCCATGGATAGTTGTGCACCCCTGCCTCCTCAGTACCATGTGATAGTGTTTTCTCCAAAGCCGGAAGAGTTATTTCCAAAAAGAGAAACCAACACAGTGGAAAAATATTTTTTCTTGATAAAAATGAATAAAGTCATTATCACCCCAGTACTCATGAGCAGAACCACTGTCCCATCTTTCAAAAACAATCCAACAGTTTTAACATGTTGGATTTTTTTAAACACTGACTGAAATAATATTCTCAAGTTGTTGTTTTTTTAATTGACAGACCTCTATTACCATTCTATTCATAATATGAATGAATGAACCACACAAAATCAAATTAAGTTGTTTTTATTTGTATTGTTGGCAGTGATTATTCCCATGCTGACATTATTGCATGGCTGCCAAGGCTGTGACCACCAGGGGGGTTTGATGCCTCGGGGCATTAATCTTAACCAATAACCAGTTAGATGGAAAGCTGCAAGTCTTCATGAGGTTTCATCTGGGCGTCACTAATAACCACTTTGGATGGAGGAGCTCTTATTCCTAGAAATCTGGCAGAATTTATTAACCCCCCTAAAACCTGACTACCCAGGGTTGAGACCAGGAAGCAGAGCCGCAGTCTTACACGCCTCTCTGCAGCTTCCTCCTGCCATCCCCCCGAAACCCCATCCCCATAGAGACAGTGCCTGCTCCCAGACCACCAAAAAACAAACCAAAAAACAGCAAAAAAAAGTCCCTGTTAGGAAATGATGTAAAAACTGATCAACATATCGATTTATTCTGCCTTACAGAGACTTGGTTACAATGGGATGAATATGTTACTTTAAATGAACCAACACTCCTGAGTCACACTAACTGTCAGAATCCTTGAAGCACAGGCCGAGGAGGAGGAGGAGCAGCAATCTCCCACTCCAGCTTATTAATCAACCAAAGACCCAGACAAAGAGTTTTAATTAATTTGAAAGGCTTACTCTTAGCCTTGTACACCTTAATTGGAAAACTCAAAAAAGAGAGTTTGAAGGAGACTGCCCCCCCCCGAGCCTTTCTTCCTGTTAAATGATTTTCCTTCCCACTGTTACCAAGTGGGATGTGCTACAGCAGCAGAACACCAAACCAGTTGCCACACCAGTCAGCTCAAAACAGGAAACTTAGGCTACAATTCATATAGACTCACCAAAACTGGACAATAGAAGACTGGAAAAATATTGCCGGGTCTAATGAGTCTCAATTTTTGCTGTGACATTTGGAGGGAAGGGTCAGAATTTGGTGTAAATAACATGAAAACTCACATCCATCCTGCCTTGTATTAACAGGTCAGGTGGGTGGTGGTGATGCAGTGATGCGGGGGATATTTTCTTGGCACACTTTGGGCCCCTTACTTCCAGCTGAGCATTGTTTAAATGCCATGGTCTACCTGAGTATTGCTGCTGACCATGCTCATCCTTTCATGACCACAATGGACCCATCTTCTGATGACAGACGAAGCAGGATAACAGACTGTGTCACAAAGCACAAATGATCTCAAACAGCTTCCTTGAACACAACACTGAGTTCACTGTACTCAAATGGGCTACACACTCATCAGATCTCAATCCAATAGAGTATCTTTGGGTTGTTGTTGAATGGGAGCTTTGCATCATGGATGTGCAACTGACAAATCTGCTGCAGCTGTGTCATGCTATCACATCAATATGGATCAAAAGCTCTGAGGAATTTTTCCAGCACCTTGTTGAATCTATGGCATGAAGAATTAAGGCACTTCTGAAGGCAATAGGATGTCCCTAGCAGGGTGTATGTAATAACGTGGCAGGAGAGTTGTTCTGGGAAATAATGAGTGCTGAGAACCTTAAATATGTTTTGAGAGATAGGCCAAAGGAATTGAGAGAAACTATAGTGGTGACTTACAATCAGTGCAAGCAGAGCATTATTGTCATCACCTGCATTTTTACAGCAATCAGAAAAAAGGAAAGCATGAAGGAAAACTAAGTAGAGCTTGTATAAAGCATCGGTTTAATCCATTTTAGACTTTAGTTCCTGAGGGCCGAGAGCAGGAACTATATTAAAAAGTCATTGAATAGAAGGATGATCTGACACTTGAGAGTTGAGAATTTTCTGCGGAAATTCATCACATTCTTGAGAATAGAAATTCGACAGTCAGATCCAGAATACATGCTATAAACTGACAATGGTCTGTTAATTCAGTTGTTTCCTGCATCTAAAGGATGCTGTTTGTCAGTGTGTGTTTGCACGTGTCAAGGAGAGACTCTGCATCTACAAGAGCAGGTAAAGAAAAAGGATAAAGTACTTCACAGTTGAGGCTGGCATGTCTGCACCAAATTCTAAGCTTATGAAAGTTAATTTAAAGCTTTCTGGAAGTTGAAAAATCTAAAATATTTGGCTTTGCGTTAAAAAAATAGTCAAAAGTGTGAAATATTAGCAGGTCCCTAATATTAAGGGCTCAGTCCAGTATTTCAGTAGCAGTGATATCAGTTCAGACTGAGTTATGAGCACTGATTTAGAGAGGAAAAAACAAACGCTGGAATGAACTGTCTAGACTAAACCAAACCCACTGCCCGGAGCTGAGCCAAAACAAATGCCACACTTGACAACAGCACAATCTTGAGGTTTTTTTTAATCAAACAGAGTGCTCTTCAAGCAACAAAAAGAAAAGTCTGTAACAGTGAAAAGTGCATGTCAGTGTGAACAAAGACAGGGTACAGCTTGCTTCCAAAAACAAACAGCAAATACAGCCAGATGGATTTTCCATTGCAGAGCTGTGTTAATGAGAGGAAGCAGAGGAGTGCTTCCCAGGGATTGCATTGTGAAACTGTGCAACACTCCACCTTAACTGCTTGATCGAGGGAAACCTCCTAGAGTTTGGCCCTCATACTACCTGCCCTTCTCAGTCAGAGATGGTAATCCCCACATGGGATCACTGGAAAACAGCCGTCCAGCATCCGCTGACAGCCTGCTATATAAGAGGATGTCTGATAATGCTCTTAGGTATACATATGACTCAGAAGCTGAACTGCCAAAACTTAACAGTTAGTTGATGCCAACTCCACTTAATGTTCTTCCTGTTCTGTCCTACAAATTCGTGGAACATATTTTTAAAAAAAATGCACAGTGCAGTCCAAGGTCAGAGATTTCCGAGATCTATTGTAGGTAAACATCTTGAAGAAAAATTTAGACATGTCAGCACGGTGGCGCGGTGGTTAGCACTGCTGCTTCACAGTTAGAATACCATCTGGGAGGCCTGGGTTTGATTCCACCTTGGCCCGCCCCTCCCTCTCTGTGTGGAGATTGCTTGTTCTCCCCGTGTCTGTGTGGGTTTTCTCCGGGTACTCTGGTTTCCTCCCACAGTCCAAAGACATGCACTTATTGGGGTTAGGTTAATTGGCCAATCTAATTTGCCCATAGGTGTGAATGTGAGTGTTGTCTGTCTGTGTTAATCCTGTGACAGGCTGGTGACCTGTACAGGGTGTACCCTGCCCCTCACCCTATGTCAGTTGGATCCCCCTCCAGTGGATGTGAATGGCTGGATGTCTAAAACCTTCTTTTTACGAGTCTTTGTGCTGTTGCATTCACAACCTTGCATACATATCATATGAAGTCATAAATCAAACACTTGTCATTTGGTGCAAGGTGCTACACCTATGCTGGCCATCATGGAAGCCAATAAAAGGGGAGCAAAGGAGATCAACAACCCACTGTTTGTCTTCCATCTGCAATAGAATCTGTTGCCTATCCCAGCTGTTATGGAGTGAGAGGTGGGGTGCACCCTGGAGAGGTCACTAGTGTGTCACAGGGATAACACATAGAGACAGACAACCATTCATGCTCATATTCACACCTACAGCCAATTTAGAATCACCAGTTAACCTCACATGCATGTCCTTGGACTGTGGAAGGAAACCAGAGCACCTGGAGAGAACCTGGGTTCTCACCTTGGTTGCCAGATGGCCGTAGACCAGTTTCCAGCCTGTGTGACTGGGGTCTAAATCACTTGACCCTACATTGTCACATGCCCAAATTAGGCCCCAGCACACCCCAGAGCAGCCATCAGTGATAACAGATGATATTAAATCAGAGACTGAAAGAAAAGGAGGAGCTGGGGTAGAGGTGGGTAGCAAAGCAGTTTGAAGATGTTGAAAAACTGTGGGCAGGCTAAAAGAGCTTAAATGGCATTTGACTTCATTCTATGCAAGAATATTTATGTAGCAGTAGTGAATGTGTTGGAGTTACACAAATCAAGGCCAAGAAATGAAGGAATGAAAGCATTAACTTTAGAGGTGTGACTACTGTAGCATCACAGTACATTTAGATAAACTCCAGGATGTGTTAATACACAGAACTATTCAATTAAATTCTATTTTATTTATATTGCA
>JAMQGT020011816.1:0-100187 GCA_024447675.2 Pterophyllum scalare
CGTATTGCTGTTTGATTGAAGTTTGTGAAGTTATCCTTGAAATGGCCAAAATGAGCGTTTCTCAGCGAGAAAAGCTCAAAACGCACATAAAAGCTCCTGTGCTTGCAGGATCGTGGTGAAACACGGGGTTCTGCTTGGAAATCATATGAGATTGAAGGAGAATCATTTAGAAACATGTTTGGAAGCAGTTTGATTGAAGTTTGTGAAGTTATCCTTGAAATGGCCAAAATGAGCGTTTCTCAGCGAGAAAAGCCCAAAACGCACATAAAAGCTCCTGTGCTTGCAGGATCGTGGTGAAACACGGGGTTCTGCTTGGAAATCATATGAGATTGAAGGAGAATCATTTAGAAACATGTTTGGAAGCAGTTTGATTGAAGTTTGTGAAGTTATCCTTGAAATGGCCAAAATGAGCGTTTCTCAGCGAGAAAAGCTCAAAACGCACATAAAAGCTCCTGTGCTTGCAGGATCGTGGTGAAACACGGGGTTCTGCTTGGAAATCATATGAGATTGAAGGAGAATCATTTAGAAACATGTTTGGAAGCAGTTTGATTGAAGTTTGTGAAGTTATCCTTGAAATGGCCAAAATGAGCGTTTCTGAGCGAGAAAAGCCCAAAACGCACATAAAAGCTCCTGTGCTTGCAGGATCGTGGTGAAACACGGGGTTCTGCTTGGAAATCATATGAGATTGAAGGAGAATCATTTAGAAACATGTTTGGAAGCAGTTTGATTGAAGTTTGTGAAGTTATCCTTGAAATGGCCAAAATGAGCGTTTCTCAGCGAGAAAAGCTCAAAACGCACATAAAAGCTCCTGTGCTTGCAGGATCGTGGTGAAACACGGGGTTCTGCTTGGAAATCATATGAGATTGAAGGAGAATCATTTAGAAACATGTTTGGAAGCAGTTTGATTGAAGTTTGTGAAGTTATCCTTGAAATGGCCAAAATGAGCGTTTCTGAGCGAGAAAAGCTCAAAACGCACATAAAAGCTCCTGTGCTTGCAGGATCGTGGTGAAACACGGGGTTCTGCTTGGAAATCATATGAGATTGAAGGAGAATCATTTAGAAACATGTTTGGAAGCAGTTTGATTGAAGTTTGTGAAGTTATCCTTGAAATGGCCAAAATGAGCGTTTCTGAGCGAGAAAAGCTCAAAACGCACATAAAAGCTCCTGTGCTTGCAGGATCGTGGTGAAACACGGGGTTCTGCTTGGAAATCATATGAGATTGAAGGAGAATCATTTAGAAACATGTTTGGAAGCAGTTTGATTGAAGTTTGTGAAGTTATCCTTGAAATGGCCAAAATGAGCGTTTCTGAGCGAGAAAAGCTCAAAACGCACATAAAAGCTCCTGTGCTTGCAGGATCGTGGTGAAACACGGGGTTCTGCTTGGAAATCATATGAGATTGAAGGAGAATCATTTAGAAACATGTTTGGAAGCAGTTTGATTGAAGTTTGTGAAGTTATCCTTGAAATGGCCAAAATGAGCGTTTCTGAGCGAGAAAAGCTCAAAACGCACATAAAAGCTCCTGTGCTTGCAGGATCGTGGTGAAACACGGGGTTCTGCTTGGAAATCATATGAGATTGAAGGAGAATCATTTAGAAACATGTTTGGAAGCAGTTTGATTGAAGTTTGTGAAGTTATCCTTGAAATGGCCAAAATGAGCGTTTCTGAGCGAGAAACGCTCAAAACGCACATAAAAGCTCCTGTGCTTGCAGGATCGTGGTGAAACACGGGGTTCTGCTTGGAAATCATATGAGATTGAAGGAGAATCATTTAGAAACATGTTTGGAAGCAGTTTGATTGAAGTTTGTGAAGTTATCCTTGAAATGGCCAAAATGAGCGTTTCTGAGCGAGAAAAGCTCAAAACGCACATAAAAGCTCCTGTGCTTGCAGGATCGTGGTGAAACACGGGGTTCTGCTTGGAAATCATATGAGATTGAAGGAGAATCATTTAGAAACATGTTTGGAAGCAGTTTGATTGAAGTTTGTGAAGTTATCCTTGAAATGGCCAAAATGAGCGTTTCTGAGCGAGAAAAGCTCAAAACGCACATAAAAGCTCCTGTGCTTGCAGGATCGTGGTGAAACACGGGGTTCTGCTTGGAAATCATATGAGATTGAAGGAGAATCATTTAGAAACATGTTTGGAAGTGAATAATATTAATATAATGTACATATGATTCAACAGAGAGTGTTCTTTTGATAAAGCACATGAATATTGCACAGAAGTACAGACATTCTGTACTTAAGTAAAAGTACAGATACTTGTGTTAAAAAATACTCTGGTAAAAGTACTGGTTCAATGTCTTTCCTCAAGTAAAAAGTAAAAAGTACAGGCTCTGAAATGTACTCAGAGTAAGAAAGTAAAGTAGCTCTTTTGAGGACATTTCCAGATGCTATTGTTGTGTAAACCTACCTGAACCTTTTGCTATATTAATATAATACAGTGGTATAAATTGAGAATACAAATATTATTCCAACGTAAATTCTAATGAATGTAGTACTCATCTTGAATCTGTTACCTACACTGTAGAGGGTGACTCCATACATAAACACAAATATTAGTACAATCAGGGGTTAAAGTGCTATTCAGTCGGTGGGGGGACTCTAATATCCGTTGTGGTGAATCAGCACAGGGAAAAGAATCGCAATAATTTTTATGTTGAGTCAGTATATTTTCTTTGGGAACAGGCTGTGATCAGCTGACCTGCTGCTGCTGCTCTGAGGTTTACTGCTCTGTGAGGATGAAGTGACCTCACAGAGATGTAACCCAGTATTTCACAGCTGTCTGAGCTGATCTCCATCCCCACACTGACAGCATACAGGCTGTAGAAATGCTGGACTCAGTGAATGAATCTCAGCATCAGCAGCTTTGATTCAGACACTGATGTAACCTGTAACTGTGAGCATGAACACAGAGCTTTACTGTAACTACAGTACAGCAGGCTGACCTGTTTATCCTGCACTAAACTGCAGTATTTTCATACAGTCTTTAAATAACAAATTTCACAATATAAAAAAGCACCACATACAGATTCAATATCTTAACTTTAAAAAAATGAGGACAGGTAGGCTTTTGAATCTTGTAGTTTATCAAATGTCATCCAAAAAGATCTTACTTTTTAAATGCAACCTGAGTCTGTTTGAAAATGTATTGAGTAGAAAATACAAATACTTGTGTTTAAAGTGTAATGAGTATAAATAAATACAAATAAAATACTCAAGTGAAGTACAAATACCTTAAAAAATCTACTTAAGTGCCTTAATGAAGTATTTGTACTTCATTACTTCCCACCTGTGAGACTGCTTGATGAAATAAGTCATTATCTAGAATAATTGAGCTACACAGATCAAACTGCTAATAAATACAGTAAAACAGCACTGTGCTCCAGAACAGGAACAGGAAATGATACGTTGTGAGAGCCAAAACCAAAAAGTCCATAAGAGTGCAGCCATTTGGAAGGGGCTCAGATTACAGCCACTGCTCCTCCACATCAAAAGGAGGCAGGTGAGGCGCTTTGGGCATCTGACTAGGATGTCTGGTTCCAAAAAGAAGATATATATTGAGCAAAACAAACTTACTCACTTGGTAGTTGACAGTTGGAAAGGGAGACAAGAAAAAGAAACAGGAAACTGTAAGTGGGTGGAGCTTTGTCAGAATAAGCTTTGAACGCTAAAGAAAGCAGCAGTTCCACAGTCCTCAAGGCGGAGGCGCATGTAGGCGAGGAGTCTGTAACGCTGCCCTGCAGGAGTGCAGTCCATCCCCTGTCTGGAGACACTACGGTGGAGTGGAAGGACAGAAATGGCAGGAAGGTCCACGTGTATCAGGGAGGCCGTGACTGTCCTCAACTCCAGCACAGACGCTACAGAAACCGAACACAAGTGAATTCAGACCTGTTGAAAACTGGAGACCTCAGTCTGACCCTGAGATACCCCACAAACACAGACAGAGACACCTACACCTGCACCGTCAACAGAGGGGAGGGGAAGGGAAACATGGAGAAACAAGTGGAGCTGAAAATCACAGGTCAGTGCTGCAGTCACAGGGCTGAGGTTCGAGTCTGGTTTCCTGTTTCTAGTCGCTTCAGTAGTCGTGGTGAAGCTGACTGAAGGTAAAGGTGTTCAAGTGAAATCTGTCTCCTGAGTTTGGAGTCAAAGTGAATGTGATAGAATCAGTGCAGTGTCTCTTTATTGGACACATTAGAAGCAGGGAACTCGAGGAAACACAGCAGCAGCTCTGAGGACACAGATCGATGATGAGTGGTGGGTTTACAAAGCAGATGGAGAAATTCTGTAAGCAGAACAGAAACATCAGCATTTAAGTTACTGCAGAGTGAAACTAGCAGCTGTTCTCAGCCTGAGAGCAAAGTTTGTCATGAAGTCAGTGTGTGATGCTGCTGCAGAGACTCTGATGGATGAAGGCTTCTGTGGCCTCATGGTGAACATGTGTTTGTGGAACTAAGACCACCAGAGAAGACTGGAAGGAAGGAAACCAAGATCCTGACAGGAAACATGTGACCTCTGAACTCTTTGTCTCTGTACAGCTCATGTTGTGTTTGTTGTCCTCTCAGAGTGTGAGGTGAAGGTGGAGGAGGGGGTGGAGTCTGTCCAGCTGCCCTTCAGAACCACAAAAGACCTGCCTGGAGACAGTGAAGTGGAGTGGAAACGCTATGAGCCTGAATACATGAAGGTCCACATGTATTATAAGACGTATGACCAGCCTGACAGACAGGATAAGAAGTTCAAAGGTCGCACTGAGATGGTTCAAGACCCACTGGGGACTGGAGACCTCAGTCTGACCCTGAAAAGCCCGACAAAGGGAGACACTGGGAGATACGGCTGTGAGGTCAACAGTAAGGAGGCCTGGAGATACAAGAGAGTGTTCCTCACAGTCACAGGTCAGTCAGTCAGTCAGTCAGTCAGTCAGCCAGCCAGTTAGTTAGTTTGTGTGTCTGACTGTCTTGTGTCTCCTCTGCAGGGAAAAATGAGGGCCAGACTCAGAGGAAAGAGGACAGCAGGAAGGGAAGGGACTCCATGGAAATGGCTCCTCTGATGCTTTATCGATCAGTTTGATCTGATGTGCTGCAGGGAGAAGAGCAGTGTGTAGACGGTGGATGAAGAGGAGACGCTGCTGAGATACATGTTTCTGCAGCCTCCTTAGTTCAGCTGAGTCTGTGTTACTGTGACTCGAACACTCTGTATTTATACTTGATCACTGCAGAGGATGTGAAACTAATTTCCACGTGGAGACCTGTGAGCACATGTAAGCCTGACACTGAGTTAGGGACTCAGATTTTGGCCAGCCGCTCTCTGCCACTCCCTCCTCTCATGCCCAGAGGTTCACTTAGGGACCATCAATCAATTTCTGAACAAACACTCTTGAGAAAGAAAAATTAAATAAAATCTTTATTTTGTGACCACCTGCGATGAAACTAATATCAAATCATGCCAATACATTACATTGAAGAGGCACACAAATGTTTATCCCATTTTAAGCCATTTTACATTTCTTAGTAATTTTTTTATTAAAAAATTGGAATTTTTCTTCAATAGCTTCCAGGTCTTGTGACCCACTGCCTCAAAATCTGCGTGAAATTGTTCTGTTATAATGTTATAACTATATATATATATATATATATATATATATATGGGGTACATATTTTTTACCTGATGCTTCAAGGATTTGAAGAGCCAGAGCTCTTTTTTCATCTTTCATTGCCAACAGACCCTAACAGTTACATGTGGACACACATTATATAAGGCTTCCACACATACTCAAAATTGTAATAAAACATTTAGAAGATGTGAAATAAACTGTCATTGCAAAGACAAAGGAAGAATGGCATCATTAAATTACACCCAGTACCCACATGATTATGAGACAAATGAGTGGCGGCAGTTAATGAAGTGTTAATAAAGAACAAATTGTTATGTGTGTGCACATATGCCAGTAGCAGGGATAATACTGGTCTGAGACCTTACAGCGTAAGCTGGGAGCACTCATGGTGCCTTTATGGGTTGGCTACTCACCCAGGCAGGAGAGCTAAATGGAGCAATGTAAACTCTACTACAACCTTTAATAGAACAGGGATAAGTTCTCCCATTAGTAGAAATAGTTCCATGTCAACAGATTTGTTTACCTGGCCTCAGTTAGCCACTCCCCTGTCTGAGGTGTTAATGTTGACTCATTTGACAGAGAGCTTTTCCAACATGTGTTACAGCTAATGGGACCACTAAGGTGGGGAAATTACCAGTTACTCTCTGTAATTCCACTTACTCCTAATGTCCACCTGTGGATGAGACAATACCTGACTGCCTCCAGAATATCGTTTATTATCGCAACCTAACTGTGCGAAGGAAGGAATGTAAGACTGACTCACCCACAGAGTAAAAATGGACACTGGAGAGGAGAGCCAATGCTCACGAGTAGCGACATGACCCAGGGTGACCAGAGAGTTAGCTGATTGGTATTTCATCTGTAGTCACAAAGCCTACATGTTTCTCCCCCAGATTAGGGATTTTAAGCCATTCTTCTTGCAGGATAGTGGCCAGGTCACGACGTGATGCTGGTGGAGGAAAACGTTTCCTGACTAGCTCCTCCAAAACACCCCAAAGTGGCTCAATAATATTTAGATCTGGTGACTGTGCAGGCCATGGGAGATGTTGAACTTCACTTTCATGTTCATCAAACCAATCTTTCACCAGTCTTGCTGTGTGTATTGGTGCATTGTCATCCTGATACACGGCACCGCCTTCAGGATACAATGTTTGAACCATTGGATGCACGTGGTCCTCCAGAATGGTTCGGTAGTCCTTGGCAGTGACGCGCCCATCTAGCACAAGTATTGGGCCAAGGGAATGCCATGATATGGCAGCCCAAACCATCACTGATCCACCCCCATGCTTCACTCTGGGCATGCAACAGTCTGGGTGGTATGCTTCTTTGGGGCTTCTCCACACCGTAACTCTCCCGGATGTGGGGAAAACAGTAAAGGTGGACTCATCAGAGAACAATACATGTTTCACATTGTCCACAGCCCAAGATTTGTGCTCCTTGCACCATTGAAACCGACGTTTGGCATTGGCACGAGTGACCAAAGGTTTGGCTATAGCAGCCCGGCCATGTATATTGACCCTGTGGAGCTCCTGACAGTTTTGGTGCAAACAGGAGAGTTGAGGTGCACATTTAATTCTGCCGTGATTTGGGCAGCCGTGGTTTGATGTTTTTTGGATACAATCCGGGTTAGCACCCGGACATCCCTTTCAGACAGCTTCCTCTTTGTCCACAGTTAATCCTGTTGGATGTGGTTGGTCCTTCTTGGTGGTATGCTGACATTACCCTGGATACCGTGGCTCTTGATACATCACAAAGACTTGCTGTCTTGGTCACAGATGCGCCAGCAAGGCGTACACCAACAATTTGTCCTCTTTTGAACTCTGGTACGTCACCCATAATGTTGTGTGCATTGCAATATTTTGAGCTAAACTGTGCTCTTACCCTGCTAATTGAACCTTCACACTCTGCTCTTACTGGTGCAATGTGCAATTAATGAAGATTGGCCACCAGGCTGGTCCAATTTAGCCATGAAACCTCCCACACTAAAATGGCAGGTGTTTCAGTTTCATTGTCCAACCCCTGTAAATGGAGTGTGTAAAATCATCAGTAAGACATGTTGTGCTTACTTTCCAGATGAAGATGATGCAGGGGGAGCCATAATTGAGGCTTGCGATAAACTGACTGATTTACAAAATAGGTTCAAGAAAACACTCAGGGAAACCAGAGCGACTGTTTTCTTGGTTAAGCTTAGTAACTTAGTGGCAAACTCTTTTGAAGTGCCTGACACTTGTTTTAATTGTACTAATGTTGGCTTGTCTGTTCACAATGTGCATCATGCCTTGCATTAGATCCATGATAACCAAGGCTCTTACAGGTTATGCCGTTTTATACTTGCAGCTTCAGATGGTTGACCAGACACTATAGTGACTGAAGCTACTTTGTAAATATGTATATATGTATATAGATATATCTGGTAATAACTGAAGCCCGCACTAAAACTGAGCTAGCAAGTGGTGTGGCGTGGAGGTAATGTGTCAGTGAAGATATGATAAACAGGAGGGAAGTGTTAGGATTATTCTGTAAACTTTCTTCTGTTTACATTAAAATGATCATATCTTCTGTTTTTATAGGTTTTACATTACATTGTTTTTTATTTTGATATCTGCAAGAAACACATTCATACATTTACACATATAAGATGCATATAAGACACGGACCTTCACGTATGTCACGTACACCATGTAACGTATACACATTCCACAGGATGCTTTTACCATATATGGTAAGGAAAGAGTCAAGAATGCTGTTTATTACATGCTGTAAACTGAGTTTATGTAACCCACGTGATTTTACTGTGAAAGTCTGGAATAAAACTGCTGCAAGGAAGCTGATAGCCAGGAGACCACTTCCTCTTTGCTGAGCTCAGAGGACGTGTCTCCTCCTTGCTGCAAGTAAAAACAGTTGGTGTATGTTTGTTTGTTCCTTGTCGTTTTAAGCAATGATTTGATACGATCATCAGTGTTTGGAGATGACTGTGGGGTGAAGTAGCTGGACCCTGATTCCTGCTTTTCTGCCCTCTGATGTTTCTGCAGTGTTGCTCTCCTGATCCATGCTGCCTTATATCAGCGCACTCAGCATACTCAATGTTACAGTTTGCCTTAAACTCATCCCCACTGACGCTGCTCAGCCATGGATGTGGCCTTCACACTCACGTCTGGATCTTTGTGTACGTCTTCTGTTTTGGGAGACGTGGTGGAGTGTCGGGTGGAGTAGCGGACATTTATAAAAGGTGCGGGTGTGTGGCGTCTGTTGCTAGGAAATGGTGACAGCAGCGCCAGCAGGCAACACCGATCCGCGGCAGGCCGGGGGGTCCTAAGAGGATCCACGATAATTTAGCTGGCCTTAGTATTTCCTGTATTTTATTCTGTGTTTAAGTGTTACATTTAGTGTTGATGTGTGTGTGACACAGATGAGTTTTGGACCTTTTAAAAATACAGAACAAATGTTGCATCCTGATTCGGTTCAATACGGGATACAAAATTTAATTGCCAAAAAAAGGACAATTCCATATTTTAAAGGATCGGATGGCAACCCTAGTCTAGGAAACAGTCTCAGCTGAACTGGGACTCTGTCCTCACAGAACAACTTCAGTTTCTCACATTTCTTCATCTCATTATTTTAAACACACTTCCTGATTCTCAGCCTGCACTGATGGAAGGAGGAGGCAAACAGGCGTCTGCTGTGTTCCGCTCCACCCTCCTGCTGAGGGCGTGTTGGTGATGTTTGAACTTAAACACAAAAACAAAGAGTGCATTTCATTCAGAATGGGTCAGAGTGAGGGACAGGGAAAGGGGCTCCTTACCCCAGCTACATGACACACAATGAAGAGCAGCAGCACGAATGACACATAAAACAATTTCACGAAGCTGCTGCATCGTTTCTACAGCTGAGCTGAGGGTGAAACAGGGAAGTGATGAAGCTGAAGGCTTCTGCTCACACTGATATCAGTCATCATGCAGACAGCATGAAGATCACATTCAATCCAATTTTATTTATATAGCGTCAAATCACAACAAACTGTAGCCTCAAGGCGCTTTGTATTGTGGGTAAAAACCCTACAATAACACAGAGAAAACTCAACAGTCAAAACGACCCCCTATGAGCAAGCACTTGGCAATGGTGGGAAGGAAAAACTCCCTTTTAACAGGAAGAAACCTCCAGCAGAACCAGGCTCAGGGAGGGGCAGTCATCTGCTGTGACCGGTTTGGGCTGAGTGGAGAGAGAGACAGGACAAAAGACATGCTGTGGAAGAGAGACAGAGATTAATAATAATGATTAAATACAGAGTGAAGTATAAACAAGTAAATAAAGGTGAATGAGAAGAAACAGTGCATTATGGGACCCCCCTCAGCAGCCTAGGCCTATAGCAGCATAACTAAGGGGTGGTTCAGGGTCGTCTGATCCAGCCCTAACTTTAAGCTTGATCATAAAGGAAAGTTTTAAGCCTAATCTTAAAAATAGAGAGGGTGTCTGTCTCCTGAATCCAAGCTGGGAGCTGGTTCCACAGAAGAGGGGCCTGAAAGCTGAAGGCTCTGCCTCCCATTCTACTTTTAAGTATCCTAGGAACCACAAGTAAGCCAGCAGTCTGAGAACGAAGTGCTCTATTGGGGTGATATGGTACTATGAGGTCTTTGAGATAAGATGGGGCCTGATTATTCAAGACCTTGTATGTTAGGAGAAGGATTTTAAATTCTACTCTAGATTTAAAAGGGAGCCAATGAAGAGAAGCCAAAATGGGAGAAATCTGCTCTCTCTTTCTAGTCCCTGTCAGTACTCTAGCTGCAGCATTTTGGATCAGCTGAAGGCTTTTCAGGGAGCTTTTAGGACAGCCTGATAATAATGAATTACAGTAGTCCAGCCTAGAAGTAATAAATGCATGGATTAACTTTTCAGCATCAGTCTGAGAAAGGATGTTTCTAATTTTATAAATATTGCGCAAATGTAAAAAAGCGGTCCTACATATTTGTTTAATATGTGCATTGAAGGACATATCCTGGTCAAAAATGACTCCAAGATTTCTCACAGTGTTACTGGAGGCCAAAGTATGTACTCATTATCATTTTCACCAAGTTATGTGCCACTATCTTGAGCACTCTAGTGCCATCAGTGGGCAAAATTGGACTTGCATTTGCTACTGTAACTTCTGACTCATGTGACTGATAAATAATCTCTGACCGTGTATGTCTGTATTTCCCCTTAACAAGTCTCCCAGTCCATGATTTCTTGTTGTTTTGCAATTTTATATTCCAGTGTGATGTTGAGAAATCATTCTGCTTATTGTCTATCCAAACTTAGACCTCACTTCTTCCTCTATGTGCTATCAAGTGTGCAATGCAAAGCGTCAGATGCAGTGGTGTAAACCACACCACCACTGGACTCTAGAGCAGTGGAGACATGTTCTCTGGAGGGATGAATCACACTTCTCCATCTGCCAATCTAATAAATGAGTCTGGGGTTGTTGGTTGCCAGGGGAATGGCTGCATGACTGTATGGTGTGAAGTGTAAAGTTTGGTGGAGGGGGGGGTTATGGTGTGGGGGTGTTTTTCAGGAGTTGACCTCTGCCCCTTACTTCCAGTGAAAGGAACTCTTGATGCTTCAGCATACCGAGACATTTGGGACAATTTTGGTGTGGAAGAACCTGACTGGCCTGCACAGAGTCCTGACCTCAGCCTGATAGAACACCTTTGGGATGGATTAGAGCAGAGACTGT
This sequence comes from Pterophyllum scalare, assembly GCA_024447675.2. Classification (NCBI taxonomy): domain Eukaryota; kingdom Metazoa; phylum Chordata; class Actinopteri; order Cichliformes; family Cichlidae; genus Pterophyllum; species Pterophyllum scalare. The sequence continues at coordinate 11,320 of JAMQGT020011816.1, forward strand.
GGGCCAGGCCTTCTCTCCAACATCAGTGTCTGACCTCACAGATGTGCTTCTGGAACAATGGTCAGAAATTCCCATAAACACTCCTAAACCAGTGGAAAGACTTCCCAGAAGAGCTGAAGTTGTTATAGTTGCAAAGAGCCAACATCATATTAAACCCTCTGGATTAAGAATGAATGTTACTCAAGCAGATGAGAAAATACTTTTGGTAGTGGAGTATAATATAAAAAATGTTACCTATTAGTTTTCAGAAGGGAAACACAGTATTGTTCATTTAAATGTTTATTTTAAATAAATTGAAAATGTCATTTTTTAATGTCATGGCAGCTTCTAGCTTTGTTTGACAGTGTGTAGACAAACCTGATGAAACTAACCTCCAGAAAGCTTAAAGTCAATCTGAGTGTTGTTGGGGAGGTAACCGGACTCAGCCCCAGATGAAACCTGTGTGGTTATCATAATAAACACAGCATCTTTTCTCAGATTTGTGGTTCATTTCACTGAATCACTAAGCCACTGAAACAACCTCACTTATGTTAACAGAGGGAGAAAACAGTATTTGCCATTCTCTACAGTCACAGCTTGCTATCTTTAACAGGCTCGGGTTCTTTCTTTGTTTGCACGGGGATTTCTTCAAAATGTGTGTTGATCATAATTATTGATAGTGTGATATAATAAGGAGCCCTGTTCAGAACTGAATAGCAGAGTATTATCAAAATGTGACGACCTCAAAAGCGGCCAGCAGGTGTCACTGTGGAAATGGTGTCAGCTGTTCAAATTCTCAAAATAACTCTGGCACAGTTGGGTTACATCGCCATTTGTTGCTTTGAAATGCGCGTGACATCTTTTTTGCCTTTACATTTTTCAAAACAGTGCTCATGCGCATCAGATTTGTTTTTTTAAACGAAAAAAAGACAGCACCACACCCCGTTTTACATAATAGCCATGGACGTGTCCACACAGCCGTGTCTTGAAAGCGAAAGTAAAGCGAAGAGAGCGTCCTCTAGGAGTGTCCGCAGAGGAACCGATTCTTCTGTCGCGGATTCATGTGTCGGTGGTCGGGTTGACGTTTAAGTGTTTTGTTTTTTTTTCAGATTTATGCAGTCTTTTACGGAGGATGGAGTTGTTGATCCTGCTGCTCCTCATACTCGGTAAGAAAGCTGCTCTCTCTCTCTCTCTCTCTCTCTCTCTCTCTCTCACACACACACACACACAGTCTTGAAACGAAGAACTGCATTATGAGCAAAACGTCTTTATTGAAAAAAATATAAAACGTATTTGTGAATTATTGCCCTGTACTCTTTCAACACGAAATATTACCATCATTTTATCTTAAAATGCAGAAAAGGGATTGATATAAATATTAAATATAGATTCACTACCAGTGATGGCAAAGCAAGAAACATTTGAAGAATATGTGACAGAATTATACCGAGGTTTGGAAATAATGACGCCATCTCCACAGCGACACCTGCCGGCCGCTTGGGTACTTTGATGACATATTCTCTGAAACACTGGTGCAGAGACGCGTTCAGGGCATTTTTTTCTGCCTGACAGATACTGTTTTCTTGCTCTGCTAATTCTGACCAATCACTTCCGTCTATTTTGCATTGACCAAAAATTTGAAATATGAGCAAATACGTCATGGTCCAGATTTTGATCAGCAGAGGATGATGAAATTGTCTTGAACTTTATTTGTAATACATGCTGCTGTGTATAGTATATCTCTAACATGGACACGATGTTTTATTCACTCTGAATTTGAGGTTTTGGTTACACTGAACCTACCATGCCTTTCTCCTGTTTTTAATGGAATATTATACACTGCTCAAAACCAATGGACGCCTGGATTTGGAGTCACACACAAAATTAAAGGTTAAAAACACACTACAGGCTGATCCAACTTTGATGTAATGTCCTTAAAACAAGTCAAAATGAGGCTCAGTATTGTGTGTGGCCTCCACGTGCCTGTATGACCTCCCTACAACACCTGGGCATGCTCCTGATGAGGTGGCAGATTTTCTCCTGAGGGATCTCCTCCCAGACCTGGACTAAAGCATCCGCCAACTCCTGGACAGTCTGTGGTGCAGACTGTCCGTTGGTGGATGGAGCGAGACATGATGTCCCAGATGTGCTCAATGGGATTCAGGCCTGGGGAACGGGCGGGCCAGTCCATAGCTTCAATGCCTTCATCTTGCAGGAACTGCTGACACACTCCAGCCACATGAGGTCTAGCATTGTCCTGCATTAGGAGGAACCCAGGACCAACCGCACCAGCATATGGTCTCACAAGGGGTCTGAGGATCTCATCTCGGTACCTAATGGCAGTCATGCTACCTCTGGCGAGCACATGGAGAGCTGTGCAGCCCTCCAAAGAAATGTCACCCCACACCATTACTGACCCACTGCCAAACCGGTCATGCTGAAGGATGTTGCAGGCAGCAGATCGCTCTCCACGGCGTCTCCAGACTCTGTCACGTCTGTCACATGTGCTCAGTGTGAACCTGCTTTCATCAGCGCCAGTGGCGAATTTGCCAATCCTGGTGTTCTCTGGCAAATGCCAAGCATCCTGCACGGTGTTGGGCTGTGAGCACAACCCCCATCTGTGGACGTCGGGCCCTCATACCATCCTCATGGAGTCGGTTTCTAACCATTTGTGCAGACACATGCACATTTGTGGCCTGCTGGAGGTCATTTTTCAGGGCTCTGGCAGTGCTCCTCCTGTTCCTCCTTGCACAAAGGTGGAGGTAGCGGTCCTGCTGCTGGGTTGTTGCCCTCCTTCACATCTCCTGGTGTACTGGCCTGTCTCCTGGTAGCACCTCCAGCCTCTGGACACTACGCTGACAGACACAGCAAACCTTCTTGCCACAGCTCACATTGATGTGCCATCCTGGATGAGCTGCACTACCTGAGCCACTTGTGTGGGTTGTAGAGTCCGTCTCATGCTACCACGAGTGTGAAAGCACCACCAACATTCAAAAGTGACCAAAACATCATCCAGAAAGCATAGGTACTCAGAAGTGGTCTGTGGTCCCCACCTGCAGAACCACTCCTTTATTGAGTGTCTTGCTAATTACCAATAATTTCCACCTGTTGTCTATTCCACTTGCACAACAGCATGTGAAATTGATTGTCAATCAGTGCTGCTTCCTAAGTGGACAGTTTGATTTCACAGAAGTTTGATTTACTTGGAGTTATATTGTGTTGTTTAAGTGTTCCCTTTAGTTTTTTTGAGCAGTGTATTCAGTGGGAATAATAAAGAGGTGAAAAATGTATTTTCCATGAGAAATGTTAACACATAGGTCCCCAGTAATTAATTGATGTGGATTTTCTTGGAGTTTCACATGTTTGTCCCAGGATTTCTGGCTGCACAGAATGCTGGTAATGGGTTAGAGTACAAGAGGATGAAGTCAATTAATGCAGCAAATACATTTTGTGTTTAACTTAGAGAAACTAGGGAGCAGATGGGAGTTAGAGCTGAAATTAGTTTCATTTTCTCACTGAAAGCAGAGGCAGTTTTAATGCAATGAATTTCAGCTTAGTGCTTCTCTCTCTCTCCTTCTGCTGACTTGTGGAGCATTTTAAAGCAATCTGTTTTTCTCACTCTCTCTCTCCTGTCCATAATCATCATCGAATAAGACCATATTTATTCAATTACACTTTGGATTTGTGTTTCAGTGGATGGATATCCTGTATTCATCTTCACAATCCACAGCAAAAATAATAGCCTTCGTCATGTCATGTGGCTGTTTTGAAACATACCATAGAGCAGAGTTTCAAACATCCATGCTTTGGAAGCTCCACACACATCTATTACTAATTGTTTTTTTTTTTGGGGTATTTGGGGTGTGATGGACCTGATCAGTAACCAGCAATGAAGGAGAAATGCTACTAAAACATTTAGGGTGGAAGTGCAAGAAAATCTAAGCAGTGGCTGGCTCGCCTGCAGCTCAGAGATAATGGCTCCCATGCCCACAGTCTGCTCTCCTCAGCAAACCTCCTTCCTCTGCGGCTCTCACAGTAGAATAAATTAGCCTCCATGAAGTCACTCATTTTATTCTGGACTCCAGATTCCAGATTCCCCCAATAAATAATTAAATGAATTAATAAATAAATAGATTTTAGAAACTCACAATGAAGTACTAGTGAAGTATTAGTACATCACATACATAACCTATTATTTCTAACATTTTACATATTACTCACGCGTTACTACACATTTACAGGGACATATATGTTGTGTTCTAGATTAAAATGCTCATACACTGTAACACATTATAGTATATAATACAGGGCTTCCAAATTATGCCAGGCGCATTTTCCACCTAGCCCACGTGCGAGGCTGAAAGTAAGTAATCCAGGTAACCATGAACAATGTCAGGAACAGAGCTCTGATGATCAGAGGACAGAGAGGTCACCGCCTCCAGGAATGATCGTCTGCATGATCTGATGATGAATTTCAGAGCCGACCGTGCTGTTCGTTCAGGTTTGAGATAAAATAATATGCAGCAGCATAGCTTCTGTACTTTAGAAGGTTAACTTTAAAATTATTTAAATTAAACCATAACATTGTTGAGATCAGTGTATACAAGCAGTATTGTCAGTAACGCGTTACTTAGTACAAGCACACTTCTTGCTTTCTTCTTGCGTCTCGGGGAGTGACGTCAGACCGATGCCACAGCTGCATCCCGTTTTCATCATGAGGACAACAACAGCACACAGACACACAAACTAAACAATGGAGGGAGGAGAGAGAGGCGCATTTTCTAGCTGAAATACAGGCACTATTGTGAGTCTGTGTCAGCTAAAGATGACAACATCAAGGTCAGTTGTGCACTCTGTGCTGGGACAAAGTGCTCTCTAGCTTCAGAAACACTACGTCAGGTTTGAAGGAACACCTGGAGTCACGGCGCAGTTACAGAGCGAGTCCACCAGGTGGAGCTGCGGCTAATGCAGGAGGCCCCCCAGCACCAAACAACAGAAGCTGGACTTCAGTCCAAACCAGTAAGAAGAGCTGAAGGAGCTGGGAGGACAGGATGTAGCAGAGGAAATGCTGCCCTTAAACACGACTGACTCGCCCTCGTTAATGGTTGTTGTTTTTATGCTGAGGCAGCAGGGGGCGCTGCCGGTGTTGTGCCTAAGAGTGATTATTCTGTCCTTGCAAAAGCGTTCTGGACCATGCTAGACAGATAGCTGACAAAAAAGCCTTCAGGCGCTGATAGCGTTTTCATCTTTTATGTAAAACTGAAAAAAGAACATAAAAAAGATATGCATCAACATCTTGCACACTTTACATGCATATTTGGTCTTTAAGATAAACACATGAATAAAAAAAAAGAATGCGTGAACCTTGATGACCCATTTCTGATCACACAATCACCTATAGACTTATGTTAACAATCAATGTATTACTTGTTAACATTAGCTTGCACGTATAGCTGTTAAGGCAACTAGAAACACATTTAGCTAAGTTATGGCTAACACAGACACATTATGATTGGCAACATAACAACTCAGTTATTCCTCACAACGTTCGGATACAATAACATTTAGTTAACTTACGGACAAAGATACTCCAAGGCTTAAAAACGCTGGAAACACTGTCTCTCTGCCGTGCTGAGGGCATCCATGCTCGACTGACTGACTGACTTTCTGGCAAAGCAAAACCTAACTCAAATCCGGCCACAAGGGGGTAGTAAATCAACAGAATGCAGGCTTTTCTAGTAAACATTTCACCCTATCACATTACAGTGATCCTCTATATTTAAACAGCTGTAAACGACTTGTTGACCTCTAACCTGTGACACGTGTCAAACATCTCTCTCATGAATGATATCAGGTCATTGTGAGTGAGAAACAGCATTTCTATCACAGGGTAGAAGCTGCACTCAGTTTTTGGCAAAGTGACTTTTATATATTCATTTTTTATGAAGGTAAAAACTGTCAGTGACATTAAAAATGTCTTTAAACATAAATCTGTCTCAGAAGGCTGCAGAGATCACAACAAATATAACATCACAGTTCTATAAAGATATCTAAGTGGATTGATTATAATGTAGGTACAATAACACAGACTCACAAAGATTGTTGACAAACAGGTTATTTCTTCATGTTATATATAAGCCCTTCATAAATCATGTGACTGCACTCTGTTTACCAACATAAGCAAAGACACATAAGCACACAGAAACATCAGGATCACTTTATGGCAGACCATCACCGGCAGCTGTTGAAAGTAACTAATAAAGTAACTTGTAATCTAACTTTGTTACTTCTAAAATTAAGAAAAATTCTAAAGTTATTTTTAAAGGAGTACTCAGTAATCAGACTACTTTTTCAAGGTAACTATACCATCACTACATATAAGTAGTGGTTTGTGAACATCGGCCGTGGCATTTCTTCCTTTCATAGTAGAAGTTTTTCATTTATAGTAACTTTGATTTATTTATGGGAGTACTGAATGAAAGTCTTTAAAGTAGTAACATTTAGGGGATAATACTCATAAAAGAGAAACAGATGAGAAAAGTAAAGAATCAATTTCATGACAGAAAAATCCAAAGTGAACCCAGGGGAACCATGGAGGGTTATCTATAGCCTCGCTACCTTCCTTAACCTCCTAACCCTAACGCCCACGGAGGACAGCAAAGGGCTCAGTCATAAGGTGCCTGCTACTTTGGCATGCCCCCCTGCTACTCCAAAACAATTTGAAAGGCTTGATAATGTGTACTCTACAAATGATGGATTCCCTATTATAAATTAAATTTGACAAGTACAAAAGAAATATTCAGAAGCTGTTGGTAGTATTTCAATTCTGTTTTTGTAAAAATATTTTATTGAGAAGAAAAAAGGAAACTTTTTTCTCTTCCCTTTCTTTTTCTAAACACAACAAAAACAGTGAGGAAACATTGCCATTATTAAAGAAATTAAAAGAAAGTAGCCCTCACATCACACAACAAAGACCCTATACCAAAAGTCAACAACTATGTAACATTCCACAAGACAGTAAAATAACAAGGAGAAGAAAAAGAACAACAAAACAAAAATAAAAAACAAAACAACAAAACAACAAAGCCAACAAGCGTACAAATGCAAATGTCCCCCCCCCAAAGTATTACTTATAGCATCATCATCTACAGGATTTAAATTATCATCAAACTCAATGAGTTTATTTTCTGAATGGGATGATTATCTGTTAATGAACGTTTTTAAAAAACACAACTCAATTTTACAGTTTGTGTGTGTGACCTCATCTAAGTGAGGATAATCTCTATATCATAAAGCATTTAGAGATGAAACTGAAAGAGCAGCAGGATCTCAGGACTCAAATCCTCAGTAATCTTCATCGAAAATAAGAAACCCACAGCAACAGAAATGTTTCCAGTCAACCTGTACAGCACTCATTCACTAAAAAGACTGATTCTGCTTCAGAACATGGTTTGCTTTCGAGATCCCATACTCCCTGATGACTGCCCCTCCCTGAGCCTGGTTCTGCTGGAGGTTTCTTCCTGTTAAAAGGGAGTTTTTCCTTCCCACTGTCAATAAGTGCTTGTTCATAGGGGATCATTTTGATTATAGGGCCTTTATCTTACCACATAAAGGTGACTGATTGTATTTGTCAATGTTGTATTTTGCAGTATATCGAAAATTGAATTGAATGGAGCTAATTAAAAAAATAAATAAGTATAAATTTACTGGAGATGGGAGGAAACTTCTGAAGGCTAATATAAAAGTAATGATAAACATGGTTGAATGTAAAGTGCTCAACATAGATCACAGACAAAATTAATAAAGTTTTACCTTCCTCAAAGTCAAAATTCTAAATAATCCTCCATATGGACTAAAGCTTTGGGCCACACCTGTTAATCTTTGAATTCAAGTGTTTCAAGTAATGTGTTGGCACATGGCACTGAAGAGCATAATAATGAAGGAATTAGATCCTTAAACTTAGTTACAGCACTTTCAGAAAGACTCCTACTGTAATAAAACTTATTCCCCACTGCTGTGTAATCCATTAAAGTAAATGTAAATGTTACTAAGAAATGATCAGACAGGAGGGGGTTTTCAGGGAATACTGTTAGGTCTTCAGTTGAACTATTATTTTAATGGAACTATGCACTGCAACAGGAACAGGAAGTGGTACAATATTGCAATGTCAGATAGCACTAGCAGAAAGGACTGTACAGGTGGAGCTCATACAGGGTGTCTTCCTGGGGTGTCGGTCAGAACACACAGCAGCCCATCACATGCAGTCATGTACTTTATTTATGCTCCAGCATTTGAACAGCACAGTTACTCCTATCAGCATGTGTGATAGTATGTGTGGTCTGAAAATAGATTAATAAAGAAATAATATTTCCATTAATAAAACTCAATAAACAGATAAATATGAATGCAACATCCCCAGCTAACCGACCATCAGGCAACAATTCCCAAATTTACATTATCCTATCTACTTCTCCTAATTCACCACAGTTCTACATACATTAGGGAATTCACATCGAAATGTAAGACAACACTACCATCTAGTGGCTACATCTGCTAATAACATGTGGACACGTTGCTACATGCCAAGTCAGCTGCTATTTTACAACTCCTATAACCGTAACATGCATCCCGCAAGAAAGTTAAACATTCTAACATATATATGAGCTAAAGGGTAAAGTCTGCACACAATAAAGAGAGAGGCAGTTAAATGATCACTCACATCTTCAGCAAAGATGCACATTACACACATTAAGGTCTCTCTCATAGTCCGTCTCAAAGCCCACTCTGACACTCACCATCAGCAGCTGATCTTACTGCTTCGTTACTGCTATGTTGCTACTTGGTGCATGCTCAGTAGGTCGGTCTTTCCACACCAACATCCAATGAGAATGCCACCAAAACAAGTGTCTCATGCATTTGGAATAGTGGTGTGTGATACTGCAAGATTTGGTATCGATCGATACCAAGTAAATACAGGGCCAGTATTGCCGATATCGATACCAATACCGATACATTTTTAATAATTATGAAGAATTTTCATGAAGTTTAAGTGTTTTGTGATTTTTTTCTTTACTTTGGATCATTAATTAGTTAAAAGCCAGAATAGAATTGGGAAAAGTTTATAGGTAAATAGAAAATACTTTATCAAAATAAAAGTTTTTGTTCTGAAATAATAGAACAGCAACAGAATAATTTTCCCCATACATGTGATGTCTGGATTTTTCTTAAATAAAGTGTACAAAATGATCATTCAATAACAAATTAAAACTTTTTTCAGGTAGAGTGTTTAGAAAGTATAATACAAAAATGTAATAAAAAAAATCCCTTCATTCAATAATTTTCTGGATTTTTTTCTTGAATAAGCTACAAGCACTTAAACAGTCAGCTCGCATCTCTGATGAAACTGCATTATTGATATTCGGATCGATCCTAATTTGGATCCACATTCTGTCTCACCGGCTGTAAATCACAGGACTCAACTATTTCATATTTCTCTCCTCAGTTTCCCAGCATGTCTCAGGGGTGGAGGTGTATGAGGGTGCCAAGTCTGTCCTGCTGCCCTGTCAGGTACCAGCTGATGTTGCCAGTGACTCCACAGCAGCAGTGTGGGACCACAAGGACCTCAACATCACAACAGTCCATGTACGTCTTCAAAGCGGTGATGATTTCAAAGAACAAAACAATCGTTACACCAAACGAACATCAATGAGAGCTGACGCTCTGGAGACTGGAGACCTCAGCCTCACTCTGAGGAACCCTACAGTCTCTGACAGTGGAACCTACACCTGCACCACCCGCAGGCTTGGACAAGATCTGAGCAGGATCCATTTACAACTGAAGGTCAGAGGTCAGTGTTGTAGACAGAGGTCAGTGCTCTGCAGCTAAACTTTACTATGGTCTTTATATGTGTTTGTTAACATTTTGTAAAATTAATGTAACGTGTTTAAAAGAGTAATACACATACTCACTACTCTAGATCCTAAAGGAGGAGTAAAGGTGAGATGAAATCAGATAATTTCTTGTAAGTAAACAAAGCCGGCATTTATTCAAACAACCAAAAAGAGTACCAAAGTTAATAATTACTTTCTTTTCCTGCAACCCTTTGTTCAGTTCAGTTCTCACACTTTATATATTCGCTATGTATTGTCCTTTAAATCCCTCTTTAGATTTGTTTCAGTCTTTTACTCAATATGAATGGGTCCACTGTGAAGAAGTTTTAGGGCATCCAGTATGTCCACGGCTCGCTGACACAGTCGTAGCTCCACATTTAACCAGTCCAACTTGAATCAGGTAACCAAAGAAAAAAACATAAGCAGGGGAACATTAATGTCAATGTCACTCTTTCAACACAAAATATAACATCAGATCTGATGTAAAACTCATTCACAACTGCAACAATCTATGCCGCAGCTTACAGGTCATTACACAGTACTATATCACTGTATCACATATTACACATAGCACTAGCATATCACGTGGTAGTGTAACTGCCTGCTTATGATCATTTCTTGTCATCAAGTTCTGTCCTACACATAGTTTCACTCCTTCTCCGATTGGTTTTAAGTAATCATGTTGCAATATGCTGCAGACAATTACAACTGCATTAAAACTTGTGGTATGGAGACACAAGCAATCATAGCATTGCTAGCTTGGTTTAACTAATCACAACACTCTGATATACAAGTCATGTACAACACTCACCGGAGAAAAGAAATCAAAGAATTCAACAAATCCTCGATCTTCAGTACCCCTTTAGATGTTCAAAAAAGAGGGTCCAAAGGAAAGCAGTTCAGGAGAGGCCCCAGTGTCCAAAAACAAAGGGTCCAAAGGAATTGCAGGGGGGCCGACCGCGCCCCCAGCGGCGGCGGCGATGAGGAACCAACGAAGAGGGGGGCCGACCGCGCTCCCAGCGGCGGTGAGGAGGAGCAGACGAAGGGGGAGGCTGACCGCGCTCCCAGCGGCGGTGAGGAGGAGCAGACGAAGGGGGAGGCCGACCGCGCTCCCAGCGGCAGCGGCGACGAGGAACAGCAGATGAAGGGGGAGGCCGGCCGGAGAGCGGGACCCACCGACGGCTCGGGCTGAGCGGGACCCTCCGGCGGACAGCCGCATGGCATGTGGCGATGGAGAGCGGGACCCGCTGGTGGCTCGGACTCGAGCGGGACCCTCCGGCGGATCGGACTGAGCGAGACCCTCCGGCGGATGGCTGCGTGGCATGCCACGACGGACAGCTCTAGCGGCTCAGACTGAGCGGGACCCTCGGGCGGACGGCCGTGTGTCATGCGGCGACGGAGAGCGGGGCCTCCTGATGGCTCGGACAAAGTGGGACCCTCGGGCGGACGGCCGCGTGGCATGCGGCGACAGAGAGCAGGACCCCCTGACGGCTCGGGCCGAGTGGAGACCTCGGGCGGCTCAGACAGAGCGGAGGCCCCCGACGGCCCGGACAGAGCGGAGGCCTCCGACGGCTCGGACTGCCGGGGCTGCTTAGGGGATGTCCTAGGTGCTGGCGCCGAAGCTACGGCTGGCTGTGGCTCAGGGGGCGCCGAAGCTACGGCTGGCTGTGGCTGAGGGAAAGCCGAAGCTACGGCTGGCTGTGGCTGAGGGAAAGCCGAAGCTACGGCTGGCTGTGGCTGAGGGGGCGCCGAAGCTACGGCTGGCTGTGGCTGAGGGAGAGGGAGAGCCAGCGGGACGGCTGACTGAGGGAGAGGGAGAGCCAGCGGGACGCCTGACTGAGGGAGAGGGAGAGCCGGCGGGACGGCTGACTGAGGGAGAGGGAGAGCCGGCGGGACAGTCGACTGAGGGGAAGCCGGAGCTACGGCTGCTGACTGAGGGGAAGCCGGAGCTACAGCTAACTGAGAGTGGGGTGAGGCTGGAGCTACAGCTAACTGAGAGCTGGGAGTAGGCTGGGACGCAGAAAGGGCCGAGTGGGGAGCAGGCTGCGACACAGGAAGGGCCGCAGCTGCCGGTGGCAGGGACAGAAGCTGGGGAGTTGAAGGCCGAGGGACTGGAGGTGTTATGACCTGGACGTAATTCCTGGTCAAGACCGGCAGAGTGTCCAGTAGCCCAGGATTGTCCCTTAAAAGTCCCTGGAGTTCGTGGGCTATGGCCCTCCCCTGCTTCTCACAGGGTTCCCGAAACCACCGGACACACAGCTCGTGAACAACATCGCCCAGTGTCTCGAGAGACAACCCAGTTGTGCAGGTGGGCTGGGGTTGCCACGTCTGCTGCTGTCGGGGCTTCCTCTTCCTCCCTGACCGCGTCAACTGCTGAGGAAGGGAGGGGCCGGGGAACGGAGTCGCAGGCGAGCGAGCCGCACGAGCCAGAGAAAGTCCGCCGGTGTGGATGGCCTGTAATTTAGGTGGAGGAGGTGAGTGGCGTCGCCGGGGACGGCTCCCCCAGCACCAGGCTAGTGCCACTGAAGTCATTGGAGACTGCGGGGTCCACTCGTGGTCGCGTCATCCTGTCACGGCAGACCGCAGCGCTGGCAAAAAGGAGGACCCCAGACGCAAAACTCCGGAGAGGTGAATAGTGATTTTTATTAACAGAAAACAGAACCAAGCAGGGAGATGCCAGAACCGGCTAGACTGGGTTTGGCTAAACACACACACGGCTGCGGGGGAACGACTACCAAACAATGACGCGACAACAGACAAGGAACTCACAAGACTAAAATATACACGAGGGCTAATGGCATGGGAGGAAACAGGTGGGAACACAGGTGATGTTAATTACACCGACGAGACAAGGGGAAGCAAAACTAAACACAAGGCACAGGACTATCAAAATAAAACAGGAAGAGACAGGAACAGGAACATGACAGGGGGAAACACCAGGGACCAGAGAAACATAGGAAAACAAAAGAACACAAAACACTGGGCCACCGGCCCAGGACCATGACATCTCCATGGCCTTCATCAGGTGAGAAGTCAGGGCCACAGGTCTGTAGTGGTTGGAATCTCTGGGATGTGCAATCTTTGGCACTGGAACTATGCAGGAAGTCTTCCACAGTTCAGGAACCCTCTCCAGATTCAGGCTTAGGTTGAAGATGTGCAGGACCGCCTGACAGAGCTGGTCTGCACAGGCCCTGAGCAGTCTGGAGCTGATTCCATCCGGACCTGCTGCCCTCCTGATCTTTGTCTTCCTGAGCTGACTTCTCACCTGATCAGCTGTGAGGTGGATGTGAGGTTGGGTTGGAGTGGGACGTGGGGTTGGCTCTGTTGTGGGTGGGGGTGAGGAGAGTGCAGGCAGCAATAGCACTGCACCAGGAGAGAGGGGACAGCATACGGATGGGGGTAGATGGGAGCTGAGGGGTGGGGGAGGTGGTTAATGGTCCAGAGCCAAATTTATTGAAAAACAGATTCAGGTTGTTAGTCCATCCCGGGTCAGCAGACACTGTGGCTCTTCCATGGTTCTTGAAGCAGCCAGAGATTTTATTCATTTTTTCCAGACTTCTCAGACTTTGTTTTGTTGGAGCTGTTCCTCCATCTTCCTCCTGAAGCTCTCTTTGCCTCTTAGGATTGGATGGACTGAAACAACATCTCAGAGGTGTTCTGTTCAATTTAGGTCAGTTGAGTGTGGGGGCCAGTCAATTCCTCATTCTCCAGGAAGTGCCTACATACTCACATCACATGAGGCCAGGCACCAGGAGGAACCCAGGACCAACTGCACCAGCATAGGATCCAGGGTCCAAGGATTTCTGGATATGCCTCCCCAGACCATCACTGACCCACCAACGATATTACAGGCAGCATAACGTTCTCCACGGCTTCTCCAGACCCTTTCACATCTGTCACATGTGCTAAGGATGAACCTGCTCTCATCTGTGTAAACCACAGTGGACCTGCCAATTCTGGTATTCTATGGCAAATGTTAATCCGGCTCCGTGGTGTCGGGCAGTGAGCACAGCGCCCACTAAAGGGTGTCAGGCCCTCAGGCCACCCTCATGAAGTCTGTTACTGATTGTTTGCTCAGACACATTCACACCAGTGGCTGCTGGAGGTCATTTTGTAGCCCTGCAGGGCTCATACTGTTCCTCCTGCACAAAGGAGCAGATTCTGGTCCTGCTGATGGGTTGATGACCTTCTGCTCTCCTGGAGTAACTGCCTGTCTCCTGGAGTCTCCTCCATGCTCTGAGACTGTGCTGGGAGACACAGCAAACCTTCTATGATGTGCCATCCTGGAGGAGTTGGACTAACTGTGCAGCCTCTGTAGGGTCCAGGTATGGCCTCATACTACCAGCAATGACCCTGACCTTAGCCACATCCTCCACCTGTAACACTATTCCTGTTTGGGGGTGTCTTGTTGTGCACCTGTTGGTAATTTGATGAAGAACAAAGAAGCTGAAGCTGATGAAGACCCCCTCTGATACTGACTGACCTCATTCACAGAGGTTTGATTGACTAAACTTTTGATGCTAAACACTGATTAAAAAGTCTTCCTTTTATTCAACAGTGTATTTTCTGTTCTCTTTGTCTTAGTTATGTTTTAGTCTCTTGCCTGTTTAGTTGGATTGTACCAAATCAACAGAAGGTAGTGTTAGATCCCCCACAACGTTCTCACGATTGTGACAGCTCTCCGTTTAATCAGGGTCCCGGTTGCTTGTCAACGGGGTCTTACCCCAGCTGAATTCAAGTCAACACTACTTAAGCTGTGGCGGGGTAACTCGCCTGGCTTCTTACCACCGTTAGTTCTGACGTTTGCCCCAAGCTTCCCCTGCAACTGTCGGGGCTGCCAGTCAGGAAGGCTTCACGCAGCTGGGCCCGAAGTGCAGTCTTGTCAGTTGTGGTGGCTTACCCCTAATGGATCAGTGCACTTGGTACTGGCCAGGTTACTTTTAAAGGCTAGGAAAAGAAAAAGCACTAGGGACATAAATTATTTTAAGTGGATTTACAGACTAGTGTGACCCACAGAGCCAGATGTTATAGCTTAATTTGCCTATAGTTTTACCATCAAGAGACTATTCGTACCAAACTGTGTGAAATAATAGTCAACAGAGACCTTCTGACTTTTTAGGGTCAAATTTTATTTTGCAGGTTCAGCTTAAGCATTTTGCAGTAGCTCAAATCAACTTTTAATCAAAATCTTAAAATTATTAAAATCAATTTCAATAAAATCAGAAAATTAAACTTAATCAAAACGAGTTACTTATGAGCTGGGTTGATGAATGGGGATTCTGGTAAAGTTCAATTTTAATCCAATAATTCCTTTTTGGAAAAGAAAGGCTTCAAGTGGGTCGCTCGGCCGAACCGACCACACCCTAATCCAATCTGTTAGAAACTGCCTCCGTGAAGTGGTGGAAAAGGAGAAGTCCAAAAGGAAGATGCTGCTATCCTTCTGTCAACTGTCCTTTATAATCCTCACGCTGTAATTTGGAAATCAACTTCGACGCCGTACAAAGTCCCAAGATTGGAAATCCAACAGGAGGCTCCATCCCACTCCAGGTCATCAGCAGGGAGAACTCTCAGGACTGCTGATAGCCGAATTAGTCCACAGCTAGGGGTTTGGGCATGCCCCCTCTGCTGAAGCAGTCTTGTCCGAGGGAAAGTTTCCTCAAATTCTCGTATAATGCTTCTTCGCTTCAACTTTTATAGCAAAAATCTAAGACACATCCTAGTTTTCCTACATCATCCTGACAGACTATCACCCCACTGCCTTTGTCTGTTTGGGGTGTTAAACTTAACCATTACTTCATTTCTTATTAACATATGGGTCATTTTGTTCCTTCCAGTCTGGGACATGTCTGAACATGTTTCTAACTTTGCCCTGACTTGCCCTTAGGCCACAGTTTTAGTTCCTCATTTTACCCTCAGCTCAGTGATTTCACAACTTCCTTAGTACTTTGCCATCTATCATTTCTGTGTTGTAGTTACACTCATTATTCGATTCTACATGATATAAATCATTCTCTAACAATTCTATAAATTTGAATTATGATTGTTCATACAGTGCCAGGCTTAAGCTATCAGGTAATCAAGATCTCAACTCACTTGACAGTAGTCACTGAACTTTTACTTGATCTTGTTATGAATTTGGATCCTCATTCTGTGTTTCACAAGGTGTTACAAAATTCACTGTTACATAATTCTCTCTACAGTTTCCCCACATGCCTCAGGGGTGGAGGTGTTTGAGGGGGCCACGTCTGTCCTGCTTCCCTGTCAGGTACCAGCTAATGTTTCCAGTGACTCCTCAGCAGCAGTGTGGGACCTCGACATCCCAACAGTCCATGTGCGTCTGCAGAATGGTGATGACTTTGAAGGTCAAAACCAGCATTACACCAGTAGAACATCAATGAGAGCTGATGCTTTGCAGACTGGAGACCTCAGCCTTATTCTGAGAAACCCTAAAGTCTCTGACAGTGGCACCTACACCTGCAGTATCCACAAAGATGGACAAGATCAGAGCCGGTATGACGTACAACTGAAGGTCAAAGGTCAGTGCTGTAGATAATGGTCAGACATAAACATTGTCATGAACACATAAAAATATGCAATTTTTTGTGTCAATTATAGAACCTCCTCCTCTGTGGCCCAAAGTTATCTCAGTTGTCCTGCTTCCTGTGGTTCTCCTGGCTGCTGCCTTTGGTGTCTTCATGTACTTTAGATATAAAATGCTGAAGAGCAAAGAAGGTATGTGAGTGTGTGACTGTGGGTGTTATTAGATCATTCCATAAAAATTCAGTGTCTACCCCTTGAAATAATTGAGATATTGTTTTTTTTTAACCTTTACTGTGTTAAATGAAGCCATGTTGAACTTTACAGTCAGAATAAACAGAAAGAGCACCCTCTGTCAACTGTAAAGTCTTACATATCAGGACACGATGAAAAAACATCTGGTTTTTAGCAGGTCTTAAAAATAGATAAATGCAACCTCAGATGCACCAAAATATGACATATTCCACCATATCGATATTTAATTGATAAAGGTTAACCCAAAATGCATAAGCAGTGTGAGAAAAACTAAGTGCACCCCATAATTCAGTAGCTTGTAGAAACACTTTTAGCAGCAGTAACTTGAAGTAATGGTTAACTTTGGCTTACTTGTTTTTGTTGCATCAGTTTATTACACATAGTGTTTATTACAGACATTCCTTTATGCACAGCTTTCTTGGGGTCCTGCAACAGTGTCCAGCCGAATACTGCAGTATTTATTAATTTATTTATGTATAGGTACAAAAACTGCGTAAGCTGACAGGAGAGAGAGAACAGGGCGTTAATGTTCGGTCTGAATAACCCTAACCTGATGAGTAAATAAATGAGCACATTAATTACATGATGTTCTGTCACCAGTTTTACTAATAATTTATAGACTGTATAATTTTAAAATGTAGCAGACTGCCTGCAACAAACCACTTTATTGTTTTCTGTAAATTAAAATCACAGCTCTGAAAGCAGTGTTCAAAGAGAAAGTGTCTGCAGCTTTGGATAAAATAAATTCATACTGCACATCTCTGGTAAATGCTACAGTGATTTTAAGAGCAGAAACTACCTCTGCAGACGGTCAGAGAGCCCAGACTATCATCATCATCACAGAGGATTCTTCTGTGGGAGGAAGTCTCCCTCTCTCCCACCCCCACCGGCTGAGTGCAGCAGTTTAAGAGGCAGCATCTCTGTGTTGTAATAGGCCTGTAAGTCTGCCCATTAGGACAGCGGTGCAGTGAGGCCTCTATGGCAGGAAACAGAAAGTCTGTATAACAGTAAAAACAGTCCAGTTTGTATTTAACTGACCACGTTTTTCTGTTTTAATGTTTGTTGATCAGCTGTCCTGTATGATTTGCCTCACAGTGAAACTTTTTCACCTCTCAGTGATCAGGTGTGAAAGAAAACACTTCCTGCAGCCAAGAAGCTCCGCCCACCCCATCACTGTGTCTGTAGAAGTTTCTGAGTGAACATCACTGTTAAAACTTGGTCAGAAAACTTTTGGATGCATTCAGGAAAACTCAGACATTTTGACACTCAGACCATTCTTGTTAACTTGGGGCAATAATGAGAAAACATGGACTCTACTCTGGAGAAACTCACAGTTTCAGCACCAAAAAATAAACCAGCAAAAACTGAATGTCAGCTTGGAAAACCTTAAATTTACAGAATTCATAAAGTGTTCTAAGCTGGCTTTTATTGGTGGTCTTTGAACATCCTGTTTTCAGGAAAGCACCATGAGCTTTGTTCTCAGTACCATCACCTGTTTCCCTGCCCCCACCTCCATGAAGTTAGCACTGGTCTAATTCACTTTAGTTTGGTGGCTCAGTGCTCCAAAATCTCTCATTTCTTAATATTTTAGAGGAAATACTGTAGGTGCAGCCATTTACTGAAACATACATGAATGCAGTTTATAAGGTTGGAGCCTGAAAGCCAGGATTTGGTGTGACCTCCTTTATTCTTCAGCATAGTCTGAGCTCTCTGAGGCAGTCTTCAGGAACAGCTCTCCAGGCTTCTTGAAGGTCACCCAAAGCTCTTCTTTGGATGTTTCTGCCTGTTGTTGCATTCACTGTCAGGACGCTCCCACACTGCTTCAGTAATGTTGAAGTCTGGGCTCTGGGGAGGCCGATCCATGAATTTTACTGCAGTGTTTGAGACTTTTCTGTGCTGATTAATGAATGAGATCTCAGCTCCAGTGGATGAAGCACAGCCCCAAACTATGATAGGATCTGCACTGTGTTTCACAGACAGCTGTAGACTCACTGTTGTGCCTCCCTCCTGATCTCCTTCATACATATCGATTATAATTTAAAAACATTTCCAATTTGTGCTCCTCACTCTATAAAACCCACTGTTAAGAGCCATTTTTGAGTAATTCATAGATTATTTTTAGTGGCTTTAAAAAAGGATTCATGAGTATCAATCAGTTTATCTTCAGCACACATTAGTGAGCAGGCACCTCTGTGTGATGGTGGAGGACAGCTGGGACAGTACTGTCATGGAGATCAGGTCTGACAGCAGGAAGTGGGAGGAGGCGGTGGGAGTTCATGTTAATGCTGATGACATGTTATAAGCTACGTTTAGTAGGCAGCTTTTAAAATAATTTTATAATTGATAAAAGTGGAACTTCATGAAGAACTTCTAACAGGAGACTGAAACGGGAGAGAGCTTAGATCGATCAGTGCAGCACGACTTTAAAAAAGTATTTATTTACTTATTTATTAGATTCACTAAAATAAATAGATCAAAAGAATGTTTGGTTATGTGTGAAAGGTCATACTGACTAAAAATATATCAATCTATCTTAGATTTCCAAACTTGTTCCACCTTTGGTTGCAGCTTTGTTTTAGACAGTGAAAATACTTCAGCATGAAATGTTAACACAACATTTGTGAATCACAGAAGTCAAAGTTTTTGTGAAGAAAGCGCCACCTCTTGGTGACACTCTGTACCTGAGGGAAAGGGGTGTGGTCATGCTGGAAGTAGATACGCCCAGAAGGAGGAGGAGGGGGACCTCCAGCTGGCTGAGAGCGGCAACTTTGAGTGGCTCCTACTGTATGTCTTTACTCCTTTGCGTTGTGCCAACACACAGCATTTTCTACAGTGGTATGCAAAAGTTTGGGCCCCCCTGATAATTTCCATGATTTTCCTTTATAAATCATTGGTTGTTCAGATCAGCAGTCTCAGTTAAATCTATCATGCAGCAGAGGAACACAGTGATATTTGAGAAGTGAAATGAAGTTTATAGGATTTACAGAAAGTGTGCAATAATTATTTAAACTAAATTAGGCAGGTGCATAGGTTTGAGCACCCTTTTATTGATCTGAATACCTTTAGCACTAATTACTGGAACACTAAATCTGTTGTGTAAGGTCATTGACCTTTGACCTACAGACACAGGTGAATCCAATTATGAGACAGGGTTAAGGTGGCCAACTGCAAGTGTTTCTCCTCTTTGCATCTTCTCTGCAGAGCAGCAACATGGGAGCCTCAAAACAGCTCTCAGATGAGCTGAAGACAAAGATTGTTGAACATCATGGTTTAGGGGAAGGATCCAAAAAGCTCTCTCAGAGATTTCAGCTGTCAGTTTCCACTGTGAGCCCTGTGTTGTGACCTGTATGAACTGGTATGCTGGCAACCAAGGCTGACTATACCATCTTATCATGAACATTATCATGAACTACTGGTCTGGAAGCTGGCTGGTGATCACAGTATCCTCCTCTCTGCAGGCAGCCCCTCCCCTACCCACCCTACCTTCGCTTATTACTGCTAAAGGAGGCTGAGGAGTAACTAAACATCTGACACAGCAGAAAAGTGCAGGGGGGACAGGAGAAGAAGCCATGCTGCTAAGCTAATAGCTGCACTAAGCTAGCAAATTTCTAAAAACACTCTACGTGAATAATATTAATATAATGTACATATGATTCAACAGAGAGTGTTCTTTTGATAAAGCACATGAATATTGCACAGAAGTACAGACATTCTGTACTTAAGTAAAAGTACAGATACTTGTGTTAAAAAATACTCTGGTAAAAGTACTGGTTCAATGTCTTTCCTCAAGTAAAAAGTAAAAAGTACAGGCTCTGAAATGTACTCAGAGTAAGAAAGTAAAGTAGCTCTTTTGAGGACATTTCCAGATGCTATTGTTGTGTAAACCTACCTGAACCTTTTGCTATATTAATATAATACAGTGGTATAAATTGAGAATACAAATATTATTCCAACGTAAATTCTAATGAATGTAGTACTCATCTTGAATCTGTTACCTACACTGTAGAGGGTGACTCCATACATAAACACAAATATTAGTACAATCAGGGGTTAAAGTGCTATTCAGTCGGTGGGGGGACTCTAATATCCGTTGTGGTGAATCAGCACAGGGAAAAGAATCGCAATAATTTTTATGTTGAGTCAGTATATTTTCTTTGGGAACAGGCTGTGATCAGCTGACCTGCTGCTGCTGCTCTGAGGTTTACTGCTCTGTGTGGATGAAGTGACCTCACAGAGATGTAACCCAGTATTTCACAGCTGTCTGAGCTGATCTCCATCCCCACACTGACAGCATACAGGCTGTAGAAATGCTGGACTCAGTGAATGAATCTCAGCATCAGCAGCTTTGATTCAGACACTGATGTAACCTGTAACTGTGAGCATGAACACAGAGCTTTACTGTAACTACAGTACAGCAGGCTGACCTGTTTATCCTGCACTAACCTGCAGTATTTTCATACAGTCTTTAAATAACAAATTTCACAATATGAAAAAAGCACCATATACAGATTCAATATCTAATTTTAAAAAAATGAGGACAGGTAGGCTTTAAATCTATAGTTTATCAAATGTCATCCAAAAAGATCTTACTTTTAAATCCAACCTGAGTCTGTTTGAAAATGTATTGAGTAGAAAATACAAATACTTGTGTTAAAGTGTAATGAGTATAAATAAATACAAATAAATACTCAAGTGAAGTACAAATACCTTAAAAAATCTACTTAAGTGCCTTAATGAAGTATTTGTACTTCATTACTTCCCACCTGTGAGACTGCTTGATGAAATAAGTCATTATCTAGAATAATTGAGCTACACAGATCAAACTGCTAATAAATACAGTAAAACAGCACTGTGCTCCAGAACAGGAACAGGAAATGATACGTTGTGAGAGCCAAAACCAAAAAGTCCATAAGAGTGCAGCCATTTGGAAGGGGCTCAGATTACAGCCACTGCTCCTCCACATCAAAAGGAGGCAGGTGAGGCGCTTTGGGCATCTGACTAGGATGTCTGGTTCCAAAAAGAAGATATATATTGAGCAAAACAAACTTACTCACTTGGTAGTTGACAGTTGGAAAGGGAGACAAGAAAAAGAAACAGGAAACTGTAAGTGGGTGGAGCTTTGTCAGAATAAGCTTTGAACGCTAAAGAAAGCAGCAGTTCCACTCCAAATTATAGACATTGGTGAAAACAGGACTGAAGAGCTGCTGGTGACACAGCAGAGTAGATGATGGAGAATCACACTCACTGATGTCTGTATGTCTCATGCTCAGTCCTCAAGATGGAGGCGCATGTAGGCGAGGAGTCTGTAACGCTGCCCTGCAGGAGTGCAGTCCATCCCCTGTCTGGAGACACTACGGTGGAGTGGAAGGACAGAAATGGCAGGAAGGTCCACGTGTATCAGGGAGGCCGTGACCGTCCTCAACTCCAGCACAGACGCTACAGAAACCGAACACAAGTGAATTCAGACCTGTTGAAAACTGGAGACCTCAGTCTGACCCTGAGATACCCCACAAACACAGACAGAGACACCTACACCTGCACCGTCTACAGAGGGGAGGGGAAGGGAAACATGGAGAAACAAGTGGAGCTGAAAATCACAGGTCAGTGCTGCAGTCACAGGGCTGAGGTTCGAGTCTGGTTTCCTGTTTCCAGTCGCTTCAGTAGTCGTGGTGAAGCTGACTGAAGGTAAAGGTGTTCAAGTGAAATCTGTCTCCTGAGTTTGGAGTCAAAGTGAATGTGATAGAATCAGTGCAGTGTCTCTTTATTGGACACATTAGAAGCAGGGAACTCGAGGAAACACAGCAGCAGCTGACCTCAGATCAGAGCCACACACACCCTCTCAAGGTTTACTGTGTTGTTGTGTGCAGCTCTCACTTATTCTAAAACACAGACTTGTATTTCATTGATGTCACATTGGTGTGAATAAGGTGTCACTGCAGTCATGGAGCAGAGCAAATGTAGAGATGAGCTGGGTGGAGGATTCAGTGATGCTGCTGCAGAGACTCTGATGGATGAAGGCTTCTGTGGCCTCATGGTGAACATGTGTTTGTGGAACTAAGACCACCAGAGAAGAGTGTTCTAGAAGGAAACCAAGATCCTGACAGGAAACATGTGACCTCTGAACTCTTTGTCTCTGTACAGCTCATGTTGTGTTTGTTGTCCTCTCAGAGTGTGAGGTGAAGGTGGAGGAGGGGGTGGAGTCTGTCCAGCTGCCCTTCAGAACCACAAAAGACCTGCCTGGAGACAGTGAAGTGGAGTGGAAACGCTATGAGCCTGAATACATGAAGGTCCACATGTATTATAAGACGTATGACCAGCCTGACAGACAGGATAAGGAGTTTAAAGGTCGCACTGAGATGGTTCAAGACCCACTGGGGACTGGAGACCTCAGTCTGACCCTGAAACGCCCAACAAAGGGAGACACTGGGAGATACAGCTGTGAGGTCAACAGTAAGGAGGCCTGGAGATACATGAGAGTGTTCCTCACAGTCACAGGTCAGTCAGTCAGTCAGTCAGTTAGTTAGTTAGTTAGTTAGTGTGTGTCTGACTGTCTTGTGTCTCCTCTGCAGGGACTCAGAGGAAAGAGGACAGCAGGAAGGGAAGGGACTCCATGGAAATGGCTCCTCTGATGCTTTATCGATCAGTTTGATCTGATGTGCTGCAGGGAGAAGAGCAGTGTATAGACGGTGGATGAAGAGGAGACGCTGCTGAGTTACATGTTTCTGCAGCCTCCTTAGTTCAGCTGAGTCTGTGTTACTGTGACTCGAACACTCTGTATTTATACTTGATCACTGCAGAGGATGTGAAACTAATTTCCACGTGGAGACCTGTGAGCACATGTAAGCCTGACACTGAGTTAGACTGACTGTAGATTATAAAGCTGCTTTAATGCTCTGTGACTTTACTGTTAAAATACTACAATGCATGCATCACTATCACACACATGTGACCATATGAAAATTAAACAAAGCCACAGCTGTGTATGTGACATGCTGCCAAACTAATGTAACAACTATGAAATAAACTGGATCCATCCAGCTGCCCTCTGCTGTTAATGCTCAGGTGTGTTTTGGGGGGGTCCGTAGGGCAAAAGGTGGCGCAGACCCTGGGCAGGTCACCAGTCGAACCCGGGACTGAAATGACATAAAATCCCTGATTCAACACAAATCCTCAGCGTCCTCTTCCTCTTCCAGCTGCCTCCACAGTGAGCCATCGACCTCCACCTCCCTTTTCCTTCCACTGCTTCATGAACCTGAACCACGAGCCTCAGCTGCTCTGTCTCTGCTGCTGCTTCCACACAAACCTCACTGATTAGGACCTTTGTCACTGTGTTGATGCACTTCTCATGTAAAGCTCAGAGCTCGTCACAGCAGTTTGCACTGATGTCAGTGGGAACCACACCTCTGTGGTATCCAGATGTGCTGTAGGAAGGAGGAGAGGCGCACTCAGGACCAGTCAGGGTCAGGTGGAGAGTGAAAGAGCTCACACACCTGCGTGAACAGGTAGAGATGTTTCCTCATCTTTCTAAGCTGCAGGAATGTCAGAGGTCAGAGGGTCACAGTGCTGTGTCAGGCCAGCGTGGGGCTACACTGGTGGATGATCTACTAACTGACGACAGCCTGGATTCTCTGACCCACACGTCTCTGCTGCTGCTGAGCCGCCATTACTGTGTTCAAAAGGTCCACTGGAGGGGGCGGCTCTGTGGAGACCTCACCTGTTTGCTGGCAGGTGTTCTCCCTGACTCCTCCCCTCCTGCTGCACCTGAACCAGCCGCCTGACTCTGCTCCGTTTGCTCGTTCATAAAGCTGCTCTCAGAGTGCACAGCTTCATAAATACTGGAAACATTTGTGTGAATGAACACAAAGCTGAATATGTGAAAATGGGATCCAGCTTCATCTTCTATGGAGGAAACCAGTTATTTATGTCCTCATGTTTAAAGCTCAGTTTAAAGTTAGACTCAGAGGGTGATCTAGCTGATTTCCTGTGATCGTGAGCAGCTTCTGAAGTATCATTTCCTTTTCTCTCACACAGTAGTACATGAATAAAACTGTAACAAAAGTACAACCAAAGTACTTGGTTAACTTTAGCTAACTGAAGCAGGTGGAGGAAAGTGGTGGAGACGGACTGAGTGGATGGTCTCCTGTGTTGGAGCTCAGGTTTCAGCATTCAGCATTGGATTTGAAAATCCTCTCTCAAATTTTCATGTTTTTTTATTTTAAGCCTGTCATGTCTGGCAGTTTTCACAATCAGAATGATGATCCGAATGTGCTGATGTACCAAACATATTTGCTTTTACAAAAACAGCTCTATAAGTTTCCTATAGGCTATTCTTGTTAATGTTTGTATTTTTATTTAGTTATTTTTATTTAGTTATTTATGTCAGAGCTGACAGGCAGTAAGGAAGGGGATAGGAAAGAGTGGAAAAAAAGAAATAAAGAAAATAAGTTTAAAAAAATGGAGGTGGGAGTGAAACAAAGGGGAGAAAGGGAAAAAAAAATAATCCATAAAAGTAGATATAGATACATATTTATATATACACACACACGCACACAATCTTACTGTTTGCAGTAATGTGTGTGTGTATGCGTCTCTGTCATGGAATGTACACAACAATTCAATTCAATTCAATTCAATTTTATTTATATAGCGCCAAATCACAACAAACAGTCGCCTCAAGGCTGCAGGAGGATGCAGGCGACAATGAGGGTACGAAACTGCAACCATGCCCCCCGCGATCCAGAGGCGAGTAGGAAAGGACCCAGGGGACCCGGGCCGTCCACAGCCCACTAGGAGCTCAGAAGACCCGAGGCCGCATGTCCTGATGGCAACCGTGCGTCACCCCAGAGGAGGAAGGGGGGGGGGGTTACAGACGTGCATCTGAGACGGCTGTCCAGTCAACCGACACTAACTACAACACCACAACACCATCACACTGGGAAAGAACGAAACTGATCATTTAGGCTATCTCCCATCTGGGAAACTCCAGCGTGTCTCAGAGTGGCCACCTTAACTGCTCTCGGGTCCCTGATCTGATCACATGTGATGGAGAACAAACACTGCTGCTCACCTGAGTGTGTTAACCTGCTTATTAGATCCATTTCTTTATCAGATGTACTTTGCTGCAGCTCCTTCCAGTCCACTTTAACCCTGCAGTGACAGGATACTGAAAGATCATCTGATAAAGAAGAAGAAAACTCAGAATTAAAGCTCAACCTGCCTTCTCCAAATCTCTGACAGGCAGGAAGGATTGTTTTAATCTATGTTCAGTGGTGACCTCTGTCCTTTTTTTTCCAGGTGTGCCGGTGCTGCTGCCGTCTGCAGGTGAGTTCAAACGTCAGTAAAGATGAATAAAGGTGCTATGGAAGCTCAGTTCAGTTCAATGTGTGAATGAGTGCAGGAGGATGCAGGGCGGGTGGATGCTAAAAACCACCAGACCTCACTGCTCCAGTGAAACAGACCAATTTAATCCTGAGCTTTCTTACAGCCAGGAGCCTAAACTTCAGTTCAATCCAACTTTATTTATACAGCACCAAATCACAACAGTCGCCTCAAGGTGCTTTATACTGTAAGGTAAAGTCTCTGCAATACTAACAGAGAACGCCCAACAGTCAAACCAGCTTCACAGCCAGTGCTGCACAATAAAGGACAAGGTGGAAGGGGGGGCCACCACCAGGGGGGGCCACACTACTGTGTCTTTTGTCCCGTCTCTTGCAGCTGGAAGCTGAATGTTTCCACGTGAGCTGATTTGTAATGTCTTTGCTTATATGAGGAACTAGTTTAGTTAACAGGATTCATGAAGGGCTTATATATACAATGATGAAATGACCTGATCTAAAAGTATTTTATAACTGTGGTTTTTCACCTACATTCTGATGACATGAAGGAGAGAGAACTTTGTAGCTGCTCCATCCTCTGCTGTTTGTTTCACACTCAGAAACTTCAACTCAGTCTGACTCGTGTTTAAACCAGCCTGACTGTCCATATTCAAGGAGTTAGAAACAATATTTCGGATTCATATAAAATATAAATAAAATATTAATATATAAAAATGTAAAAATAAACTCTGACCCGGAGCTGTTGGGTTGGACACTGAATTATTATTAACATTAATTATTAACATCTGTTCCTGCATCAGGAGCTCAGCTCTGCTCTAAAGGCTGACACACAAACATGCTGGAGCACTCACTAGCTCAGTTAAACATGTGTACACACACACACACTCACACACACAGACACACACATGAACACACACTGTGAGAACTCTCCAAGAGGACAGAGTGAAGGATTTTATATTTGATGCATTTCAGTCAGTGTTTGTTCAACCTGGATGAAGGTCAAAGGTCAGACACAGACACACTGGTCTCTCAGTCACTGTATTCAGCTGATTCACGTTTCTCTCCTCAGTTTCCCAGCATTTCTCAGGGGTGGAGGTGGAGGTACATGAGGGGGTGGAGTCTGTGAGGTATCAGCTGGTGTTTCCAGGGGCTCCACGGCAGTGTGGGACCGTGGTGAGTTCATAGTCCCAACAGTCCACGTGCGTGATCAGAGCGCTGATGTTCTTGATCTTCAGAGCCGTCGTTACTCTGGTCGAACATCAATGAGAGCTGACGCTCTGCAGGCTGGAGACCTCAGCCTCACTCTGAGGAACCCTACAGGCTCTGACAGTGGAACCTACACCTGCACCACCCGCAGGCTTGGACAAGATCCGAGCCAGAGTGAAGTACAGCTGAAGGTCACAGGTCAGTGTGGTAGATACTAGGGATAGGCGTGATTTTAAATGTACAAATAGTCATGATATTAACAAAGAACTGTTTAACAAACAAAGGAACATGCAAAGATGACAAAAAGTTCTAAAAATAAATGAAAAACAGAAAGTCAGGAAAAGCTCGACAGGCTCAGCTGTACTTCTACTGCTGGGAGCAGCAGGAACTGTTAGTGAAGCTCACCTTTTCCTTCAGCTCCTCCTCCCTCTGTGTCTGTGCTCAGGCTCTTCTGCCATCTAGTGGTCGTTTAATTACGTTTTTTTTTAATCAGAGCTGTAAACGTGACGGCTGTGGGTCACTGACAAAGGAGTTGCAACATAAACTCATTCATATGAAGCAGCATTACAGCGGGTCAAAGGTCAAACAGCCGAATGTGATGTCACAGATTTCCTTCTGCTCACCTTTTTTCTTCCTGTGTGAGTTTCCTCAGCGCCTTCATGCTGATGCACACGTTTGCTGGCAGTAAACTCTGTTTCCCCCCAGCGCTGGACTCCTTCCTCTGCAGCCTTGTAGCTGTGCAGGAATGAGACGTCTTCAGCTCCTCCTCTGTGGCTCTGTGTGAAAGAGCTGCTATCTCTCTGCTCAGAGCCTCCACCTTCTCCTTCGTCCTCCCACTCTTCTGCTCCCCTTCCTCCGTCAGTGCAGCCGGCCTGGCCTCCTCTTCCTCTGCTAGAAGCTGCTCGAAGGAACAGCTGAAATAACCATGTTTACAGCCTGATCCAGAAAGTGCAGCTAATTTCTCCTTTGGAACCACTGTTTTTATAACTCATGGATTAAAGTTTAAATTCAGATGCTACCCTCTGAAGCACCGTGTTTCTCACATGTTTGCATTCCTGTGTGTGTTTTGTCTTTTTATGTGTGTGTGTGTGTGTGGGCTTGACAAGGACATGAAGAGTCCATGTTTACTGGAGAACGTCAACTGATTAACACAATAAATTGAGCCAAAAAACAAACAAAGCAGTGGGATATAAAAATGTTCATTTTCTGGCCTATTATCCTGAACTTGTCTCACATGTCATCACCACTGCAGAAGAACTAAAATAGAGCAGACAGTGTTGGGCTTTGGGAGGTGGTGGAAATAAAGCTGACGATGCAGAGTCAACTGGCAACAGGCAAACTGATGAAGTCAATTACCAGAAAATTAACTGAATCAATAAAAGCACAAAGGAAATGATTCATCTTAGGCTTATGTGACGAGCAGAGTTGAGATCAACCTCTGACCCTTAAAGGATAATTCTGGTTGATTTAAACTTGGCTTTGGTTTTTGGACATATGGTGATGTTATGATAGGAGTGTCAGGAGAACTAGGCTCCGTCAGAAGAAACTAGAAAACTGTCACAAGTGCAGATATTCAAGGCCCTCAGAAAAGAACTTAACTACTGGATAAGATGTCTCGCCGAGAATAAGAGAACAGGGAAAGCAAAAGTATTCGAAAGAAAGGGATGATAAAAGACTGAGCGAGGACAGCGCTAGCCTGGATGCTACCAGCTGCAAGGTGCGAGCAATGACCGAGACGTCTCGAGGAATTGAGGAAACTACGTGATGAAAATATTCAGGGACATAAACAAGATGACACTGCTTAACCTAAATACTTATAATATAAAAGGAATAAATAACCTACTTCAAGAAACACACCTCACAGAAAGAGAATCCCAGAATTTAAAAAGAGGATGGGTAGATCAAGTTTACAGTAGCTCATATAGGAAATATAAAAAGCCATACTTTTTAATAGATCTGTGCACTTTCACTGTGAACAGATTTGTCAAGATGAAGAGGGAGGCTATAATATTATGGTCATACGGACGATTGCTGGACTTAAAATAACAGTTTTGAATATTTATGCACCGAATGAAGACTGCCCACACTTTTTCAAAAAGATGGCCCATTTGGTTGCAGATAACCGTGAAGGTTTATTTTTGATGGGTGGAGACTTTAATTGTGTACTGAATAATAGACTGGATAAACTGCCAATATCTTCTGAACCCCAATCAATAATGTCTAAAAGTCTATCAAATATAATAAAGGAGTTAGTACTGACAGATGCATGAAGTATTGGAGAATTAATGTCCTGTTACAAGCAGATACTGACATAAGAGAAGAAATAAGATCAGCAATACTTGAATATTTTACTCTAAATGACAGTGGAATGGTGTCTCCTTCTTATTTGTGGGATGCAGGAAAACCACAATAAGAGGCAAAATAATATCTATAGGATCAAAGTTGAAGAAAGAAAAATTAGAGTTAGAAGATGAAATTAAGAGATTAGAAAATGAACACAAACGAGGCAGAAAGCAAGAAATACTTGATAAACTCAAAGAAAACATAATAAAATTAGATGAGTTATTGACTTACAAGGCAGAGGGTGCCCTTAGGTTTATTGATAGGAAATACTACAAATTTGGAAATAAAGTGAGTAGATTATTATCATTTCAAATATAAAATACACAAGCTAGCTAAAATTAGTTCCTAAAATGAGACAACTGTGATGGTGAAACCTCTCCTAAAGCAATTTCAGACACATTTGATAAATATTATGAACAATTATGCAACGGGTCAACTTCTGGAATCAAAAGAAGAAAAATACAAAATTCTGTTAAAGATGTTAAACTAGACAAACTGACAGCAGAGGAGGCCTCTATGCTAGTAGAACCAGTTACAGAAAAAGAGGTGAAAGAAATGATTGTTCAGTTAAAAGGTAATAAGGAATAGATGGGTTTGCAGGAGAATATTATACAGTATGTGTTAATGATCTCACTCCTGTGCTCTGCAAATGATGTAATTATGTGTTAAATTCAGGAACTCCTCCAGAGTCAGGGTCGGAGGCTATCATCACAGTCTTGCATAGAGAAGGAAAAGATCCACCACTCTGCTCCAGCTACCATCCCATTAGCCTCTTATGTGTGGACGTTATAATATTAATGTCTATTTTAGCAAGTAGAATACAAAATATCTTAAGAAATTAAAAATGAATAAAATCAGACCGGGTTTATTTCAGGCTGTCAGGGGACAAACAACATAAGGAGAGCATTAAACCCGAAGTCACTTATGGCCAAAGATGCACATACATCAATGCTTCTCAGCTTAGATAGCGTTCGATCGGGTAGATTGGCAGTTTGTTAAACAAACATTAATTGAGATGGGCTTTGGAGAAAAATTGGTTAGTTGGTTTTCGTTGTCGTATAAGAATCAAAAATTAGAGTTAACGAGCACTGCTCTGACTTTTTTGACATAGAGAGAGGAGTGAGACAAGGTGATTCTCTCTCACCCATCCTCTTCGCTCTCAGCACTGAACCGCTAGCCGAGGCTATACGAAAAGATACTTTAATTGAAGGGGTAAAAGACGGTGTGGGGGGAGAATTCAAAAAATTTCCCTCTTTGCTGACGACATCTTGCTCTTTATAAAACATCCTCTTACTTCAATACCTCACCTTTTGCAGTGTCTAAAAGAGTATGGAGACATCTCTGGCATACAAATAATCAGAGGCCACGATGATATCAGGAAGATGGCCGGATCAACTTGATGAGACGGTGTCATCCCACTGGTCCAAACATGGATTTAGGAACTTGGGAATTACTCTAACAACTGAAACTACAAAACTTTTTGATGCAAACTATAATAAACTAATTAAACAAATGAGGAATGAACAGTAAGGATGAATGTGCTCCCTCGTCTCCTGTTTTTATTTCAATCGCTGCCCATACGAGTTCCAGTCTCCTTTTTTTAACCATGCTAGGCAAATTAATTTCTCAATTCATATGGCAACACAAGAGACCCAAAATAGCTAAAAATATAGGAGGCTTAGCTTTACCAAATTTTAGATTTTACTACTGGGCAGCTCAGCTAACGGCAATTGTGACCTGGATCATTGGAAATGAGGAGGCAAACTGGAGCCAAAGAGAACAGGGCGAAGTTAAAGGTGCTCTGCTATCTGATATCGAGAAATAAGGCATTATATCATAAATCATAGAGAAAAAGAAAGACTTGGTAAAATTCCTAATGGTATTGAACAATATTTTATTACAATTCAAGAAAAACATTCCCCAGTGGGAAGCATGTCTCCAGCTCTATAAAGGACTCTCAGCAGAGCTACTTACTAATACAAATAAAGTCGAAGAAAAATGGGAATTAGACACTAATAGAGTAATAGAAGAGGAAGTGTGGGTTAAGCTCTGTGACAGCAGTCACAAAGGAATCAGAAGTTAGCAGTGGAAACAATCTGACTGGAAACTACAAATTCTGGTACTTTCATACACCTCTGACTATTTCAAAATTTGTAAAGCATTCCTCAGCAGCTTTATGTTGGAGACAGTGCGGCAAAACAGGTGACCACACACACATTTTTTTGGGATTGTCCGGTTATTTCTGAGCACTGGAAAAATGTTAGTAAAGAGAGAGAAAATTGTAAAAAGGGAAACCCCTTCAAATGCTTTGTTTTGCTTGTTTTGTGTTATGCCAGATGATGTCTTCAGTATTGATCACAAGAGAAAGTGTGTGTGTGTGTGTGTGAAGTAGGGCTGCAAGTATTGATTACTTTAGTATTCGAGTAATCCATCAGTTAATTGAGTAATTGGATAAGCAGCACTTGCACTCTGTGCCTCGCTGTCTCTTTAAAAACACGATACTGTAACCTTAGTTATGCTTTTATTTTTGTCACATTTCATTTGGGTGGATTATAATATTAAATCATGTTACATGTTAGGCTTTTCAGTATTATTGATTTTACGTGATTTTATTATAATAGTTTTATTATTAGTTTATTATATAATTACTGCAGTATCATTTATCTCACCTTATTTTTTAGGTGTAACATTTATTCACTGTGGCCCTTCGTGAGAGGAGATTTGGGTTCCTACTGAGACGTGTTTACAGTGGGACTCAGATGGAAAGATACTGGCTCCTGCCCCCCCCCCATTCAAAACCCTGGGAACACCCCTGCTGTGAAAGTGAAAGTGAAAGTAAGCTAATTTATTTATGCTAATTTATTTATGCTAATTTGTTTATGCGGCAGTCTCTGAGTGCTGCAGTCAGGCTGAGGATCAGGTTTCACTGCAGGATGAAGATGCTGCTGATGCTGCTCCTCTTACTCGGTAAGAAAACCACACACACACACACACACAGAGCAAAAACCACCGCAGTGCTCTCTGTGTTCTCCTGAATCCTCCTCTTCCTCCCTCTGCTGCCTTCATGCAGGGTGAATCAGCCTCCATCATCATCAACCTCACAGCAAAAACACCTCTGAGCTCATCGGTCCAATTTCACAGAATAAGCACATGACTGCTATATTAATACAAATTAATGCAGTTATAAATTGGGGCTGTGGCTCAGGAGGTAGAGAGGGTCACTAAGGCGAAGGTTGGCGGTTTGATTGCATGCCAAAGTATCATTGGGCAAGATGCTGAACCCCAAGTTGCTCTCTGACACGGCGGTCAGTGTGTGAATGTTGGACAGTAAGCGCTTAGCTTCAGAGGGCAGCGTCTGTGTGAATGAGTGAATGAAGTGCTTTGAGTGCTCGGAGTAAGAACGAGTCCATTTAAATGTTTTATTTTTGATTATAAAGCCTTTAATGACAGTAGTGTAATACTTTGGGTGAAGAAGTCATCATTTATAAATGAATGATTACATCAAGTACAAAGCAGAGATTTGGGATCATTTCTAATCTAAATAAATAAATCCCAAACTATTAATATCTATTTATACATGGAATGATAAAGATATGAACTGAGTTTGATTTAGAAACAGTCTTTATGCTTCATTCATGCAGCTAATAGTTGTTAGTTTGTGTGAACTGATGCAAAGTGAAGCCTTCAGGGATGAAACTGAAGGAGCAGCAGGAGCTCAGGACAGTGCTGCACACTACAACCCAACCTCAGACATTCATTCATATAACCACAGATTCTCCTTCAGGGTTATTACACCAGAAATACACTTATAGAAACAACTGTAAGTCTACAGTTATCCTGCAGCTATAGAAGGAAACAAACTGCAGCCTCATTCATGAATCTTGCTAGACATGGTAAGAAGAGACGAAGCTGCAAAGGAGGAGCAGTTTAAGATAAGACACCAGAGCTCCAGATCCCAGATTTTGCCTCTGACTTCATACCAGTTTGTTGTTGTGAAGCTGCTGTATCAGCTGTAGCTGTTTGCCCTCTTACCAAAGAGTCTTTAGACTCTGCAGCCCATCCCAAACCTGCCCTCCAATCATAACTCTGAACATCACACAAGGGAAACATATTTCCTTTGTGTTTTCATCCATTTATTTTAAGGATCGTTGAATTTCAGTCTAGAGTTTTCACTTCCAAATTCATTTATTTAACAAAATAATAAATGAGTACAGAAAAAAACATTGAATCAAAGTCCATTTGAATTTTGCTACTAATTTAATAATAACTTAATAGAAAAATTTTGACCAAAAAAATGAAACCACAACATTTATCATTTCTTTCACCCTGTAAAGTGCATCTTATAGGACTGCATCATATAAACATTCAGAAGGTATGACAGCTGGGGGTGAGACGGAGAGAATCTGATGACCTGGAGCTGTGGAAGCTGAGGTCAGAGTGGAGACACCACAAAAAAACAAAATAATGTGCAGAAATATGTACACAAATGTAAAAACTGTCAGTGACAGCTCTGGTTCAGAGACACCGCTGAAGGATCAATAGATGAATGAAACGTTGCTTCAGCACAGCAGCTTCATGTCACCTGAGAATCAGCTGACAGACTCAAAATAACCAGAGAAAGGTGAGAAATGCTGAAAGTGAGGTTTCCTTTGACACCGTCTGCCACACCATCCACAAATCCCTCCAGAAGCTTCAAATAGTTCAAAACTCATTTCATCACCCCAGTCCTGCAGCAGCTCCACTGGCTCCCACTTAAGTTCAGAATTCAGTTCAAAATCCTCCTGCTCACATTTAAGGCCACGCATAACCTCGCCCTCCTTGTCTGGCTGATCTTCATCACATCACCTCCTTATCCCACACCCTCTGCTCTTCCTCCGCTCTTCCTCTATCCACCTAACTGTTCCCCCTGCCCACGTCAGCGCCATGGGGAATAGAGCTCTGCTCCCAGCTGTGGATCGCTCTCCCACCACATATTCACAATATCACCTCTCTTCATGTTTTCAAATCACGACTCAAAACTTACCTGTTCAGGATCGCGCACTCACTTTAGTTCCTTTGGTCATTTTAGTTTCTTTTTGTGCTTTTTGTTGTTTGTCTTGTTTAAACCCCTGCAAACTGTCCCTGGGTGTCATGAAAGGGTGTGTTTTATAAGCCACAGGTAGCTTTGAGGTCACACACAGTTAACTACTAGTACAACACCAACCTGTTAATGTGTCTAACTGTTTTTCCCCACTTTGCAACACACCCGCCGTGTAACAAACTCTGGTTATTGGCGACTCTGTATCTGGGCAAAACCTGGTCTTGTTAGGAGAGACGGGATCCATCCCACTTTGGATGGAGCAGCTCTCATTTCTAGGAATCTGGCCAAATTTATCAACCCTCCTAAAACCTGACTACCCAGGGTTGAGACCAGGAAGCAGAGTTGCAGTCTTACACGCCTCTCTGCAGCTTCTCTCCTCCTGCCATCCCCCCAAAACCCCATCCCCATAGAGACGGTGCCTGCTCCCAGACCACCAAAAAACAAACCAGTAAAAACTATTAAAGCTTAAAAATTCAAAAAGAAAACACAATTTAGCTCATACAATAGACTATAATAATAATACAGATCACCAATATCTCATTCAGGATAGCCTGGATTAGTGTGTGTCTCTCTAGCACTTATCTAATTTTAACTCCAAGAAGACTGAGATTGCGATCACAGCTGCTGCTGAATCGTATTATTTTTCTCTTCTGCTAAGTGCAGCACTGGCTAATCTTGGTGTTATCTTTGATTCTTCTCTGGGCTTCAACTTGCATGTAAAATCTATTTCATGTTGCTGTTTCTTTTCATTTAAGGAACATTTCTAAACTATAGTCTCTCTCAACTAACTGGAGATAATTATTCTTGCACTATTATTAGAAAGCATTGCAAACATTTCCATTCTAAGAGAACAGCCCACAATTTAGAGGGTAACCCAAGCCACCAGGGGGGCCCTAAAGCTCCCCCCCATTTGACATGAAACATTTGTGGTTTGTTTGAATTTTTTACAAATGCCAATTTCCTAAAAGAAGAGAAGAGACTATTCTAACTGTCCAGATTTGTACACTTGTAACAACACTGATTTAATGAGTAGGCTACACTCTAATATTTCTGTCTCAGACTGATGCTGAAAGTTAATCCATGCATTTATTCCTTCTAGGCTGGACTACTGTAATTCATTCTTCTTCTCTTCATTGGCTCCCTGTTAAACAGAGTAGAATTTAAAATCCTTCATCTCTTGAATAATCAGGCCCCATCTTATCTCAAAGACCTCATAGTACCGTATCACCCCAATTCTTCACTCACCTCTTTCTCTGTTTATACTTCACTCTGTACTTAATCATTATTATTAATCTCTGTCTCTCTTCCACAGCATGTCTTTTGTCCTGTCTCTCTCCACTCAGCCCCAACCGGTCGCAGCAGATGACTGCCCCTCCCTGAGCCTGGTTCTGCTGGAGGTTTCTTCCTGTTAAAAGGGAGTTTTTCCTTCCCACTGTCGCCAAGTGCTTGCTCATAGGGGGTCGTTTTGGCTGTTGGGTTTTCTCTGTGTTATTGTAGGGTCTTTACCTACAATATAAAACACCACAAAACAACTGTATGTTGTGTTGATATAAATAAAATTGAATTGAACTGAAATGTTTGTCATAAGGAGTTAGTTCACTAGGCTAGTACTAATAGTGAATGAATAGGGAACTGACTATTTATATTGCAGGAAGTGAAGAGCGAATGAAGAGCAGGTGCAGCAGCCTGGCAGTTGGCAAACAGGTGAAGAGAGACACCTCCAGCTGTCCCAGGTAAGCCTCGCACTCATACTCACACACACTCGTGATGAAGTGCAGGACAAACACCCCACACCAGTGAATTAGGTATAACTTGAGTTGGAGTTTCGACCATGCCATCTCTGAAAAACACAAATAATTCTCTTCAGAATTTGTAATCACCAGAAAGTTTAACTGCCAATTTAATTTTCTAATAAAGAAAATACAGAATTTTGTTTTTAATGTTTAATGAAAATTAATAATGAATAACATGGATTATGGGACATGCTTTCTTCTGGAAATAAACACATTCTGCAGATTTTTTTTGTTTGTGACATTTGCAGATTTATCCTGTATAATATTAAATTTTTAAATCTAAAATCATTAAGGGGATGTTTCCTGACTCTAAAAATAGATTAGTGATGAACAAACTGGAGAAAATGGATCCGGGGCCGTATACCCAGAGTTTATGTCATCAGTAGTCTCTGAACTCATTCTGTGTCACACCACGCATTATAAAAAAAATCACCACCGATCTGCTTTATGCTTCTCTCCTCAGTTTCCCAACATGCCTCGGGGAGGTGTATGAAGGGGTGGAGTCTGTCCTGCTGCCCTGTCAGGTACCAGCTGATGTTACCAGTGACTCCACAGCAGCAGTGTGGGGCCACAGAGAGCTCAACATCCCAATAGTCCACGTGCGTCTTCAAAGCGGTGATGATTTTGCAGAACAAGGTGAACGTTACACCAACCGAACATCAATGAGAGCTGACGCTCTGCAGACTGGAGACCTCAGCCTCACTCTGAGGAAGCCGACGGTCTCTGACAGTGGAACCTACACCTGCACCGTCCGCAAGTATGGACGAGATCAGAGCAAAACTCATTTGCAACTGAAGGTCAGAGGTCAGTGCTGTAGATAGAGGTCAGGGTCATAGCAAACTCAGACATGAATTAATGAAAATCTGTTGGATGATGTTCTGCTATTTTGTGTTCATTGTAGACCGCCCTCCCCCTCCAGTCTGGCCCAAAGTTCTCTCAGGGGTCCTGGTTCCTGCGGTTCTCCTGGCTGTTGGCTTTGGTGTCTTCATGTTCCTTAAATGTAAAGAGTTGGAAAGAGGTATGTGTGCTATTGAATCAATACATGAAAAATGAGCAAGTGCCACCCTGTCAGAATCACATGATTTTACTTTTTAACAGTAACTTTTTGTTTTCATGTTTATATTGATGACAGCTGCAATTTTGCCTTCACAGTCAGAATATTTTCTGAGTTATAGACACTAGAAGGTCAAAGTTTGGCACATTTTTAATTCTGATTTTTATCCAACATTTCTGAGCCTTTAAAATGTGGTCAGTGCTGCTGCTGCTGCCTCTACAGCTCCTTTTCTGCTTTGTTTTCCTCTCAGTTGAGGTGGAGTTTGATTTAAACAATAATTTGAACATTGAGTCCGTCCAGCTGATGTGCAAAGGCACAGCTCGCCTGCCTACAAACAACATGGTGGTGTGGAAGGACAGAAACGACAGGACGGTGCATGTCTGTGATAATTTCTCACACCAGCTAGAAAAACAGCACAGACGCTACAGAAACCGAACAGAAGTGAATACAGATCTGCTGAAATCTGGAGTCCTCAATCTGACCCTGAAGTTCCCCACACACACAGACAGAGACACCTACACCTGCACCGTCTACAGAGGGAGGGGGAGGAAAACTTCCTGAGGAAGAGACAAGTGGAGCTGAAAGTCAAAGGTCAGTGCTGCAGATACAAGAATCTTCTCTCTGTCATCCTGTTACAATCCAGCTTGCTGTGTTCAGAGGAGCGTTCATACGCTCCCTGAGCTGCAGCTGTGAAATAGACATGGGCCCAAAGACAGGACTGTGAGACCAAAACTGATTAACTGTTTGTTTAGAGCTGAGCAGGTGGAGCGTGAGCAGGCAGGTAGGAAACTGGTAATGACTGCTCTCTTGGCAGTAGGCTTGTGAGTGGTCCAGGCCTGCCAGGACCACAACAGCAGCACAGACCTGCTTTGAATCTGAGAGGAACAGAATAATGATATCATCACCTGCTGAGAGGAAAGCAGCGGATACTGAACACTCCTGCCTTCATGAGATACAAAGTCAATGTGCACTCAGCGTGCTCCTAATAGCACAGCAACAAATAACATCCCAGCATGCCCCGATGAGTATGCTGCTTTAAGTTTATTAAAGGGCAGAATGTAAGCATGAGCTGCCATTTATGTAGTGGAGCTAATATAAAGATCATGATAGGTCAAAAACATGATTAATTATGTGATCGACAGCATCCACAAATGAAGCAACCTAAAAGGTGGTGGATGAAAAAATTATTACAATTAATCATAAAATAAATTTATTTAAGGAGAATGGATATACTGGACAAAGATGGTGAAGATGGAGCTGCCAGGCAAGAGGATCAAAGGAGGTTCATGGATGTAGTGAAGGAGGACCTGCAGAGGGTTGGTGTGACAGAGGAGGATGCTGGGAAAGGGAGAGATGGAGAGAGCAGCTGACATGAGAAGAAGAATTAAGACTGATGTGTCATCAATCACAGTTAAAACATTAACATGGTATCATTGTGTCTGAAATGCTGCGTGGAGCTAAGAGTCACTGACAAACAGAGAGGGTTGGGAGGAAACCAAGATCTTGATAGAAGGCATGAATGATCTGAACTCTTTGTCTCTGTACAGCTCATGTTGTGTTTGTTGTCCTCTCAGACTATAAGGTGGAGAAGAAGGAGGGGGTGGAGTCTGTCCAGCTGCCCTTCAAAACCACAGGAAGCCTGCCTGAAGACAGTGAAGTCGTGTGGAAATGCGATGAACCTCAATACATGAGGGTCCATGTGTATGATCAGGGCTCTGACCAGCCTGACAGACAGGATAAGGAGTTCAAAGGTCGCACTGAGATGGTTCGAGACCCACTGGGGACTGGAGACCTCAGTCTGACCCTGAAACGCCCGACAAAGGGAGACAGCAGGAAATACACCTGTGAGGTCAACAGTAAGGAGGCCTGGAGATTCAAAAGAGTGTTCCTCACAGTCAGAGGTTAGTCAGTCAGTCAGTTAGTTAGTTAGTTAATCAGTTAATCAGTTAGATAGTTAGTTAATCAGTTAGATAGTTAGTTAGTCAATTAGTCATTTATTTATTTATCTAGTCAGTCAGTCAGTCAGTCATATAGTTAGTCAATTAGACATTTAGTTAGTTAGTCAGTTAGTTACTCAGTTAGTTAGTTAGTCAGTCAGTCCGTTAGTTAGTCAATTAGTCATTTAGTTAATCAGTTAGTTACGTCAGTTAGTTATTCAGTCAGTTAGTCAATTAGTCATTTAGTTAGTCAGTTAGTTAGTTAGTTAGTCAATTAGTCAGTTAGTTAGTTAGTCAGTCAGTCCGTTAGTTAGTCAATTAGTCATTTAGTTAATCAGTTAGTTACTCAGTTAGTTAGTCAGTTAGTTAGTCAGTCAGTTAGTTAGTCAATTAGTAATTAATTAGTCAGTT
This sequence comes from Pterophyllum scalare, assembly GCA_024447675.2. Lineage (NCBI taxonomy): Eukaryota > Metazoa > Chordata > Actinopteri > Cichliformes > Cichlidae > Pterophyllum > Pterophyllum scalare. The sequence goes on from JAMQGT020011816.1 coordinate 51,140, forward strand.
AGTTAGTTATTCAATTAGTCAATTAGTTAGTTAGTTAGTCAATTAGTCAGTCATTTAGTTAGTTAATGAGTTAGTCATTTAGTTAGTCCGTTAGTTAGTTAGCTAGTTAGTTAGTTAGCTAGTTAGTTAGTTAGTTAGTTAGTCAATTAGTCAGTCCGTTAGTTAGTCAATTAGTCATTTAGTAAATCATTTAGTATAGTTAGTTAGTCAGTCAGTTAGTTAGTCAATTAGTAATTAATTAGTCAGTTAGTTAGTTAGTTATTCAATTAGTCAATTAGTTAGTTAGTTAGTTAGTCAATTAGTCAGTCAGTTAGTTAGTTAATGAGTTAGTTAGTCATTTAGTTAGTCCGTTAGTTAGTTAGCTAGTTAGTTAGTTAGTCAATTAGTCAGTCAGTTAGTTAGTTAATGAGTTAGTTAGTCATTTAGTTTAGTCCGTTAGTTAGTTAGCTAGTTAGTTAGCTTGTTAGTTAGTTAGTTAGTTAGTTAGTTAGTTAGTTAGTTAGTTAGTTAGTTACATGTGTGTGTGTCTGACTGTCTTGTGTCTCCTCTGCAGGGAAAGATGACCATGGGAACACAAGCAGCTCCACTGAATTAGATCCTCTGATGGCTGATCAATCAGTTTGATCTGTTTGTTCTTTGATTATTATTTTTATTATTATTATCAGACTTTGGCTCAAAGAAAGGCAGTGATTGCGGATAAGCTTTAATAGCTGTTCACACGTGTGTCTCATATCAGCTCTTTGATTTTGTTTTACATTACTCTGACTTGAAGACTCACACTGTATTTATAGTTTTATTACTTCACACGATGTAAAACTAATTTCCATGTAGTCAGCTGTGAACTGTGAGCACATGTAAGCCTGTATTTGTCTCACTGTAATCTGTCCTTAGTTAGACTGACTGTAGATTATTAACCTGCTTTAATCCTGAGTCCTCACAAAACTTTAGAAAATACCATAAGACATGCATCACTATCACACACATGTGACTATATGAAAATTAAACGAACAAAGCCACAGCTGTGTATGTGACATGCTGCTCAATCTAATGTAACAACTATGAAATAAACTGCATCCATCCAGCTGCCCTCTGCTGTTAATGCTCAGGTGTGAGTGTGTGTTCGGGGGGGTCATAGGGCAGAAAGTGGGGCACAGAGGTTATTAGAGTTGAAAGACAAATTTTTCATCCCTGTCTTTTGATAATTTGAATGACCTTATAAACTCTGTGTGTAATAGTAATGTAGTGATGATAGTAAACATAAAAAGACAAAGGCTTCTGTAGAACATCAGAGCGTACACTCCTGGGCTTTAAGTAAACACATAAACTGGAAGGTGAACCCGTCTCAGCTGTTTAGTAGAACATACAGTTGTGTTCAAAATAATAACAGTGCATTCAAAAACAATAAAGCTCAGAATCCTTATAATAGTTTTTATTTACAGGCATTGGGAACGCTGCACATTATATTCTAAAGCCAAACGTGTACAAAAATGTATAAATTTTCCAATTACTTCACAGGAAAAGAAGAAAAATGAATGTTGGGCTGTTCAAAAAAAAAAAATAGCAATGTCTGCATTTTTCTATATAAACTCAAATATTCACTTTATGAAGTGGAAAATCTTTAGGAATTAGCATTCCTGTGAATCACTGTACTAATGTTTAGCACCAACATGACCTCTTCAAGGACTGTGATATATGCAAACTGACCCATGATCCCTGGTATGTGATAAACAGGCCCGACACCACAGTAAGGAAACATTTGAATATCATGATGCCTGCACCACCATGCTTCACTGTCTTCAGAGCATACTGTGGCCTGAATTCAGTGCTTTTTTGGGGGGGGGGTGCCATCGGATAAACTGTCTGGGGCCCTCGGACCAAAGAAGAACAATCTTACTTTCATCAGTCCACAAAATGTTTCTCCATTTCTCCACAGGTCAGTCAGTGTGTTCTTTGACAAACTGGAACCTCTTAGCACATGCCTCTTCCCCACAGTGGGACTCTCTGAGGGCTTCTTGGTGACAGATTAGCTTCACACAGGTGTCTTCTAGTCGTCACAGGTAACATCAGACTGTCTCTGATCACCCTGGAGCTGATCATTGGCTGAGTCGTTGCCATCCTGGCTATTCTTCGATCCATTTCAGTGGTAGTCTTCTGTTTTCGTCCATTTCTCTCTGGCTTTGATTTCCATTTCAGAGCACTGCAGATCGTTTTAGCCGATCAGCCTCTCGTTTCCTGCACTTCTTTATATGTTTTCCCTCTCCAATCAGCATTTTAATCAAAGAAAGCTTTTCTTTTGAACGATGTCTGAAACGGCCCATTTTTCTCACACATGCACACAGAAATGCATGTACATGTGTTGGCTTCATCCTTAAATAAGGGCCACCTGATTCACACCTGTTTTTTCACAGAATGAATGACCTCACTGATTGGACTGTACACTGCCATTATTTTGAACACGCCCCTTTTAATAATTGATTTAATTACACAAACTCAGGAGCAGCCATCTCATGAATATTGGCTCTGTTGGTTTTCTATGACTCTGCTACACCTACTGGTAAATTGTTTGCCATGTAGTAATATGATTTCTACCAAAAAGATTGATTGATCTGGTTAGTCATGCTGGACTGCTAATATTTTGAACACAACTGTACTGCAGGCATCGTAATGACCACACCTGTGAAGAGAAATGGTCTGCGCTCTCTGCATCACCATGATCGGAAGGCGTCCAGAGAGGTACCGGGTTTAATTCCAGCTGTTCTTCTATGACGGGCTGTTCAGGTAAAGAAGTGTGAGGCGTGAGGCAGATTTATCAATAGTTCCGACAATCAGGGTTCTCACACACAGCATCCTCACACTGTTAGCAGGGCTAAGGCTCCAATGACTCCCGTCACGAGTGACAATAACAAAGTTTTCCCCATAAATTCTCTCAGACCACTCAAACAGAACTTTCTGTCCCTGCTTTTTCTTTGAGTCCATCAGCCAATGTTTACAATTCAGATACTGCTTCTGTAACAGAGCCATCAGCTGCAGTATTGTTAGGACTGAGTGTACAACATACATCACCAAACATCACACACACACACACCCCTCTCTCCTCTGGTAACAACATATCTGATGCCATTCTATACTGCCACATCATGAGACTAGCTGCATGCATTTGTTCTCCTAAAGCCTGAAGTGCATCTTAAGTTAAATGATCAAATCTCTGCTGGTTGTAACAAATGTAATTTGTCCACTCTGTGTTTTTGTTGGTCTCTATCACATGTCCAAAGAATGGAAGCCATGATGTAAATCCTGCTGCACTTTGACTTCATGCTTTAAACCCATCAGGACCCCTGAGGGACACCTATGTCTATATACCCTCTGGAGTCGGGATGTCCTTGGCATGTTCAAAGCTACTTTTAGGGCATAATAACTGAACCTGTTGGTCAATCATAGTGTTTTTAATTAATTTGACTCTGATGCAAGTGTGTTTCCAAGTTTGAGGTAAAACTGGATGCAGCCACCCAACATCAGCTACCTTTGGATCTGGATTATGGGGTGACACATGGGCATTTTACTACCCACTCAGAGTACCTGCAGGTTCAGTTCAACTCATTCTGTTCAATTTTATTTTATTTATATAGCACAAATCACAACAAACTGTTGCCCCAAAGCACTTTATATTATAAGGTAAAGACCGTACAATAATACAGAGAAAACCCAACAGTCAAAATGACCCCCTGTGAGCAAGCACTTGGTGACAGTGGGAAGGAAAAACTCCCTTTTAACAGGAAGAAACCTCCAGCAGAACCAGGCTCAGGGAGGGGCAGTCATCTGCTGTGACTGGCTGGGGCTGAGTGGAGAGAGACAGGACAAAAGACATGCTGTGGAGGAGAGGCAGAGATTAATAATAATGATTAAATACAGAGTGAAGTATAAACAGAGTAAATAAGGTGAATGAAAGAAAGAGTCAGTAGAGTTCTGTCTGTAGTTTCTCTCCAGGTTGCTCAGGAAAGGTTGGTTGGACTGTCTGAGACGGACCTCTGCTGTGACAGCGGTCTGCTCCAACACTGGCCTTCTGTGTCTGCGAGCTGCTTTTTAGGAGCTGCTGTCCACAAACCAGGAAATAAAGTGTGAATATTTAAACTTTCAAAGGATTTGTGTGCTTGCTGTGCTGCTGCCACATTGTTTTATATATGACGATGTAACCATACAGAAACACATTAGCACAGCACAGAAAAGCCTGATAGCTGGCAGGTCAGTGGAATTAGATAACATGGGCCAGTTCATTAGGTACACCTGTTCAGCTGCTCATTGTTGTAAATATCAGCCAATCACATGGCAGCAGCTTAATGCATTTAAGCATACAGACATGACCAAGACGACCAAACGTTCAAACTGAGCATAATGGGGGGGGGGGTTCAGAGGGAAGGCAGCAGCAACTCAAATAACTATCTGCTATAACTGAGTTGCTCAGAAGAGCATCTTGAACCTAGAACCATGAAGCAGATGAGCTAGAGTATCAGTACCTGCACAGTAACACAGTGCAGAGCAGCTACCTAAACTCTGCTCCCAGTGAGGTAGATTATCTCATCGATAGTTTTACATCCTCATTGCGTACGACTTTGGATACTGTGGCTCCTCTGAAAGGAAAGCCTCAAATCAGAAGTGCCTGACTCCGTGGTATAATTCACAACGCGCAGCTTAAAGCAGATAACCCGTAAGCTGGAGAGGGAATGGCGTCTCACTAAAGTAGAAGATACTCATTTAGCCTGGAAAAAGAGTTTGTTGCTCTATAAAAAAGTTGCTGTGTGTCACCCTGCCTGTTACCTTTCAGTTCTGGCACCCGTCCAGCTCTGTTTATGTTTTTCATTTATTAATAAACCACCTTTCATGCATCCGCATGTGAGTCTTTGGGTCTGCTTCCGTTTGACAAACCACACATCATGACAGATACCGACAGGACACATTTATTGTAACACATTATTTAAAGAACAGGATAGAATCATGCATGTAGTTTAGCTTTGACTCACTGTGCTGAGGAGGAGCTCCCCATAGATTTCACTGATTTCACTGTGCTTGTTGCAGTTCTGATTCTAGTATTTCCAGCTCTCAGCTGAGAGGATGTATACACACACACACACACACACACACAGACACACACACACACACACAGAGCCAGGGTTAAGTTCATGAGTCTCCTCAGCAGTGATTCACAGAGCTGACCTCTGTTAGAAAACGGCCTCATGGGTCGTCTGTGCAGGTGACGATTTACCACCTGTAGCTGCATCTTTAAATGAAGCCTCCAGCAGTCACACACAGAAGGCCGCGAGATTAAGCAGAAATGCATAAACATGGATTTTCTGCAGACTAAACCACAGGTCTCAGGAAAGGTGTAAACACTAGGTTCTCACACTGCTTAATACAACATGCCTGACTGAGGTTACTGCTTTCATTGATCTACCGGGAATCAGATGAAGTCAATCAAAGCTGTGCTCAGTTCTCGGTGTGAAGCTGTGTGTGGACTCATCTGCATGACCTCTGACCTCTGACTTTCTGAACAGGATCATCTGACGGCTGATCAGTTTGATGGTTTTGTTGGGGAAATGGAGGAGAGCAGCTGAGTCATCATCACGTGGTCATTCATGCTGCAGCGAGGTTTCAGGAAGCAGAGAGACTGAGGGGAAACGTCCTTCGAGTTTACACAGAGTGCAGACTAAGACACTTTATTACACTTCTGTAACTGCTGCGTGAGTGTGAGTCTGTGTGTGTGAGTCTGTGTGTCTGTGTGTGAGTCTGTGTGTTTGTGCATGTATGTGTGAGTGTGTGTGAGTCGTGTGTGTGTGTGTGAGTGTGTGTGTGTAGGATTAGCTCCTGTGGTGTGTGTGCAGCTGGAGGTGCAGGAAAAGCTGATCACATTTACCTTTACATATGAAGTGTGAAAAATGCCCCTACGCTCTGACAGCGACCCCCCCCGCCCCACTGATCACCCTGCAGAGCATGTGTGAGTGACATCATCACGGGCTGAAGTGTTAGTATGTTCAGAGGTTGTCATACTCATGTGTTTAACTATTCAAACTGTGCACACGTCTTTGCCTCCTTGAAAAAGAGTGCATGTGCACGTGCACGTGCCTGATCTCTGCCCATGTTTACAGTCACATATACAGTTAGTGTTACAGGATTGCTGAAGAAGAAGTGCACACTGACTGAATGTGAAAGTGAGACTGAGCAGAGAAGCAGAATAAAGGAAATGTGCTGATCTCAGTTCAGCATTCTGCTCAAACACAAACAAAAAACCCACAAACACCCCACAAAATACAACTGAGCTCCTCAGGCTTTTCTTTACAAAGCAGTTTGTAAATAGTGAGTTGTGTGTATTATATAACTGTGTGATTGTGAATTGAGAAGAGTGCCTGCATTAAATATAAAGATGGTTCATGTGTGGGCCTTCAGTCTGATCCTGGAAACTGTAAACAAACCTGGACGTTCCCACAGCAGGGGAGGGTCCCACCTGTGAGGCCGAAACTCTACCGAGGGCCATTTACTGCGCTCAGGTGACTTTGTCTCCGCCCACAATCTAAAAATAACAAAGATTCTTCACCCTCAAACAGGAAGTAATAATTTTGGTGCATTTATTCAAACAGTTCATTAAGGAAAATTAATGTCTGTCAATCATATAAAGGTTTTTCATATAAACACTGAGGTACAACAGCACAAACACCTGACTCACAATCATGAACACAACAAATCTCAATAACAACAACTAAACTGAACAAAAGCACTAAAACCCAAAGACTTCATATGTAAGTTTATTTATTAGTAAATGATATTGTTTCAGTTTTTTAGTTTATTTTATTTCACTTCATTAAAATCTCCCCTTCACGGCCAGCCTCAGGCTCCGGTTTAGTTTCAGTTCTCTATGATAAGCTTCAGAAGCTGTAATGCTGCCTTCTTTGGGCTGGCGGATGTAGACAATACAGAGAAAATAGTTCCAACAATAAACAAGGTGAACTGTTCCTTTAAGCAAAGTGCTGCTTTCGGGTATCGGGTATGAGTCAAAGTATGGATCCATGTCTGGTGTTCACTGTTAACCTCTGACCTGTGAGAGCAGGAGGAGTCCGGCCTGTTTGGTGTTTTGGGAAACCCGTGACACGTTTCTGAGGTCAATTTTCATAAACAATGTTGCTTTCAGGAAGCGGCTGCAGGAATGGGAGAAACCAGAATCATGTGTGTGCAGAGAAACGAGAAGCTGGAGCTTCCTGTGTGACGGCCGCTCGGCTCGGGCGTGAGCTCCAGACAGGTTTCAGGTCAGATTCAGGCAGAAGTCACAGACAGATTCAAGCCGCTTCATTCAGAGTAATCAGAGGACTTCTGCACTCCGAGATGACGTCAACGGTGATGTCATAATTGTCGTCAGCCAGCTGGGTCATTTCCATGGAAACGGCAGGTCTGTTTCCTGTGGGCAGATCAGATCAGGAGTGTTAGCGTTCACGCACGAGTACACAGAACAGTGCCCACTGAGCGCTGCTGAGTGGGCCCACAGAGGTCACACTGCTGATTGGTTGCAGGTGGCACACCTGCACTGACGATACTCAACACTGACCCGAGAGAGCCTGCACTCGCTCCTCCGTGTCACGCTTTCCTTAACATTATGAAGCCTGACCTCCGCAGGCACCAGGGCACCCTTCACTGTGCAGAGTCAGACCTGCTGAGCAGGATGGCAGCAGCGATGTGATGCTGCAGCTGTGTGCAGACGTCTGTGTTTGTATCTACCTGAGCTCGTGGCTGAGGTCCTGTCCAAGCAGATGGACAGCAGCAGACCGGTCGTGATGAAGAACGGACAGAAGACCAGCAGGTGGAAGACAGTTCTGAATGCAGATGCACAGGAAGAAGCAGGAGGAGGAGGAGAGGAAGAGTTGGTGGGACAAGGAGGAGGAGGAGGACGAGTGATGGTGGTCTCCATATGACGAGGACGGGCAAAAGATCTGACAGAGGTTGTAGGAGGACCTGCAGGAGAGATGAGGAACTTAAGTCAGTTCATTGATTCTCCTCAGAAAGTTCATTCTGCTCCTACTCGGCCTCCAGAAACATGACCAGATGATTTAAAATGGATCAGATGGAACAGAGGGACAGACGGGCTCACACAGAAATATTAGTAGGAAGAAGCTGAGCAAATGCTCTTCAGCTGCTCCATAATTCTTCATGATAACAACAGTCAGATTATTGAATCTGACCACTGCAGATATCTTACAGCAGTCATCAATTCTTCTTCACAGCTTTCCTCCACCTCACAGTGCTTTTAATCGAGGTCGAGAAAAATTGTTCAGGATAGCATCAGGATAATACGGTTTCTGACTATTTAACCAAAACAGTGTCATGACAGGAAATGATGTCAATATTCTGACCTCTGACCCTCAGGAAGCTCTGAGGAGATGGTCCAGTTAGATCAGTAGCACACCAGTAGAGACCCTCATTAACCTGCTGCACGTTGGAGATGAGGTGCTCCTTAGATCCAGATCCAAGAAGACGTCCACTCATGAAGAAATAAGCTGCCACTGTGTCACCATTGATCTGTCTGCAACGCAGAGTGACATCACTTCCTCTTATCACAGGAAGTGCAGGGATCTCCAGGATCACACCTTTGTCTGGAGAGACAAAACACAGAGAGTGAGTTACACCAAGCAGCAGAATATTAATGTCTGATCTAACGGCCATCAGTGTTTCAGCTTCTCATCTAATGTCGTTAAAGTTCAGAGCAGCAGCTTCACCTGAAACACTGAATGACACGTCGTTGCTCTTCTGTCCAGAACTGGTTTCACACCAGTAATTTGCAGTGAAGGTTGTTTCAAAGTCCAGGACACAGGAGGAACCATTAGGCGTCCCAAAGTCTTCAGCTGCTCCACATTCATCAGTCTGGTTTCCCCTGGTGCTCCTCACAGTCCATCCATCAACTGTGTGTCCATCATCATCAACACAGCTCAGAGACACTGAAGAAGATCCACTGAAGAACTGCTGAAGGTTTGGACTGACAGACAGAGAGACTGGAGGACAGACAGACAGAGTAAATGTGTTTGTGTTCTTGTTGGAGTCTACCTGATTGTTCTCACTTCCATCAACTCACCTGCAGAAACAGTCAGTGCAGACAGCAGCAGCACACACACACCTGTGAAGAAGTCACAGAGTCAAACTTCTTTAAATGTCTTCTCTCCGTCCTCAGAGAAAAAGTTAATTAATATACTGTGGCACCTTTTATGGGATGGCCACATAGTTAAAAGCAAAATGTTCCAATATCACAGGCAGGTACACAGGGGTGAGGTGGGATCGTCCAAGGCAAAGGGCCAACATCTGCTTGGTTACCACAAGTGGGCCAATCAGGCCTTTGTGGTTGCATATGGTAGAATAATGGTGGGGAGAATTCCTGACTACAATCATGGAAACAAAATTCCACATCCCACGTTAGATTTCCTGAGCCACAAAAGGTTTCAGGAAAGTTTAATAAAAGTCCAGGAGTGAACCAGCAGGACTGTACCTGAAGGCAACAGCAGGTATCTGGATAGACCTGAAAATAGCTGATGTACAGTATCCCAGTATTCAGTTCAATTCAATTCAATTCAATTCAATTCAATTCATATAGTGCCTAAAATCACAACAACAGTCACCGTATATTGTGGGTAAAGACCCTACAATAATACAGAGAAAATCCAACAGTCCAAATGACCCCCCATGAGCTAGCACTTGGTGACAGTGGGAAGTAAAAACTCCCTTTTAACAGGAAGAAACCTCCAGCAGAACCAGGCTCAGGGAGGGGCAGTCATCTGCTGTGACCGGTTGGGGCTGAGGGGAGAGAGACAGGACAACTAACTAATGATTAAAAATACCCCATAATCTAATATTATTGGGTATTTACACTAAAATATGACGGCGACTGATGTCGTGCTTTTTGGCGCTATAAGAATTGAATTGAATTCAGGGTCACCTGATCCAGCTCTAACTGTAAACTTTATGAAAAAAGAAAGTTTAAGCCTAAAGAAACATGCCATCCAGGAGCAGACTCAGTGGAATATTCTTGATTTTAAAGTTTCCGATCTTTCTCTGAACATGCTGATCTGTGCGTGCAGAGCTGTGGGCCTCAGAGCGTAAACATCAGCCTCGGTGTGAGTGTGTCTTTACTGGAGGAAATAGCCTGGTTTTTTTTTTTTTGCAACACTGTCATCATTTTGGAAATCACGATCCTCGTGTGTCTCAGTCATTACAGGAAACGTTAAGGCTTTGAAAACCTTCCAAAGTTGCGGTTTATGGTTTTCTTTCCTCATCTTGAATTTTAATTATTTTCCAGTTGTTGTGTGCGTCTTTGTTAAGAACGAACGAGTTCATTTAAGCACATTTACAGCGTGAGGAGAACCACGTCTCCAAAGGGCAGAACGGTGACAGTTTAGAAACATACAAACAAAAACATTTCATATTTTCATATTTTCTCGATCAGCTGCCTCTACTTCACACTCAGCCACACAAAACAGAAACAAGCTGACTTCCTGTTTTTGCTCCTACAGCAGCGAGTAAGCTGTCAGCCTTCACTCAGTACCTGTGCCTCACCTGGACCTCCCTGTGGGAGCTGGATTCAGCGAGGGAGTGAGTGTAGGAGCTGTGTGTGACTCACCGAGCAGCACGGAGACAGAGGTAGACTTCATGGTGTCTGAATGAGGAGTGATGGTCAGTGTGAGCACAGACTTTCACTTCAGCTCTTGTTAACAGCAGCCTGTCACCACAGCAAAGGCGGAAGCTTCAGTGTGGAGAGTTTCAGTACCCTGGTTAGATGGATCAAAGGTCTGAGCCCTGAGCCAATCACGTTCAAGTAAAACTGTTCTAAACTCATCGGCTAAACCCCACCCATCCACCCATCCATCCATCCATCCATGTTCTTCCACTTAACTGGGGTCGAGTCGTGGGGTCAGCAGCAGAAGGATTCCCAAGCCACTCGAGAGCCTGTCTCCAACATGTCCTGGGTCTGCCCCAGGGCCTCCTCCCGCTATGATATGCCTGGAACACCTCGCCCAGGAGGCATCCGAGTTGCCATCACTATATTTAAGGAATCCTCAATATATCCATCATTCATTCTTAAAGAAGGTCCTCTTGTTTTTTTAAAAGCTGATTCATATTTTTGAAACATAAATGTAGTCACGAGTAACACCTGAGACTGACGTCAGGCTAAAAACAAACCACACCAGTCACATGACCTCAGTGTCACCAGCTCCGAGCTATTGAGTTCCTGCAGAGTAGCGCCTCACATTTTCACATCAGGTTCAGCCGTCTGTGAGGTGGTTACCAAAGTTAAAGAGGCTTTTCTTTGGAGGAGGAGACTGCAGACACACAACATCACATTAACACACACAACTGCAGACTGCCTTCTGCACGGAGATGGTTGGTTTGTATGTACAACTCTGAATGTGACCTCCAGCTGTCCTTCACAGTGAGTTTAGCCTTCAGATACGAGTGTTTATGACGCTCAGTCACAGTGTTGGAGCAGAGATGCTGTCTGTGAAATAGTCAGTGTAGACTGGGTAAAAGAACAAAGCATCTACCCACAGTGGGTAGGTGTGAGTGAGCTGTGTGGGCAGGACAAACCCACAATTAGCCCACATGGAGCCCCAAGCAGTTTCACCCTTTGGGGGCCCCTATATGGGGTGAAACTGCTGTGGGTGCAGTGTGGGTTTGCCCTGCCCACAGTTTACCCACACCTGCCCACTGTGGGCCCACACACTCTGTCACATTATTTACTATAAGGAAGCAGAAAACAGGGAAACGTGACTTCTGTGGAGAGGATGAAACTATAGAACATTTTATTACACTGTCAGAAATATGATGGTGAGAGAAGGTAGACTCCCTCAGTGATGCTCTGCACACTCAGGGACTCAAAGATATCACAACATGTTCCATTTGTTAAGAAACACAAAGCCGTGTTTTATACTGTACCAATCATAAACATAAACACACCTTTTAAATCGGTGGTTTTTCATCATTTACAAAGTGTCTGCATTGTAGATTAATATATTATTGTATTAATATTAGATTAATATTAGAGCCATCCAAACTATGAAGGAACACATATGGAATTACTGAGTAAACAAAAAGTGTTAAACAAACCAGAATATGCTTTAAGTTTTAGATTCTTCATAGTAGGCACCTCCTCATGACAGCTTTGCACATCTCAGCATTTTCTCAGTCAGCTTCATCACCTGGAATGGCTTTCAGGTAACAGCTGTGATTGATCTTAATGTGTTTGAGACCATCAGTTGTGATGTGAAGAGGTCGAGTTGGTATAGCGTAAACAGCCCTATTCGAGTAATGTTCTGGTCAGAAGCTCTGACTCCACATCAACATGTCGACACAGAGTCAGGACGCTCCGTGCAGATCCATCAGGAAACACCACAGCACTGAGCAACAGCACACTCTGGATTCTGATTATGGCAAAAACTACTCAACTATGTAAAGAAAAACAAGAGTCCATCATTACTTTAAGAAATGAAGTTCAGTCAATCTGAAAAATTTCAAGAACTTTGAAAGTATCCTCAAGTGCAGCAAAGACCATCAAAGGTCACGATGAAACTGGCTCTCATCAGGACCACCCCCGGAAAGAAAGCAACAGGATGAGTTCATCAGAGATCCCAGCTTCAGAAATAAAAGTAGTAACAGAACTTTGTTAGATGCTACTCATGCAGATGATACTCAGCTTTATCTATCCATGAAGCCAGATGACACACATCAATTAGTTAAACTGCAGGAATGTCTTAAAGACATAAAGGCCTGGATGACCTCTAATTTCCTGCTTCTAAATTCAGATCAAACTGAAGTTCTTGTACTCGGCCCCACAAATCTTAGAAACATGGTGTCAAACCAGATACTTACTCTGGATGGCATTACTTTGGCCTCCAGTAACACTGTGAGAAATCTTGGAGTCATTTTTGACCAGGATATGTCCTTCAATGCACATATTAAACAGATATGTAGGACGGCTTTTTTACATTTGTGCAATATTTATAAAATTAGAAACATCCTTTCTCAGACTGATGCTGAAAAGTTAATCCATGCATTTATTACTTCTAGGCTGGACTACTGTAATTCATTATTATCAGGCTGTCCTAAAAGCTCCCTGAAAAGCCTTCAGCTGATCCAAAATGCTGCAGCTAGAGTATCTGACAGGGACTAGAAAGAGAGAGCAGATTTCTCCCATTTTGGCTTCTCTTCATTGGCTCCCTGTTAAATCTAGAGTAGAATTTAAAATCCTTCTCCTATCATACAAGGTCTTGAATAATCAGGCCCCATCTTATCTCAAAGACCTCATAGTACCGTATCACCCCAATAGAGCACTTCGTTCTCAGACTGCTGGCTTACTTGTGGTTCCTAGGATACTTCAGAGTAGAATGGGAGGCAGAGCCTTCAGCTTTTAGGCCCCTCTTCTGTGGAACCAGCTCCCAGCTTGGATTCAGGAGACAGACACCCTCTCTATTTTTAAGATTAGGCTTAAAACTTTCCTTTTTGATCAAGCTTATAGTTAGGGCTGGATCAGGTGACCCTGAACCACCCCTTAGTTATGCTGCTATAGGCCTAGGCTGCTGAGGGGGGGTCCCATGATGCACTGTTTCTTCTCATTCACCTTTATTTACTTGTTTATACTTCACTCTGTATTTAATCATTATTATTAATCTCTGCCTCTCTTCCACAGCATGTCTTTTGTCCTGTCTCTCTCCCCTCAGCCCCAACCGGTCGCAGCAGATGACTGCCCCTCCCTGAGCCTGGTTCTGCTGGAGGTTTCTTCCTGTTGAAAGGGAGTTTTTCCTTCCCACCGTCACCAAGTGCTTGCTCATAGGGGGTCGTTTTGACTGTTGGGTTTTCTCTGTGTTATTGTAGGGTCTTTACCCACAATACAAAGCACCTTGAGGCGACTGTTTGTTGTGATTTGGCGCTATATGAATAGAATAGAATAGAATAGAATAGAATAGAATAGAATAGAATAGAATAGAATAGAATAGAATTGAATTGAATTGAATTGAATTGAATTGAATTGAATTGAATTGAATTGAATTGAATTGAATTGAATTGAATTGAATTGAATTGAATTGAAATGAAATGAAATGAAATGAAATGAAATGAAATGAAATGATGAAGAAATATCTCAGGTTCAACAGTCAGACTGCAGTGAGGCCATCACTGACATTTTAACAATAGAATTAGTTTTCCATCCATAACTTGACTCAACAATGTCAGAGGCAGTGGGATGTTTCCTGCAGCTTTGCAGTGTCCATGGTTCCAGACTCTCTGCAGCACCTGCAGTTTGTTGTGATTTGGCGCTATATAAATAAAAGTGAATTGAATTGAATTGAATTGAATTGAATCTACCAGGAGGTCCTAGAGCTCTTCATGCTTCCACCTGCTCACCAACTTTTTGGAGAAGCTGATTTCCTTTCTCAGCAGGACTCAGCAGCTGCCCACAGCCAGAACTGACCATCTTTTTACTGTGTTTGACTGGTCAGCCAGCTCTCCTGACCTGAACCCCACGGAGAGTCTGTTATTGTATTACTACTGTAATTCATTATTCCTCTGCCTGAGCAAATCATCTCAGGATCTCTTACAGATTCTACAGAATGCTGCTGAGAGGCTTCTCACCTGGTCCCCTAAAAGGTCCAGTGTAACATCAATCCTGGCTTCCTTACACTGGCTCCCCATTAATTTAGCTTTATTTTAAATTTTTGGTGATCACATTCAGAGCCCTCCATGGTGAGATGCCTCCATTTATCAGTGAGCTACTACAACCTTACCAACCATCTAGATCTCTGAGGTCTGCTGATCAGTGCTTGTTAGATGTACCTAGATCCAGCTTAGACAAAGGGTGTGCTTTTGAGGTTGTGGCTGCCAAGTTGTGGAACTCACTTCCACTGGATTTAAGATCTGTGGACTCTGTTGATACCTTTAAAAAGAAACCAAAGACCCACCTGTGCAGGTTAGCTTTTATTTCATTCTAGTAGTTTATACCGTTTTAACTTGTTAAGCACTTTGCTAGTCCTGTTCTGGTAAAGCAATATATAAATAAACTTTACCTAGTTAGTTATTGTAGAGATGAAGATGAGAAACCACTGATGAGATAAAGGTCGCTATCAGAGCAGCCTGAGCTTCAGGAACTTCTCAGCAGAGCCACAAGCTCATCTCCTCTATGTCACCCTGCACTGATGCAGGGACTCACGGTAAAGGAGCCCAAACCAAGAACTTGAAGGACCAGAAGCTCGTATTTCAGTATGCGGATCCTTGGGTGATTGTTCTGGTGATGTACAATCCACTTTCCACACTTCCTGCTTCACCTCTATTGTTGCTCAATTTTCCAAATGAAATCCCTCATCGGGCTCCAGTTATGACCTCAAACCCTTCCAATGGAAGAGATTCAAGGACAATAATGAAGCAGAATTCAGAAGTTTATATTTAATGTGCAGACGAAGCGGACAGTAACGTGAGCTGGTCCATGCAGCAGCACACAGAATCATAATGAATGAATCCTCCTAGTGAGGATCTTCTAATCTAAGATAATTATAATAAACTCAGATTAATTTTTTTATGTCACACTGATACGGATAACATACTCATACCACATGCTATAGTTAGCCAAGTACCTTTGACCCACATGAAGTTTCCAGAATATTCCTGTTTGATGGAAGCATTCAGCCACAGAAGCTCTGACTCCACATCAACATGTGACACAGAGTCAGGACGCTCCGTGCAGATCCACCAGGAACACCAGGAAACACCACAGCACTGAGGAACAGCACACTCTGGATTCTGATCATTATGAGGTTCAAATGTTAGAAAAACACCTGGAGAACATCTGGCTGAGGTTAATCAGCTGTTAGCAGAGTAAGGCCAAAACAAAGCAAAGCTGCACCTTCATGTTTATGGTCTCAGAGTTACAGCACATGCTTTACACTCTATGAGCCACAACAAGCTGCTCTTCATCCATCATTTCTTCTTCCACAGTGGTGACTGAGGCAATCTCTCCCTCCATTTTTTTCCTGAGGAGACAGAGGACAGGCAGTCAGAGACCATCAGTCTGCTCTGATAATGAAACACATGCTACAGCACAGGTTCCAGCTTCACACAGAGAAGAGAGCAAAGCATTGATCCACTTCATGTGACCCCACTGAGCCTCAGGTGGGCTACACCTGATCATCAAGCAGAGCCAAAGGTCTGCAGCATCAGAGCTTTGGGACTTTTGGACTCATTATTCATTCAGCCATGCTTCATAGTAACCCAAGACCTCGTTAGCAGAGCAGAATGAGATAGGGCATGGTTTAATCAAATTACAGAAAGTATTCACTCTTTGTTTCAGTGCAGCCATTTGCTAAAATCAAAAAAGTTCATTTTATTTCTCATTAATGTACACTCAGCACCCCATCTTGACAGAAAAAAACAGAAATGTAGAAATTTTTGAAAATTTATTAAAAAAGATAAACTGGAGGGGGGGGGGTCACATGATGAGGAGCGCAGGAGCTGAGCTCCCAAGCTAGCAATAATTTTTTGGCATATTGGAGGCAGATTAATCCAGATAAGACAGTGAGTGTGTGAACTGTGGGGAAAGACGTCAGACAGTAAACGGACTCTGCGAGTGAAAAATGGAAGAATTCAGTCGAACCAAGAAGCTAGCAAGCCTGACAAATGACAGAGAAGGACGACACTGCCAGTCTGGTTGACAAGATAAGTGAGGGGGTCTTTGCTAAGCTTAGCTCCAGCTTGGACACAAAAATAGTCAATCCTGTAAATTCAGTGTGTGGAAATGTGAAGCTGATAAAGCAAAGAGTGGAGGATGCGGAAAAAAGAATATCCCACAGGGGAGGATACAGTGACTGAGCTACAAGCCAAACTGGAGCGCACCGAGGTGCAGCTGAGAGAGGCCATCAACAGGATGGAGGACCAGGACAATGGATCCAGATGTAATAACCTACCGGAACGCACAGAGGGGGAAACGTGTCCCCCAAGAGTCCTGGATCTTATGGCGAAGAACGGCCAGATCAAAGCTGATAGATGTCACCGCAGCCCTACAAAGCTGAGAGCGGAATTGGGCCGACCAAGGGTCGTTTACAGTCACCTCCACAGCTATGCGGAGAAGCAGCGGATCGTGCAGAAGGCACGAAACATGGGTGAAATTACCGCATCTGGGAGGCGAATACACATTTTTGAGGATTTTTCACTGGCTGTGGAGAAGACAGAAAACACCCGCTTCGAATGCTATCAGTCCATTAAACAGGGACATGATGGACAAATGAACAAATATCGGTATATAGTCTGTTCTATATGTTGAATTCTAAACAGAAGACAGCAGTTTTGTTTAAACTTGTTAAAATGATGTATAAATTATTCTGCACAGCTTAACACTGTAGTTTAAAGGATGTTGCTTAATTTTCTGCCTTTGTAAAATAATTGAGGTAACACGCAAGAGCAGGATCTCTGGCTCTTCCTACTAATACAGCTCAGGTGAAAGCAGAGGAGGAGCTGATGCTGGAAGAGGGAAGATTTCCCATGTACCCCAAATTTAAGTTAAAGTTACAGCAGGTTGTGTGTTTTTTGTGTCATTTCTTTTTTTCTCTTTTTTTCTAGTTTTCTAGGGTGTAAGTTTAGATGCCTTTAAGGAAGAGAGGTCTCACTCCACTAATGAAACTAAATTTAATTCAGGACCAGGTAAAATAATCTTCAGATAACATAAAAATGGGAGGCCTTCTATTCCTCCTTGTCCTCTAGCAGGGGCGTAGCCATATTGATACATAGAGCGGTCCCTTTTGTGCTTGAGTCTTATAAACAGGACTCCAAAGGCAGATACAGCCTCATTAAAAGGGTCCCTTTGGAGTACATTTATTACACTGATGAACCTAACCCACCATCCCCATCATTCTGGACAAATGTAGCCGCTGAACTGGAGAAGAACTCTATAACGGCGTTGTAATCCACACAATTCGTATTCAAGAATCAATTTTTTCTTTGTACCAGTTCAGATTATGGGAAATGTGACTGCATGCTCTATAGGGTCAATTCATATTAGTCGCCATGCCCCAGTTTTCCTACAATTGTCAATGACTGACACTACAGCTGAGAAATCATCATATTTACTTAATGAAAAAGATTTTAATGACAAAATGAGGGCAGAAATAAAACAATATTTTGCTATAAACGATACTAGTGAAACAAGTCCAGAGTTTCTTTCGGAGGGTTCACTATTTCATATATGGTGCATAGTAAGAAAACTTTGCAGATGAAACAAAATAAATTGGAAATGGATCTAAAACAGGCAGAAGCTACTCATGAATCCCAACCCACTAAAGCAAATCTTGTTAAGGTACAAACTGTCAGAGCTGCTCTGGATTCAGTCATAAATGAAAAGGCTGTGATGTCATTATTCCTCCAGAAACAACATATGTACAAATATGGAAATAAACCCAGCAAATACCTGGCATGCCTACTCAACCAGAGACAACATAATAATATAGCAAGCATCAGGGATGTGAGGGGTAGCACATACTTTGATAAGAAAAATATTAACTCTGTTTTTGTATCATTTAACAAATCTTTATACAAATCTAATAACAATAGCACAAAAGAGCAACTGGATGATTTTCTCTCTAGAGTCAAGCTGCCAACACTGATGGAAGACCAGCAAGACATTATGGGTAGACCCATAAGGCCCAGAAAGGGAAATAATGGAGGCTATAGCACTAATGCATAGAGGTCCTGATGGATATCCAGCTGAATGGTTTAAAGTATAAAAGCATATTCTTACTACCTATCTAGTTAAAACTTTTAACTATAGTTTTAATACTACGCAATGATTGCCAGAAACAATGTCACCAGCTAACATTTGTTTAATCCTGATAAAAACAATAGACCCAGAAGACCCGGCTTCTTACAAGCCCATCTCACTCATCAATGTAGATGCAAAGATTCTAGTGAAGGTGTTGACCCTCAGGCTCGAAACCAATGATTGCCTGTCTGGATGAAGCCTGATCAAACAGGATTCATCAAGGGAAGAAATTCCTTTCACAATATCAGAAGGCTTATGAATATATTACAGTTTGCCTGTAATAATGCCATACAGGGATTACTTATGTCCCTGGACTCATTAAAAGCCTTTGCTTGAGTTGAATGGCCATTTTATTTCTGTATCACGGACAAATTTCAAATTGGGACGGGATTTCATCGAATGGGTAAAATTATTGTGTCAATCCCCTAAAGCCTCCATAAATGTGAATTTCCATTCTTCAGATTCCTTACCTCTGGAGCAAGGAACCCAACAGGGGTGCCAACTGAGCCCCCTCTTGTTCGCACTGGCCATTGAGCCGTTTGCAGAGCTTATAAGAACTGAAACCAAGATAAAGGGGATAGAGGTCGGAGATAAAATACATAAAATCTCTCTATGTGGACAATGTACTTCTGTTTCTGGATAAGATTGACAGGTCCATCCAACACCTGATGTAATGTTTAGCGCAATTCTGACATGTGTCAGGTTTTAAGGTTAGTTTGTCAAAGACGAAAGTCATGCTGGTTGGGGCTATGACGGGTTCTACAGTGCCTAGTAACTTCCCCTTCCACTGGTCACCAGCTGGAACAATGTATCTTGGGCTAAGAATCAGCCCTTCTCTTATAAAACTGGTCAAAGTTAACCTGGATCCAATCATGGCCGGAATAAGGGAAGACCTACTTAGGTGGAACTCTACCTGTCTCCTGGCTGGGCAGAATGAGTGTGTTCAAAATGAATATTACTCAGGATGTTATACACGCTTCAAATGTTACCAAACTCCATCCCAAATAGTTCTTTTACAAAACTTAATAAGGTGTTTGCACAGTTCATATGGCAAAAGATATTAGGTAGGCTACAAAGAAGTAAGGAAGGAGGAGGACTTTAAGTCCCTAACATGCATTTGGATCATTGGGCGGCTCTAATAAGATACCTGAAAGAATGGGTGAATCCAGATAGTACTAACACATGGCTCGATGTAGAATCTAAGGACTGTGGTATGTTGAACCTAAAAGACTGCCCCTTTGTTAGCTATAAGAAGGCAAAAATTAAGGTCCGAAACAATTATATAATATTGAATACACTAAATTGCACGGGACAAGATCAAGGCATATTTTAAAATGAAAGACCACTTCTCTTTGCTAAACCCTGTGTGGAGCAACACTGATCCCCCCCCATCATATCAGGACCTGGTGTTCAAAGTGTGGAGAGATGAGGGTCTAGACTCTTTGAAGGAGATGTAATGGAATCATTTGAAAACCTGAAGAGTAAATGTAGTTTACAACAATCTCATTTCTACAGCTTTCTACAAATAAGACACTTTATAAATAAAAAGATAGGGTCTCGAAGACATCGTTCTTAAAAGACATCCTTAGTAGGACCAAATCCAAAAACAAATGATCTCTCATGTCTGTTAGAATCTTGGGTCAAATTTAGACTGCTCTTGTGACCATGTATACACACAACGGCAAATAGATCTAGATTGGCATATTGAGGACAACACCTGGGCATTAATCTTGAAAAACACACATAATATTCTGACATGTAATGTGAACAGAGAGACACAATTTAAAATACTTCATAGGCTCCACATTATGCCGGCACTGAGGGGCAGGCTGGGGCTGGGATCTTCGACCTGTAATAAATGTAATCTAGAGCTTGGTACCAACACGCATATGTTCTGGAAATGTGCAAAAATTGTGAAGTTTTGGGATGATGTACTGGGTGAGGTGACCTCTTTGATACATCATAACCTAGAATTATAACCGCTTCACTGCATTCTGCCAGCTAAAATGGACAGTGCAAAGAACACCAAATTGAGGAAGGAGCTCCATCACTGACCTGTGGCTTTCTCTTGTTGTTTAGACGAGGAATCTTGTTGAGACATGGGGGCATGTTGAAATGGGGGGGCATGTTGAAATGGGGGGGCTTGTTGAGACGCGGGGGCTTGTTGAGACACGGGGGCATGTTGAAATGGGGGGCTTGATGAGACGCGGGGGCTTGTTGAGATGGATAGGCTTGTTGAGACATGGGGGCTTGTTGAAATGGGGGGGCTTGTTGAAATGGGGGGCTTGTTGAGATGGGGAGCCTTGTTGAGATGGATAGGCTTGTTGAGACATGGGGGCTTGTTGAGATGGCGAGGCTTGATTTTCTCCTGAGGAGCAGACAAACAGTGATTTTCAGAGTCCTGATGAACTTATTTCTACATCAGTAACATGAACACATATGACTGAACATGTTTTTCCTCTCACTTGTGTTTTTCTAAAATATTGGAAATATCACTGAAACATCACTGAGACAAACTGCATCTCCTCACACAAACAACAGACAACAGGTTGGATCAGAATTTGGTGCAGTCGTGTTTGTAAAGCAGCATCATCAGATGGACACAAGTCAGTTTATCAGAGCAGCTTTGACCTCTGTGACCTCTGAGGCTGTTTGGGTCTCTCAGAGGAGAACACGTAGCAGACAGATATGAGGGACTCTGATCCTCCATCATTTACAGACTTATCATACTTTTGAATTTTCTAATGATCTTATTTTTATTGGACTTTTCTTTGGAGTTTCAGGGTGTTCCCACAGTGGGTTTGCTGCTTTCACTTTAGTTTGTGTTGTGTGACAATGTCTAGTTTTAGCTCAGCTTTGATTAGTTTCAGTCTCAGTTTGAGTTTTTTTTACTCATTATTGTATGAAGGGCATAGAGAAGAGGACAGACTGAGGAGCATCAGTTTATGGATCCCAATAAAAACTCAGAGCTCTGCAGAGCGGCTGACTCACAGTCCAAAGTCTTAATGAACATCAAGTTTAAGCAGTTTAACAGAGACTGAAACTTAGCAGATTTCCTCTGTAGTCTCCTTTATTTTACTTTGCCAAGGTCACACAATTGTTTCATTTAAATTTGACTTTTTTTGCTTTTACTGTAAAGCTGAAAACATGACAGCCAGCTGTGGAACCAGCAGCTCTTCACTCCTGTGTCAGTGTTTCCCCTGACTTGGAGCTGAACTGCTTGTGTGTTGATGTGTGAGGCTGCAATCAGCTGTTTTTCTCACCTGTGACATTTAGTAACACCACTTTCTGCAGCAGGATGTCTCCACCCTTGTTGTAGACGGTGCAGGTGTAGCCGCCACGGTCACTAAGTTGGGGGTCTTTCAGTGTCAGACTGAGGTCTTCAGATCTCAGTGGATCTTCATTCATCTCTGTGCGGCCTCTATAAACCAGGTCCTGTAGGAGAGGCTGTTTTTGGTTGCTCTGATACTCATGGACTTTGCTGTCTTTGTGTTTCCACTCCACTCTGACGTCCTGAGGAAGCTTTTCTATGAATTTAAAAGGAAGCAGGACAGACTTCTCCTCCTTCACCTCCACCATCTCCAATGGATAGTCTGAGAGGAGAACAGAGCAGAACATGAGACAGACAGACAGGTATCAGTGAGTGTGATACTCCATCATCTCCTCTGCTGTGGAACCAGCAGCTCTTCACTCCTGGTTCAGTGTTTCCTCTGACTTGGTTCTGGTTGTGTTGATGTCTGAGGCTGCTCTTTTGTGGACTGGACCCATCAAGATGGACATTAAACAAAAATACCTTTGGCCAGACCAAATTCATTCATTCATTCATCCATGTAAGGGTCCCATCAAACAACATTAAATCTATAATGCTGTATGATTGCAAAGAAAAACATTTAGAAGTGTTAAGATACTACATAATTCTTCTATCTGGCTTTTAGAGTTTCTCATCCACTTGTAAGGATGCTGTTAACTGGCAGCACCTAAAAAAACTACATAATGCCCTCTGATTATTAGTTGCTCTGAAAAACCCATTTCATAGCCTATTAAATGGCCAGATCCCATCAGGATATATGAAGAGTTTTTTTAATGGCAGGCAAGACCCTCCCAGTTTGATTGTCATTTGGCCAGTTATGTTAAGAAATGGGTTTCACAGAGCCAATAATAACTAGAGGGCGTCACATAGCTTTGTCAGGTGATTTGGTGCGGCCAGTTACATGATTGGCCGAATGAGGTGTCAATCAAAATGGGAGCGTCTAGCCTGCCATATAAAACAAACTACAAATGTTCTGTGGACCTGGTGTGGCCAGTTAAGAGGCTAAGTCTATTTAAGATATTTGTTTTACATTTATTTTCTTTTCATGAAATAATTAAATCTGAATTCATATAAAGCATATAATCTATATTGTAATTTCCTTCGCACCAAATCCAGAGGCATAAGATTAATCTGCCTTGACTGATTTTATTATAACAAATATTTCTGACAAATATAGTTCTGCTGGTATGTTTTTCATGATGTCATTGATTATTGTGCAAAACACAAAGTTAAAACTTAATATCAATGACTCCAAGATTTCTCACACTGTTACTGGAGGCCACAGTAATGCCATCCAGAGTAAGTATCTGGTTTGACACCATGTTTCTAAGATTTGTGGGGCCGAGTACAAGAACTTCATTTTGATCTGAATTTAGAAGCAGGAAATTAGAGATCATCCAGGCCTTTATGTCTTTAAGACATTCCTGCAGTTTAACTAATTGATGTGTGTCATCTGGCTTTATAGATAGATAAAGCTGAGTATCATCTGCATAACAATAAAATGCTTTCTAATAATAGTGCCTAAGGGAAGCATGTATAATTTAAATAAAATTGGACCTAGCACAGAACCCTGTGGAACTCCATAATTAACCTTAGTGTGTAAAGACGACTCCCCATTTACATGAACAAATTGGAGTCTATTTGATAAATATGATTCAAACCACTGCAGTGCAGTACCTTTAATACCTATGGCATGCTCTAATCTCTGTAATAAAATGTTATGGTCAACAGTATCAAAGCTGCACTGAGGTCCAACAGGACAAGCACAGAGATGAGTCCACTGTCAGAGGCTGTAAGAAGATCATTTGTAACCTTCACTAATGCTGTTTCTGTACTGTGATGAATTCTAAAACCTGACTGAAACTCTTCAAATAAACCGTTCCTCTGCAGATGATCAGTTAGCTGTTTTACAACTACTCTTTCAAGGATTTTGGAGAGAAAAGGAAGGTTGGAGATTGGCCTATAATTAGCTAAGACAGCTGGGTCAGTGATGGCTTTTTAAGTAGCGGTTTAATTACAGCCACCTACGCATCAGTTAGTTCACAACACATCATAACACATATAGGACTTTGGGGGGCAGATGTGTGCTTAAGGGTGATGCTGCTGAGGTGGCACCACCACTTATCTGTTCACTGTTGTCTGCTCCTCAGTTTTATCTACATTTTAGACATTGAGGGTCTTGGGGGGCAGTGTGGATGGGTGCTGTTATTCAGTGCTCATACTACATCTGTCCCTCCAATTTTAACAGCACTATAGCTTTCAAACACTCATACACATTCTTCTCATCACATATACCCACATGTTGGGTGGGAGGAGGGGGTGGGCGGGTCGTCCCACACCCCAGTTTCATGCACCTTGCCTTGGGTGGGGACTGGCTAGTTGTTCGGGACTGGGCTGGTTGCTTCCCTGGGTTGCCGCTGGCACTGGGCTGGTGCCTGCTCTCCCACGCTGGGTATCCACATAGGGTGTGCATGTGTGTGGCTGGTGCGCTTGTGTGCATGCGTGTGTGTATGTTAATGTGTGTATGTGGATATGTGTATGTGAGTGGACAGTTGGGCCTGGGTCTGTGGCTTGCTGAGCCTTGGCACCTGTGGGACGCGATTGTGGAGGGGCTGGGGTCTCCCCTCCCTGCACCTCCGCGCTGCTCCCCGCTGGCCGTCGCTGCTGCCCCTGGGGTGTGTGTGTGCCCATAGGTCCCGGGATGCTTGGCCGGATGTCTTGGCGTGGTTTTTGGCCCGCTCCCTTGGCGGCTGTGGCCTGGGGGTGGCTTGGGCCGCCTTGGCGCTGGGGGAGGGGTCTGCCGGGTGTTGGGCTGTTCTCGGGCGCTTGGGGCCTCAGGACTGCATGCTCGGCTTGTGCTGGGAGTGCCGACCTGCAGGGTGGGTGGGAGGCTCATTGCCTCTGGCTCTCTGGACTCATGCCCTTCGGCCGTGGATGCTCTGTCTGGGGTCCCCCCCCCTTCCTCCTCTGGGGTGAGGTGCGTTGGCCATCGGGACGTGCGGCCTCGGATCTTCTGGGCTCCTGGTGGGCTGTGGATGGCCCGGGTCCCCTGGGTCCTTTCCTATTCGCCTCTGGATCACGGGGGGCATGGGTGCAGTTTCGTGCACTCATTATTGAGTACATTCCATAACAGAGACACATACACACACATTGCACACAATCTTGCTGTTTGCAGTGTGTGTGTGTGTATATATAAATATGTATGTATATCTACTTTTACATGTTGATGGTTTGGAGGAAGTAACTATTGAAGTTAACTCCAAAAGATCAACTGGAGCCAAAGAGTCTAAACAAATACCAGCAGTGCTGAAAGCAGCCGAACATGAAGATAAATGTTGGAGATGGTTTTGAATAATTTTTTCTCTAATGTCTAAGATTTCATTTGTAAAAAAAATCCATGAAGTCATTACTAGTTAAAATGAAAGGATGAATAGTAAGATGTCCTAGCTTTATGGAGGGCTCTTTTATAGAGCAACAAACTCTTTTTCCAGGCTAAATGAGCATCTTCTACTTTAGTGAGACGCCATTCCCTCTCCAGCTTGCAGGTTATCTGCTTTAAGCTGCACGTTTGTGAATTATACCACGGAGTCAGGCACTTCTGATTTGAGGCTTTCCTTTTCAGAGGAGCCACAGTATCCAAAGTCGTACGCAATGAGGATGTAAAACTATCGATGAGATAATCTACCTCAGTGGGAGCAGAGTTTAGGTAGCTGCTCTGCACTGTGTTGGCACATGGCACTGAAGAGCATAATAATGAAGGAATTAGATCCTTAAACTTAGTTACAGCACTATCACAAAGACTCCCACTGTAATAAAACTTATTCCCCACTGCTGTGTAATAAATTAAATAAATGTAAATGTTACTAAGAAATGATCAGACAGGAGGGGGCTTTCAGGGAATACTGTTAGGTCTTCAGTTTCTATGCCATATGTCAGGACAAGATCCAGAGTATGATTAAAGTTGTGGGTGGGCTCCTTTACATTTTGACAGAAGCCAATTGAATCTAATAATAGATTAAATGCAGTGTTGAGGCTGTCATTTTCAGCATCTACATGGATGTTAAAATCACCCACTATAACTGATTTGAAACTCTGTCTGGGTCTTTGATTAATTACTAAGCTGGAATTGAAGATTGCTGCTACTCCTCCTCCTCAACCTGTGCTTCAAGCATTCTGACAGTTAGTGTGACTCGGGGGTGTTGATTCATTTACACTAACATATTCATCCTGCTGTAACCAGGTTTCTGTAAGGCACAATACATCAATATGTTGATCAATTATTAAATCATTTACTAACAGGGATTGGAAGAGAGAGACCTAATGTTTAAATAATCCACATTTAATTGTTTTATTCTTTGGTGCAGTTGATGAACCTTTTTTATTTATTGTTTTTGAATTTTTTATGCTTAAATTTTTATGCTTAAAAATAAAACGATGGCCGCGCCTTGCTCGGCTGCAGCTGCTACGGTTTGTGATAGTATTGGAGACTTAAAGACTAATAGCATAGTGATTTCACACAGTTTGACAACGACTCTGCAGCACAGATACCACAAACCTACATATCACCAACAGGAGCTATTGGATTTAAGGATTTCGGGCTGTTCAGGACTCATTGATGCATCCACTCTGGAACTTCTACGCTGCCTCGGACTGCTACAGCGAAGGAAACGAGTGGCCTGTAATACAGCGAAGCCTGACTCCAGCGGCATCCGCCAGTAGAGGGAGACAACAGCGGCGGCGATGATGCTATAGCAAACGAAACGTAAGCGGGGATGCCAGGCAGGGCTATCAGCCAAACAAAAGTAACTGGCTGTTGTACTTCCTCACAAATAGAACTCAGTCGGTACGGGTGGGCAACAACATCTCCGGCGTCATCTCCCCGTGCACTGGCTCCCCTCAGGGCTGCTTCCTGAGCCCACTGCTGTTCACTCTGATGACCCATGACTGCTCTGCCAGGTCCACTACCAATCACATTGTGAAATTCGCAGATGACACAACGGTAGTGGGCCTTATCCAGAATGACAATGATATGGACTACAGAGCTGAAGTGAACCACCTTGTCAACTGGTGTCATACCAACAACCTGGCCCTGAATGTCAATAAAACCAAGGAGATCATCATTGACTTCAGGAGGAGCCAGCCAAACCATGCACCACTTCTCATCAATCACACTGCAGTGGAAAGAGTCAATAAAACAGTTCCTGAGGGTACAGATAACAGACTCATTGACCTGGTCCACCCACACTGAAGCTCTGCTCAAAAGAGCTCAGCAGTGCATGAAATTCCTTCGGCAGGTGCCTGCAGTGCCTCAGAATGGAAGTCCCTGCAGAGGGTGGTGAGGACAGCAGAGAAAATCATTGGGACCTCCCGCCTCCCAATACGAGACATTGCTAAAAGCCACTGCCTGTCCAGAGCTCAAAACATTTACAAAGACCCCTCACACCCCCACCATAGACTGTTCTCCCTGCTGGTCTCTGGAAGAAGGCACCACAGCCTTTGAAGCAGAACATCCAGATTTAAACAGCTTCTTCCCATATGCCATCAGACTGTTGAACTCATCTTAAAATGCTGCTCCATTCTTCCTGGTTGCTCTATTATATGTGTGTGTGTGTGTGTGTGTGTGTGTGTGTGTGTGTGTGTGTGTGTGTGTGTGTGTATACAGTGCCTTGCGAAAGTATTCGGCCCCCTTGAACTTTTCAATCTTTTGCCACATTTCAGGCTTCAAACATAAAGATATAAAATTTTAATTTTTTGTGAAGAATCAACAACAAGTGGGACACAATCGTGAAGAGGAATGAAATTTATTGGATGTGTCAAACTTTAACAAATAAAAAACTGAAAATTGGGGTGTGCAATGTTCTTCGGCCCCTTGCGTTAATACCTTGTAGCGCCACCTTTTGCTGCAATTACAGCTGCAAGTCTCTTGGGGTATGTCTCTATCAGTTTTGCACATCGAGAGACTGAAATTCTCGCCCATTCTTCCTTGCAAAACAGCTGGAGCTCAGTGAGGTTGGATGGAGAGCGTTTGTGAACAGCAGTCTTCAGCTCTTTCCACAGATTCTCCATTGGATTCAGGTCTGGACTTTGACTTGGCCATTCCAACACCTGGATACGTTTATTTGTGAACCGTTCCATTGTAGATTTGGCTTTATGTTTTGGATCATTGTCTTGTTGGAAGATAAATCTCCGTCCCAGTCTCAGGTCTCTTGCAGACTCCAACAGGTTTTCTTCCAGAATGCTCCTGTATTTGGCCCCATCCATCTTCCCATCAATTTTGACCATCTTCCCTGTCCCTGCTGACGAAAAGCAGGCCCAAACCATGATGCTGCCACCACCATGTTTGACAGTGGGGATGGTGTGTTCAGGGTGATGAGCTGTGTTGCTTTTACGCCAAACATATCGTTTTGCATTGTGGCCAAACAGTTGGATTTTGGTTCCATCTGACCAGAGCACCTTCTTCCACATGTTTGGTGTGTCTCCCAGGTGGCTTGTGGCAAACTTTAAACGAGACTTTTTATGGATATCTTTGAGAAATGGCTTTCTTCTCGCCACTCTTCCATAAAGGCCAGATTTGTGCAGTCTACGACTGATTGTTGTCCTATGGACAGACTCTCCCACCTCAGCTGTAGATCTCTGCAGTTCATCCAGAGTGATCATGGGCCTCTTGGCTGCATCTCTGATCAGTCTTCTCCTTGTTTGAGATGAAAGTTTAGAGGGACGGCCGGGTCTTGGTAGATTTGCAGTGGTCTGATACTCCTTCCATTTCAATATAATTGCTTGCACAGTGCTCCTTGAGATGTTTAAAGCTTGGGAAATCTTTTTGTATCCAAATCCGGCTTTAAACTTCTCCACAACAGTATCTCGGACCTGCCTGGTGTGTTCCTTGGTCTTCATGATGCTCTCTGCACTTGGAACAGAACCCTGAGACTATCACAGAGCAGGTGCTGCTCCATCCAAAGTGGGATGGATGCCGTCTCTCCTAACAAGACCAGGTTTTCCCCAGAAACTTTCCCAATTATCAATGAAGCCCACGTTGTTTTTTGGACACCACTCCGACAGCCAGCGATTCAAGGAGAACATGCGGCTAAACATGTCGCTCCGGGTCTGATTGGGGAGGGGCCCAGAGAAAACTACAGAGTCTCTGTCCGACATTGTTTTTGCAAAGTCACACACCGATTCAATATTAATTTTAGTGACCTCCGATTGGCGTAACCGGGTGTCATTACTGCCGACGTGAATAACGATCTTACCAAATCTACGATTAGCCTTAGCCAGCAGTTTCAAATTTCCATGAATGTCGCCTGCTCTGGCCCCAGGAAGACATTTGACTATGGGTCGCTGGTGTCGCTAGCTTCACGTTTCTCAAAACAGAGTCGCCAATAACCAGAGTTTGTTCCTCGGCGGGTGTGTCGCCGAGTGGAGAAAAATGGTTAGAGACGTGAACAGGTTGGTGGTGTACCTGGGGCTTCTGTTTTGGACTACGCTTCCTCCTCACAGTCACCCAACCAGCCTGCTTTCCCTGCTGCTCAGGATCTGCTAGGGGGAGCTAACGGCGGCTAAGCTACGATGGTCCGCACCGACTACAGGGGCCTGGCTAGCTTTAGGATTTTCCAGGGTGCGGAGCCAAGTCTCCAATTCAGAAAGCCTGGCCTCCAGATCTACAAACAGACTACATTTATTACAAGTACTATTACTGCTAAAGGAGGCCGAGGAGTAACTAAACATGTGACACTCAGAGCAGGAAAGTGCAGGAGGGACAGGAGAGGAAGCCATGAGTCGGCTAAAAGCTAAGCTAGCGAATTCCTAAAAAGAAATAAAGTGATCAATGAGAATACTGGTGATTCAGCTCATATATGTATATACATATATATAGATACAGGTTAAAGGTCGCATTAAAGGTGGGAAAAAGTTGTGAAATTATTTGTCTTGCTGTCATTTTTTTACATCACAAAAACCTAGCATTTGAACAGGGGTGTGTAGATTTTTTATAGCCACTGTAAATAAAAACTGGAATTAAAATAGTTGAAGTGACAAGATTGACAGTATGATGGTTCAATAAATATTCTAAAACACATCAAATAACACACATACAGTCACAAACTTACGTACCTTTTCTGATCTTCAACATTGTATATTTATAATATATGAAGATACCAAAACCAGCAGCCAGGAGAAGCACAGGAACCAAGAGAGCTGAGAGAACTTTGGGCCAGACTGGAGGAAGTTCTGTAACCACCACAAACACAAACAACTCAACCATCATCCAAAAGATTTTGATAGATTCACAAAAGTGTTTACTTTGACTGACGTCAGTCTACAGCACTAACCCTTGACTGTCAGTTGTACTTCAGTCTTGCTCAGCTCTCATCCATCTCCGCGGATGGTGCAGGTGTAGGTTCCACTGTCAGAGACTGTAGGGTTCCTCAGAGGGAGGCTGAAGTCCAAAGTCTTTTGTAAGAGTTGGTAACGCTGGTTTTGGCAAGTGCGATCATCTCCGCTCTGCAGACACTTGTGGATTGTTGAGACGTTGAGCTCCTTGAAATCCCACAGTGCTTCTCTGCAGTTACTGGAAACATTAACTGCTGCCTCACAGGGCAAAAGGACAAACTCCACCCCCACATACACCTCCACCCCTGAGGCATGCTGGAATACTGAGAAGACAAGTATGAAGCAGATTAGTTCTGTGAGTTTGTGAAGGTCAATGAAACAGAAGGAGGACCTAAACATTCAAAGAGAACAGTAAGGCAGTGGTCCCCAAACTCTTTTGAACCAGGAACCGGTTTAATGTTAGACAATATTTCCTGGGGCGGGGACAGGGGTGGGGGGGTTATGTCTCATAAGCAAAGGACCAGGTATCAAAAATAAGCAATTTGCAAGCATGATACTGCAACGATGGAGAAATATTTGACCTGATGGCAGCGACCTTATTTAATATAATAGGGGAGGTGATATCTTAATGATATCAAACAAGCTATAAGATTATCAAACTACTCTGTTCTGGCATTTTTCAACATGTCAGTGAGAAATTAGATTCTTTAAGCTGTAACATGTGAACCTCAAGCTTGGAAGCCTTCCATAAATGGTCTAACTTGCAAAAACATCTTCTAAAATTACAAATATTTTTATTTATTCAAGCGCAACAATTTGAAGATTGGACCACGCTTTGTTTCAGAGGAGCCGCTGAGTCTAAAATTAAATTACATTGATTATTAAAGGACACAACAAGTGAGTCCACATCACTGTGAGCCATGCTTGCATCAAATAAGACAGAGAACCTTTTGGCAGTGTCCTGGTTAATAATCCGCCTTTGAATTTTCAAAGAATCCAGAAAAAATAACAGATTAAAATATGTGCAACTATGGTCACTCACATGTACATCCTCCATATCATTTATATTTAAACCCAGGGAGGAGATCCAATGTGTGGGGCCAGAAACATATTGCCTAAGATAAGAAGACAGCAGCAGGCCCAAAGGCAAGGATGGAAGACTTCCTTCAGGTGAATATATACTTTGCTGCCACGACTCAGTCAGAGCCATGACGTCCAAAGACGCTTTAATAAAGAGATCCTTGCGAATAAACAGTTGTTCTTTAATTGAGTGAGCATTAAGCAGGGCAAACCGAATCGTGAAAGTTGAACATTGCACTCAACAGTTGATTGCAGCGGCAATTGTATAAAACACCTGAGCGCATCTCTACATTGTCCATGCCAGGTGGTGAGTCCAGAGCCAGGTGAGGACAGTGCTGCCACCAGCAAAACGGAGCACAGATGAAGGACGCAAGGCAAGCACATCGTCATTGAGCCATGAGCGCAAGCTGCAGGGCAGGGTCCTCACCACATGACCAAAGATCAGGAGTCTCCCCATAACCAAGAAGCCAGAAATATGATGCCAGAACCAACCACTGGACAAACCAATCTGAGAAGTCCAAACTGTGGCTCTCTCCAGCTGTCTTTGAATTGATAGCACTTGTAGTATAACGTTGTTATGCTTAGCTTAGAGCTGTACTCTTCTGGGGAGGGAGCACAGGCATCTGCTGAGGCCTGTCTCCCTGAACAAGATTTGTCCACATGTACATGTGATTTCTTCTGATTCTTCAATGGATTAAATGGTATCATTTTTAATTAAAGTCTTTCAGGTTTCTTCCTTCAGACAAAATGTAACAGGGAACAGAGAAAACTGAACAGAGTGAAAAATATGACCCAAAAAGAATATAAAGATATCTACGCAGCACTAGGACAGAATGGATTTAAATTTCCTGCACTGCTACACACTTAAAGTACACAACAAAATGTATTTAAGGGCTAAAAAAGTGGATTTTGCATGATATGTGTCCTTAAACACCTCTCTGTCAGCCTGGTGGGAATTTTTAAAAACAACTTAGTCTTCACTTATCCATATAAACTAACACGCATTTGAAGCAATCCAGATATATGTCCAAAAAAGAAAGTACTTAATTCTCTGTCATGGCATTATAAGGGTACAAATAATCTAGAGCACATTATTCAAGACGGGACTTTATTCCATTCCAAGAACTTATATCAAAATATGGAATCGGTAAATTTCTAGAATATCAGCAACTGAAGTCCATCATACAGGCACAATATAATCCCACTCAACTAAATTTTGAAATGTCTACATGGGGAGCAGAGTTTCTAAAGCTCTCTACCCCTAAATTGTCATCAAAACTCTAAGTTATTGGTAAATATTAAAGTTTCAGTTTCTCTCCCAATTGCAAACTGATAATGTGATCTCATTCTCAATCCAGATCAAAACTTCTGGACACAAATTTGCTTAAACACTTTCACTTTGACAAAAAGTTACAACTTATCCAACGTAAAACTGTTCACAGAACACACTATACAGTACAAAGGATGCTCTTGAGTTTTCACTAGTACGTACGCAGCCCGGGTCGACACAACTCGCCATGGCTGTGTCTTGTTTCTATTGCAATTGCTGTCTATTCAAATGTTAATGTTATTAAGCCTTGTCAGACCCATAGTTAAGGGCTAGAAAGGGGCCATCTCCACCTCCTAGCCGGTCAAAATGGTTGTTTCCTGTAAGCCCACCACCCACAGGAGGCATCGTAGATGTTGGTTGTAGTGTGTGTTTGGGCGGTGACATAGGGCGGAGGCCCTGGCAGTCTAGACTGGCTATTGGGGACATGGAATGTCATCTCTCTGGTGGGGAAGCAGCCTGAGCTAGTGTTTGAGGTTGAGAGATACCGGCTAGATATAGTCAGGTTCACCTCAATGCATGGCCTGGGTTCTGGAACCAGTCTCCTGGTGAGGGGCTGGATCCAGTCTGGAGTTGCCCTTGGTGAGAGGTGGTGAGCTGGGGTGGATATTCCTGTCCCCGGGCTTGCTGCCTGTACTTGGAGTTTTCACCAGTAGATGAGAGGATTGTTTCCCTGCACATTCGGGCTGGGGAGTGGGTCCCGACTGTTGTTTGCACTGAATGACAGCTCAGAGTACCCACCCTTTTTGGAGTCACTGGGAGGGGTACTTGATGGTGCTCCATCCAGTGACTCCATTGTCTTGCTGGGAGACCTCAACGCTCATGTGGGCAATGACAGTGAGACCTGGAGGGGCAATATTGGGTGGAAGGGCCTGCCTGATCTGAACCTGAATGGTGTGTTCGTTATGGACAAACCACAGTTTGTCCATAATGAACATCATGTTTGAACTTAAGGATGTCCATAAGAGCACGCGGCACCAGGACACCCTAGCTCGCAGGTTGATGATTGATTTTGTAATCGTATCAAACGATCTGCAGTTGTATGTTCTGGACACTCAGGTGAAGAGAGTAGCTGAGCTGTCAACTGATCACCACCTGGTGGTGAGTTGGATCAGGTGGTATGGAAAGATAATGGACAAACGCGCCACACCAAAACGTCTTATAAGACGCTAAGAACGCCTGGCAGAAGCCCCACTCCGTGAGATCTTCAACTCCCACCTCTGGCAGAACTTCAACAGCATTCTGAGGGAGGCTGAGGATACTGAGTCTGAATGGACCATGTTCCGCACCTCCAATGTTGAGGCTGCTGCTCAGAGCTGTGACTGCAAGGTCGTTGGTGTCTGTTGTGGTGGTAACTCCTGAACCAGATGGTGGTTACAGGTGGTGAAGGGAACCATTAAGTTAACCCCAAATGAGATGTCCTTCATTTGCATGCACAGTTTTTGCTTTTGTTGACCAGTAAGTGTCTAAAGTTTTACAAAAAGCTTTATGCTTTGTGGTGGGCTTTGTGTGAGTGTCTTTGTTTGTGGGGGGTGAATTGTTTGGGAGCAGGTTGTAAGTTGCGTATCAGAGAAGGACTATTAGAGGAACGCGGTATTTTATTTTATGTGTATATGTAGTGTTTACATTTCCTGTAACTTTTGATCAATATACAGTCTAATTATTTTGGGTGTGTGAAGGAATCACTGACGATAGACTGGGGGGGGGGTTGTGAATGAAGACCAAATTTAATAGCTACAAACTCATTACAGTTACAGCATTTTTGACTGCAAAAATGAAAAATATAGCTTGTCTTCTTCACAAAGAGACCAAGCTTCAGCATGTATGCTTTTTCAGGTGCTTTTGGTGAGTTTGGAGCGGCCAGTTAGCAGATTAAGTGTCTCAGGGTCTTGTTCATGGGTGACGGGAGAAGGGAACAGGAGATCGACAGAGTGGTGGAGTGTGGTGAAGAGGGAGTTCGGGTAGACCCAGAACATGCTGGAGAGATTGGAAGCTGGGGCTCCTCTGCTTAGGCTGCTGCCCCCACGACTCGGCCCCAGATAAGCACCTTTTACTCCCGGTCTTATCAACATGACTTCATCAACATGGCTCTGCTTGATGTGCCACATTGCCACGCTCCCCTCCCCTTTTTAATTCCACTATAGACACAGTGGCTAGCGACACTTCACCATCACATAGGGCCTCGGGGCCCACTCACTACTTCACTGCTGTCTGCCCCTCACTTTTATTTACACTTTAGACATTGAGGCTTTTGGGGCATAGGTGTGGGTGAGCACTGCTGATCGGCAGTCGGGTGCTCATCATGCTTCTGTTCCCTCAATGTTATTAGCACTCTAGTTTTCATAAACACATAATCAATTTTTACACTATCCCAACACATGCACCCATCATTTCAACTTACAGATGAGTAGGGAGGGAAGCCCTCAGGTCTTTTCACACCCCTGTTTCCTGCACCCGACCCAGTAACTGGGTTTGCTAAGGTGTTGGGGGCGGGGCCTGCTGGTTCTGGGGACGCTCATTCGCAAATGCGTAGAAAGATGGGTTGATGAGTGGAAGAGTGTGTCCCATGCTGTCTTTGCCTTTGTCTGGGTGTGTGTGGGTGGGTGCACGGGTGTGTGCGTACTGGGCCTCCTCCTGGGGAGGCGTGGGGTTGTCATCGAGATGCCTGGTCTCGGGTCCCAAGTGCTCATGGGGGGCTGAGGGCAGTCTGGGTTTCCTGAGTCTATCTATGGCTATCTCTGGCTCTGGGGGGTCCTCACCCTCCTTACCAAGTACATTTCATGCAAACACACACACACACACACACACACACATACACACACACACAACAGAACAAGCGTATATGCTTGTTCTCTGCTTTATATTTCTTTCTCAGGTGCTGTTAGTTGTTGCTGTTGTTTCATCCTCTTTTTGTTTGTGTGCTTTTCTATTTTATTACAGATGCACCAATTAACTAATTACAACAAGACGAGCCTACAACACAGAGCTTGGCACAGCAAAGCTGTTTGGCACAACCGAGCATGCAGACAATAACTCGGACAGGTTTAAAACAAATATGAGGAAACTGGAGGACAAAAGAAGAAGTGTGAGGCCTAAAAATCCATCTAAACCCACAGCAGATGATACAAAGTACAGCATGGCTCCTGAGACTGTAAATGTTTTGTGAGGCACAGACACAGACACACTATACTGAAGTAACAAACATACACCGAACATAAACTGCCACAATAAGTGCTTTATTAAAACACACACAGTGTGTGTGGATCATGAATCACACTTTACTTCATCTTTCTGAATGAAACAACGTTCCATTAAATATTTAATTTAACACAGTCACTGAACATGTGAGCTTTCCTTCAAAATAAAACACTGATATCTGTGTAACTGTGTATTAATGTGGGCTGTGGCCTAATAGATGGAATGAACTAATACCTTACGTCACAGTGTGCAGTTATTATGATGTATTTCCTGTTTTGTTATGGAAATTAAACTGATAACTCGGATTTATTCAGATTTTTGTTTGTGTGTCTGTGCATGCAAAGAGGACTCAGAGCAGCTTTCTTACTGAATAGGAGGAGCAGCAGCATCTTCATCTTCATCCTCTGTGAAAGTCCCATTAAAGCAGCTCCTCGCTCAGACTCGGGGAGCTGAATGAGCCCAGCCCTGTGAGACAGTCCGTGTCTCTGCAGATGCTCCCACAGGCTGCTGCATGAACAGACTTTCACTTTCAGTGTCTCAGCAGAGTTTCCAGGGTTTTTGTTTTCTGCTTTTTTAAATAGGTTGGCTCATTAAGTGGTTTATTAAGGTATACACACTAATAATTAGAAGAGGGGGGAGTATACTGTTTAATAAAAAAAACAAAGCAACCAAAATAAATGAGACTTTCAGAGTAAAACACTTTTCTCTGCTCTAACCTATGGTGAGGATAGCTGATGATCCTTAAAGGAGAAAATATAAATCAGCGATGATGCTAATTTAGTCAAACATGAAGGGAAGAATTTATATAAACCAAGGATTATGGATATATATGTCATTGGGACCTGGATTTAAAGAAATTAATAGCTAGCATAGATCTTTACTGGGACTGGTTACATTCTCCAATAAAATTATCATGACTTTATCAAAATTATTGTGATGAAGAGTTTAGTTTTTTATTTGCCAGAACTTGAAACGTTTATTATCAAATCTATGACGTGTATCAAAAACATGATCTTAGTTGTAATGTATCAAGTGTAACTGTAACTAAGCTGACTGTAAGTGTGCACTGAAAACAGAACACAGCCCTGATACAGCATGGTCAGTACGAGCCACAGACACTGGTGTTTGTTTGAGTGGTTTCACTGAGACGCCTCAGACTGTAAATGTTCTCCATCAGCTGTCAGAAGCTCTCTGTGCTCACATTGATCACTGATTGATCAGACTGATCAGAAACGTCTTCATGTTATTACCACAATCTCCACATATTTTCCACTGAAAATCGTGTAAGCCAGTCTCGGTGACCCAGAACCAGGTCCACCAGAATGACTCATGATTCTGTTACCGTTCGGCAAACCCAGCCCATCTGCACAGCAGGAGGATCCAAACGGATCAGGATCAGGGATTCAGACTGGATAAGGTCCAGATCCAGTTCAGGCTCCAGTCATTTCCCACCTCATAATGGCTTCTTTTTTCCCCAACACTGCATTTTTTATTTAAAATGGTTCAGAAAAGCCCTTTCAGACTTCTGATTGGTCACACAGCCAGCAGAGGGTGGAGTCATTGAAGGAGCTCCACCTTCAGCAGCTGCAGCATTAACTTGATGAACACATGAATCCAGGAGCACTCAGGAACATCCACCAACAAACCAAACACATCTTCTACACAACCAGTCTGCAGCTCAGAAGGCATGCTCAGTGGTGACATCAGCAGTGACATCATCACATTCTTCATCCAGTGCCTGAGCTTCTTCACATTGCTGTGTCATCTCCATGGAGACAGCTGGTCTGTTTGGGGTCTTCTTGTTGTAGCAGATGCACAGTAGCAGACCAGTGGAGATGCAGTATAGACAGAAGACCACTAGATGGCAGAAGAGCTGACGTACAGACACAGAGGAGGCTGCAGGAGCAGGAAACAACAAGGATGTGTCAGGAGGTTAAAAATCTACCTGCAGCACTAACCTTTACCTGAGCCTCTGAATCCATTCGTACCTCAGCGGTCAAACACAGTCCTGTAACATTAGCTACATTTTGACAGCATCTTATAACATCCTATAACATCCTATAACCCGTCAGCTTCATCTCACTGCAAAAACCCAAATCTCAAGTTCAAGAAGTAGTTCATGTAAGTAGGCATGTAACCATGGTATCAGGGAGTGCAGCTGCTTCTGTATCAGAAAAAATGGTGACTGGATGTCAGCCAAAGCAGGCACACCTTCCCTTAGGCTTTGGATTAAAATCAAATTACTCATTTAGGACATATTGAAAAAAATCCCAAACTAAAATAATGTAGCATCATTTCCTTCCCCACCACTCCCACCAAAGCCTCCTCCTAAATTCCTACAATTTCCTCTTTTTTTTAATTTTAATATATTTATTTATTTAAAAAAATTTCCTACCTTTTCCTTTTTTAAAATTTATTTTAATTTTCTTTAATTAAAAAAAAATTCCTACCATTTCCAAACACTCAGTAGTGTCACGGGCCTTCCCTCTGTCAGGGTACAGGGTACAGCCAAATGTATGTGGACTCAGTCAGTATTTACTGATTCTGTGCATCAGTGCTGTCTTTGCAGTGCATGAATCTCTCAGTCAGTCTGTGATGGAATCTGCATGTCCATTTGCTGATGACTTTGACCTCAGTAGTCAAGTGTCAGCACTGCTGTTTGCTGCTGATCCAGGTTTTTCTAGTCAGCTTTATTAAATGGGATGATAGCAGGACTGCAAAAAGCCTCAGGAGGGGTAAATTACATAGAACAGATCAGTGTTATAGCAGTTACACGTATGCTGACTGCTGCTTCAAAAAGAATTTTATTACATCAAAAATTGCTGCTACCTGCCAGCAGTGAGTTATGTTGTTCTTAATAATATAAAATAACTCATTAAACAGCCAGAAAATCTCCAGCAGGCTCAGATTTGCAGTGTGGAGATTCTATTCTTCAGAAGAGACACGAGTCCACCGAGGAAAAATGGATGGATGGAAAAAAATCCTTAGTGCTATCACTGGCACTGACCTTTGACCTACAGATGTACTTCTCCCTGGCTCTCTTCTCCTCCGCCTCTCTGGAGGATGCAGGTGTAGGTTCCACTGTCAGAGCCTGTAGGGTTCCTCAGAGTGAGGCTGAGGTCTCATTGATGCTCGGTTTCTAAGATCTTGCACATCTGATCCGTGCACGTGGACTGAGATTTTATACTCTCTGTGCTTCCACTCTCATGTCTTCACCTTGATGAACTGACACCTGACAGGGCAGCAGGACAGACTCCACCTTCTTATACACCTCCACCTTAGACCCATCCTGGGAGACTGAGGCGAGACAAATTATGAATCATCAGACATTAATTTGAGTCAAGTACAATAAAATAAAAACTAAAGCCATAGACCTCATTCCATGGATGCAGACTAGGCTACAGTGTCATCAATAAGGTAACACACAGTTTCAGCAACACTGCATTCACGCTGGTGGGAGCTCTGAAGGGTTTATCGAGTCTTTCTCAGTTGCTAGTGTGGATTACTCTTTGACTGGTTTGTTCAGTCAGTGGAGCATAAAGCTCTAAAATTCACATGGAGCACCAATCGAGACCAAAACAGTGAAAACAGTGTGGGTCTAAGTGAGTGTTACCTGCAGTGGTGAAGCCACATTTCTTGTATGTGAAACTCACCTGGAGAAACACTCAGTGTAGACAGCAGCAGGACAGACAGAGGTCACTAAATGACAGGTCACTAAAGGGCAGAGGTCATCATGAGGTCAAACAGGTGTAGAAACATCAGCTCACCTGCAGCAGTCAGCAGAAAGAGGCCTGAAACTGAAGAGCAAACTGATCAGAGATCAAGTAGTCACATGACCAAACAGAAACATTCAGGCTGCACTGATTGGTTCCTGTTCCCACAGATCAATAATCACCAGCGCCCTCCAGTGGTGGAAACAGAAATAACAAATGTAGAGAAATGCGAGGTTTCAGAGACGTGTGAGGAGAAAGTGATCAGGCAGGTGTGCAGAAACATGAAGGAGACTCACAGCAGAGGCAGATGCTCCAGTTCACTCTCAAAAACCTCTCAGCAGGTTCCTCACAGCCGCCACCTCCACAAGACCCCACAGAGACTGAGTCTGCTCCCTGACCTACATTACAGAAACCACACATCAGAACAAGAGGAACTCTCCATGAAGATCAGTGAAACCACTCCAGCAGCACCAAAGAAGAACACTATTCACTGTGGATTATTTAACATCAGCTTTCTCTCTTCTACGTCCCTGTCAAGATTTCATAATTGTTCAACATATTGATTTATTCTGCCGTACAAAGACCTGGTTACAGCAGGATAAATGTGTTAGTTTAAATGGATCAACACCCCGATTCATATAGTCCGAATCCTTGAAGCACAGGCTGAGGAGGAGGAGTAGCAGCAATCTTCATTGCTATCTTATCAATCATCCATGGCTGTGGGATGGGTCCTGA
The DNA here is from genome assembly GCA_024447675.2 of Pterophyllum scalare. NCBI lineage: Eukaryota > Metazoa > Chordata > Actinopteri > Cichliformes > Cichlidae > Pterophyllum > Pterophyllum scalare. The sequence continues at coordinate 91,642 of JAMQGT020011816.1, forward strand.
CTGTCATTTGCACTGAATGACAGTTTGGAGTAAAGAACTTTCCTGTACTCATTGATATTCATTTAGATGCTGAAATCAAAGCATCAGCACTCAATTAATTGATTATTAGACTAAATTTGAGCTGACTCATAGTTTCTTGTTCTGACATATGGGAGAATCAGCTGTTTGGCTTTTTTTCCCCTCACCTTTTAGTTTCCTCCAAAGAAAATGAATTCCCACCAGACCCAGAACCAGAAGAACCACAGAAACCAGACCTGCTACAACTGGAACAAGGATGGAGGAGGATGGAGAGGAGGCTGTTTTGGTGTGAAGACAAGGAGGAAACATAGGATAGATGATGGAGATGGGTCAGTAAATCTAATATCAAGCCAACAGCTTAGTTCAGGTCTTAAAACATGACAGTGTCCTGACCTTTGACCTTCAGGAAGCTTTGAGGAGAGGATCCAAACATACCAGTAGCACATGAGTAGTGATCTTCATCAGACTGCTGGATGTTACTGATGATGAGCTCTGATTTACATCTAGATCCAACACGACTTCCATCAAAGAAGAAAAAAAGCTGCAATTGTGTCACCATTCCTTAGTCTGAATGCAGAGTGACATCACTTCCTGTTGGCACAGGATGTGGAGGGATCTCCAGGAACAAACCTTTATTTGAGCAGCTGAGACACACAGAGTGAAGTAGAGACAGCTCAGGAGTCTGTCTGTGTTCTTGTTGGAGTCTCACTGATGCTTTTCACTTCAACTCACCTGCAGAAGCAGTCAGTGCACACAGCAGCAGCACACACACACCTGCAACAGGAGGACAAAGGTCACTGAAGGTCAGAGGTCACTGAGGGTCACTGCTCTCTCATACAGTAGCTGCAATCATTGTGTAGCCTCTCCTGCTTCCTGCTCCTCTGTGGCTCTGATGGGACCATCATCTCCAACATGAACTTCTGCCTCCTGTGTTCAGCTTCATGCATCACAGGAAATCACTGTGAAGTGTGTTTGAGTGAGAGAGAGTGTTTAGAGTTGAAAGCTTCACTAAGTGTGACTCCATGAAACTGTGAGTCTATGGGGTGGCTGTGGCTCACAGCGGGTCAGCTACTAAATGGAAGGTCAGCGGTTCGATTCCTGATTGTCCATTCTGCATGCCAAAGTATCCTTGAGCAAGATACTGAACCCCAAATTGCTCTCTGATGCACCATGTGTGATAGAATATTTGTGGATGTTAGAAATACAAAACAGCGCCTGTATGAACATCTATCTGAATGGTTAAATGCAAACATGTTCTATAAGTGCTTTGAGTGCTCAGCTAGAGTAGAAAAGTGTTTAATAAGAACTAGCCCATTTACCGTATATTGTCTCAAACACACCTGACATCCTGCCAGCTTCTCCTTGCTGTAGCATTTCTGTCCTCAGTCTCTAGTTGCAATAGCAGTTACTTGTTGCGTATCGTCACCTTGTGAAAATAATGGCCTAAGTCATTATTTAACAAAAGGATTTTTATTAACTAAATCATATTTTCAATTTTTGTTCATTTTTTTTTTGGTTTTCTGAAATACCTGAAAAAAATGACTTAGGCCATTATTTTAGCAAGGTGATGATATGTTGGAACACAAGTTGCTTCAAGTTGTCTCAATGTTAGTCTAGAGTTTGGGAATCAGTGCTTTAGTAGAAGAAGAATCTGGGACTGTAAATGTTCTTCAGCTGAAACATGTTTGCCTGATTGCTGTCTCTGTGCTCACATTGATCACTGATTGATCAGAAACATCTTCATGTTCAGTTTAACAAACAGTTAATCGGTTGTAAAAACTTGTACAGATTAATGTTCTCGATTAGAATAGAACAGTCACAGGTGTACAATTGAATTTGGAGCATTTCCCTGAGCAATGTCTATTATTAAGACACCTTGAAATAAAGTCTTTATGCATTTATCTTTAAAGACTTGCTGTATAAAAATAAAGAATAAAGGAAAAAAGAAAAAAATAGGTTTGGGGTCTGCATCCAAGCCAGGAGATGCATCCAGTAATGGTCCCTATGAATTCTTTATCTATCTATCTATCTATCTATCTATTATTATTATCTATCTATCAACCTGAAACAAAGCAAAGAAATTTAAAATAGAAACCAAAACTCATTTAACAAGTGAGCAGAATTCAAAAGAAGAAAAATACAAAAACATCAGACCACACCAAACAGCTGATTCTGGGAAGCTCTGAGGAAGAAGCTCCAGTGGAAATCCAACAAGAGTCAGATTGTCAACTTTCTGGAATTCAGAAATCTATTATGGGAACATGCCCAAACACTGGAGGAAAATTCAAACCCAATGTTTATTCCAGAAGGCTGACCATTTTTAAAACAGACTGTAGGTCAGCAGCATGGTGGTGCAGTGGTTAGCACTGCTGCCTCACAGTTAGAATACCATCTGGAAGGCCTTCCAGCTTGGCCCAGGCCCCTCCTTCTATCTCTGTGTGGAGTTTGCATGTTCTCCCTGTGTCTGTGTGGGTTTCCTCCCACAGTCCAAAGACATGCAGTTACTGAGGTTAGGTTAATTAGAGATTCTAAATTGAGTGAGTGTGGATGTTGTCTGCCTCTCTGTGTTGGCCCTGTGACAGGCTGGTGAACCCTGGCTGGTTAGTGTACCCTGCCTCTTGCCCTATATCAGCTGGGATAGGCTAAGCAGAAGTGAATGAATTGATGGACTGTAGACCTGTTAAAATCATTCAGATCAGAACATCCTTTATAAACATGTTTCTAAAGCTTTAATTTGACATGGAAATAATCAGGGCCTATGTGTACAAAGCTCACATTAAGAGTCACTCCTGTGACTATTAGGAGGAGGGAGAGGATATCTCTATCCTTTAATGAATCTTTAATGAAATCAGGAAATCTCCAGTGAAATACAACAGCATCAAATCCAATCACAGGCCATCTTGGAAGTCCTGCCACAAAGCTCGGCATTGTTTGAGAACCTGAATTAGGCGCAGGTGTGTGACGTCTGTCGCTAGGAAACAGGGACAGCAGCACCAGCAGGCAACACAGGCCGGGGGGGTCCTAAGAAGATCCACTGCAATTTTAAACAACCTGATTGTGCCGGTCATTGCAGTTCACAGAATAAGATTTATGGATCGGATTACTATGAACCAACCAACAGGCTGTGCATTAAAATACATGCATTAAATTTTTAGCTGACCTCAGTGCTGCACGGATGTACAAAGAACAAAAATAATCTCCTTCCAAACTGGATTCATTTGTGCATTTGTTTAAATCCAGAGATAAAAATATGAACTGAGAAAAAATGTTCTGATCAGAAAGAAAATAATAATTGATGTCAGCATTTATTCCAATGGTTATTTCTTGGTTGTTGTCATTTCTGTGGCTCTCTGCAATATGAGCCAGTGATGAACCACATGACTGGAAATTCAAAACCATACATATATTCATCTCCACAACTAATATAGTTGTGCAATTATCACATATGACAATGGTAGCACTGTCAACATGTTGGCCATTGGTTCTTTCAAAGTCAGAACTGCTCCTCACAGTCCTGCTCTAGTCTGCACAGCCCCTCAGCCTTTGTTTAAACAGGACGTGGTGTTCAACACATTTAACATCATGGTGCACGATCAGGACGTTCCAAATAAACCTTAACACCAATTAATTTGATACTATGTAGGACATTGTCACTGGTCTATTAAACAAACAGCTAACTGTCATGTTTGTCATGGTAACCCCCAAAATAGAGAAGATTCACACAAACATGAGGGAACCCATCAGTCCTGAAGAACGACTTGCTATCTGTCGGAGGTATGTCATTATTATGTTTAAGCCCATAATTATTTATGCACAGTGCTATCAGTTACATTTTAGGGGTAGTTCAGGGTCACCTAATCCAGCCCTAACTATAAGCTTTATCAAAAAGGAAAGTTTTAATCCTAATCTTGAAAATAGAGAGGGTGTCTGTCTCCTGAATCCAAGCTGGGAGCTGGTTCCACAGAAAGCTGAAGGCTCTGCCTCCCATTCTACTCTGAAGTATCCTAGGAACCACAAGTAAGCCAGCAGTCTGAGAACGAAGTGCTCTATTGGGGTGATACGGTACTATGAGTTCTTACCTTATTAAAAGATGTTGCAGATTTATCTGCTTTTACAACTTTTAAAAATTTTCCCAAAAGAACACACTACACTAGCAAAGACTTCCAGACCTTCAGCTACAAAATAGAATTTCAAAATCAGTACAGTGAAATCTCTTTGGGAGAACTGTGTGGATTAATGACTGTCTTGATGAGTACGATGTGATGAGAAAGGTGGTGGGCAAACTGGGGTTGGTATTTTTGTACCCCCTCAGCCTGCCTTGCACCAGTGGATGAGGGGGGTCACTTCCCTATGCCTTCAGGTTACAACATGCTAGCAGGCAGGGCATACATGGCATACAGGAACATCTGTGCCGAGTATGACCTGGAAGTCCTGAGGTCAAAATCTGACACGCCCACAAGGGTGGTTGAGAACAACAGAGCTGAGATCCTGTGGGACTTCCAGATACAGACAGACAAAGTTGTGATGCTAACCAACCGGACATCGTAGCGGTGGTCAAACAGAGGAAGAAGGCATGAGCAATACCAAGTGACGGCAACATCAAGAAGAAGGAACACGAGAAGCTTGACAAAATACCAAGGGCTCAGAGAGGAGCTGGAAAGGATGAGGAAGATGAAGGTAACAGTGGTCCCCGTGGTAATAGGAACACTTGGATTTCAAAATCAGTTAAAGGTTTAATTAACATGCATAATATAAGTTTTAATAATGGGGATATGGCTCGATATCACATACTGAAGAAACAAGTTAGGAAGGAACTGAAAATAGCCAGAGTGAATTATAAGGATAGGGTGGAGAATATGTTTAGATTCTTTTTAATTCCTTACCTGCTTTTAAGTTGTCTAATGATTTTAATAGTTTTACAATCATTTTAATATTTGTGATTTTACAGAGGAGCTTTCTGGTTTTCTGGTGTGCCCTCAGATGTCACAGTACACATTGATGGTGGAGCTGTTTTTAATCTCTTTCAGAAGATTAAGAAGAGGAAAAGCTCAGGTCCTGCTGGCACAGAGGTTTGTTGAAAACTGCACCCTGTGGCTGTCAGATATCTTTAGTTTTCTTAGATCAAACGATCTGAGCCTAAAACGAGGAATAATAAGACAGCAGGTAAGATTCAAGCAAAGTAAATGTTTATTTAATAGGAGTGACGTAACAACAGGAACCAAACGATGAGGCAAACAGACAAAATAAAACTAAACTGGGAACAAACGATTAGACTCCTGTAAAGAGGGCGCCAGCGCGCAGACACAGCCGTAAAACAACAATCCAACAGAGGACACAAGAAGACTGTGACTATAAATACACAACAGGGTAAGTGGGGAATGGGCAACAGGTGAGGCCACAGCTGAAACTAATTACACAAACGAGAAAAGGAAGTAAAACTAAACACAGAACACAAGGGACAAGGGCTGACAAAATAAAACAGGAAACAACTAGACACACATACAGACACACATATAGACACACACACACATATATATATATATTATATATATTAACAGGAAATATTATTTGAAATACTGTTGTCATTATGATTTTTTTTTATCAATAAATGGTTTCACCCAGCCACTAAGCATGAGTGGAAAAGATGTTTCTGTGTTATCATTCATATTCTCGGAAAAAAGGCCAAGAAAGCAAAAGTTCTGTCGGGGTTTGTAAACTCTTGAGCACAACTGTAAAATACATTCAGATTATGCTTAATATCACACTGATATGATAACACACTAAGACCACATGCTTCAGCTCACAGATATAGATAGCAAAGTACATGCATAATATTCTTCTCTGCTGGTTATTAAAAAGCAAAAGCTCATCTTCTCTGGAAGCTCTGATGGTTCCTGACAATTGGCAGCTTTGATCTTCTCATGTTCCTGTTGCTGTGACCTTTGACACACATGAAGTTTCCAGAATATTCCTGTTTGATGGAAGTGTTCAGCCACAGAAGCTCTGACTCCACATGTGACACAGAGTCAGGACGCTCCATGGAGATCCATCGGGAACACCAGGAAACACCACAGCAACACTAAAGAACAGCACACTGTAGATTATGATCATCATGAGTTACTAATGTTAGAAAAACACCTGGAGAACATCTGACTGAGGTTAATCAGCTATTAGCAGTTAGCAGAGTAAGGCCAAAACAAAGCAAAGCTGCATCTTCAGTTTATGGTCTCAGAGTTACAGCACATACTTTACACTGTATGAGCCACAACAACCTGACAGATCATCCATTGTGAACCATCTTCATCCATCACATGATCAGCTTCAGGGTTCCTTTTTTCCTGGGGAGACAGAGGACAGTCAGAGACCATCAGATGGATCCAGTCTGCTCTGATAACGACACACATGTAACAGCACAGGTTCCAGCTTCACACAGAGAAGAGAGCAAAGCTTTGATCCACTTCATGTGATCCCACTGAGCCTCAGGTGGGCTACACCTGATCATCAAGCAGAGCCAAAGATCTGCAGCACATGAGGGACAATATTCCAGTGTTTCTGTATTTATCACTGCAGGTTTAATGCCATGCTGCAGGGGTGGCCAACTCCAGGCCTCGAGAGTCGGTGTCCTGCAGGTTTAAGAGGTGTCTTTGCTTCAACACACCTGAGTAAAATATAGACGTCATCAGCAGGACTCTGGAGAATTTGACTGCATACTGAGGAGGTGATTCAGCCATTTGATTGGGGGGGGCGGTTGTATCAGGGACACATCTAAAAGCTGCAGGACACCGGCTCTCGAGGCCTGGAGTTGGCCACCCCTGCCATACTGGTTACAAACTGCCTTCCAATCACTGGTATATACAGTTCATTGATAGATTATTGGTGCTGCTATTGTGTTGATATTGATGGAGTTTAACGGCAGTATTCTGTGATATTTTGTTAAATGAGTGGCATGAATCTCCTGCTCTGTGTGTTGCTGCCAGTTGTTGGCTGTGCAGCACACACTGTGCTGCCTTCTTGTATTCAGAGAGCTCTTGTGGATATTTGGAGCTCTGCAGCCACACAGCAGAACTGCTGATTACAGCTGATTTTCTGGTTGTTTAGGAAAAACTCGTAGCAGAACAGATACTCCTTTCAGGTCATCTCTTCATGCGCCTCTTTTAGCACGGCTGCTGTTTTCCTGGGAGTCCTGTCTCTGCATCTGTGGTCTGTGCTGAAGCTCCTCCCCTCAGTGAAAACAGTAAACTTCCACCTTGAATTCAGGTAAGCAGCAGTTTGACTCAGTCTCCATCTTAGATGCTTTAACATGTTACAGTAGAACTCAGTGTTAACAGTCTGACCCTGGGAGATGAACTCACAGTGCTAAAGTTCATGTTTATCAAAGAATGTGATATCCCAGTCTGATTCCTCCGATGTGCTGGCTTCAGATGCAGAAACTAACTGAAAACTGCTGACTCATAGAGGTTTAGCTCTCTGCAGCAGACAGCACTCACATGGTCAGAACAGGAGCCCAGGGATGGACCCAAAGAAACCATCAGGACTAGAAGAGGTCCAGAGGTGCACCAGGAGGACACCTTAAAGACGTGTCACATCTAAATCAGCTACGGTTTCGGATTGTTATCATACTTTGTGAAAGTTTAGGGATTGTAATTTCACTGTAATATTCTAATCATGTCAGTCACCTCCACTCTGAACATTTCACACCAGTTGGGCTTTTCTATAATATTCAAATCCTGACAGCAAGAACCAGTCAATGGCATTGATGAAAGCTTGGATGAATGAATGAATGGACATGGCAGAGAGAGAGAGAGAGAGATTTAAAGAAAGGCAGTTGTCAGCGAGTGTGATACTCCAGTTCCTGTGTAACCATTGTCAAATCATAAATTTAAACCCATAATCATAAACATTATCCAGCCAGTCTCTTTAAGCTGACCTTTTTAAATCAAGTTATAAAAATATATATATCTCAATCTCTCCTCTGGAGGAAAAGGTGAGATTATTGAGCTTCAACAACAAGAAAAAAGTCTTTATCCAAGATAAAGCAACAGCACAGCAACAGCCAAACAAAGCAACACAATGCAATGTAACCCAGAGGTGTAGAATGACAGAGTAACAGAGACAGAAAGAGACAACACAAAGTAATGAAACAGAGAGAAAAAGTGTCCCAGTGATCCCAGGAGCTATGTTGCCCTGGGGCTTGTCCCCCTAGTAGGGTCTCCCATGGCAAACTGGTCCTGGGTGAGGGTCCAGACAAAGAGCGGTTCAGAAGACCCCTATGAGTGACACAACATGGTGTTTTGTTATTGGACTTCTGTGCAAACCACAGTTTGTCCATAACGAACACCATGTTTGAACATAAGGATGTCCATAAGTGCACATGGCACCAGTACACCCTAGGTCACAGGTCTATGATCGATTTTGTAATCATATCATCAGATCTGAGGCCCTATGTTCTGAAAACTTGGGTGAAGAGAGGAGCCCGGGAGATCTTCAACTCCCACCTCTGGCAGAACTTCGACCGCATTCCGAGGGAG
>JAMQGT020011817.1:0-10000 GCA_024447675.2 Pterophyllum scalare
TCTACATTAGGAGCATGTTTCAGATCATTGGGATGCTGAAACATGAAGTCGTTACCAATCAGATATTTTCCAGATGGTATTTCACAGTGGATCAAAATCTGATGGTACTTTTTTGTTCTCAAAGTTTCATCAGTTTTAACAAGATTGTCTAGGTCCTAGGTTTGGCCCAGTGTTTTGTGTTTTTGGACTTTTGAGTTTTGGTGTTTAAGAATTATTTATTATGATTTTCTGTGTTCTGGAGTTCTGTTTTTCCGTGCCTTTCCTGTTGAGTTGCTATCTATCTCCATATCCTCTTTGAATGTCTTGAATGTCTCTGTGTGTTTGTATCTTTCTGTGGTCCTGCCTTCCACTGTCTTGTGTCAAATTCTTGTGTCATAGTCTTGGTCTTTTTGTTTACCACTTCCTGTTTTATTTTGATAGTGTCTTTGGTTCTTGTGCTTTGGGTTTAGTTTTGCTCCCTGTGTGTCCTGCCCAGCTGTTTGCAATTGTCTCATTCCCTAGTGTATATATTGCCTTAGTTTCCTCTGCTGTTTGTCTCATTGTGTCCCCTTCATGGTGGTGTTGCTCTGTTCCTGGTTTTGTCTTAAAGATTTCTTGTATTTGGATTATTACCATTGTTCTGCTTCTGGAAGGATTTTCTGGTATTCTGTTTTTGAACTCTGGAATAAAGCAATCTTGACTTCATGCCTGACTTCAGAGTCCTGTATTTGGGGTCCTAACTCTGCCTGCCACAGTGCCAGCCGTGACAAAGATCTCCAACACCACTGGCTGAAATGCAGCTCCAGATCATGACAGAACCTTCACTGCGTTTTAAAGATGACTTTACACACTCACTGTTGTACCTACCTTCCTGAACTCCTCTGTGCTTTCCATTAGACCTGTTGCCAGTGATTTTCAGTCCCAATTCTTGTGTCATGTGGCGTACCTCAGCCGTTTCTCCCTGTTTCCCTTCCCTAAGAATGGCTTCTTGACAGCCACCCCTTCACTGAGATCATTTCTGATGAGGTTTCAGCAAACACCAGATGGATCAGCTGAAGGGCCAGATGCATCTCTCAGATGCTGTGTCAGGTCTTTGCTGGACACCCCCCCCCCAATTTCTTAAGGACATGACTATCAAATAGTGTTCATACATAGTTTTTTGTTGTTTTTTTAAGGCCTGCCACTTTTGTCCTCCAGCTGTCCGGTTTCTTTAGATTATTTAAGGACACACTACACACCATGCAGAGATATGCAGCTTATAGCTCTTAGGGAATCACCTTGTTGGTGGGAAAAATACTATTTTATGCCTGTCAAACTGTCTCAAACTTATCTTTGACATTTTTTGTGTTTTTGCAACAGGCTGATAAAGTATATGAAGATACCATTTAAAATTAGTTAATTTGCCAAATTGACTGTCATGTGTAAACACAACACTGGTTCATCCCTTCAGTTAGATACTTTTTTTTTTCCTAGAATGATTCATAGGTTAGTGTTAAGTGACTTAACAAAAAAAAAAAATTCTTCTGTGAATGGTCAGGTAGAAGGACTGGACTGAAAATGACTGAAAAAGCAGCCCATGTCCACAAAAGCCTGAAGATCACTAAAAAATTACAAGAAAATCTGGCTCCTTAGAAGCAAAATCTAAAGAAATGGGGTGTGGCTCGAGACTTTTGCACAGTGCTGTATAAAACAAAAGTAAAGGAAAAAAATAGTTTCTTCAACAAGTTTGCCTCTAAGAGCTACGCTGCCCTCTGTCTCTCACCTTACTCTTCAGTGGATGTGGATGACCTTGGATTTGCTGCTGTGAAGTATCTGTGGAAGTTTAAATGGAAATGTGACAATCCCTTTGGCTTTGCCCACGGGATAACGTTCCGCTTCACTTGTTTGTGCATGGGTGTGCGCGCATGTGTGCAGTTAAGTTGCAAGCTGCATGTTCCCCTGCATACTGTCATGCATAACCTTGGGAGCTATCCTTCCTCTAAGCATCATGGGATGGCTCAGAGGACAGGGAATTATCCAATCAGCCGTTAGGGTCACCCCAGTCAAATGACTCTGGAGACTCGTTGCCTACCGCCCCCTACCACTACCGTTTTCATCTCTTCTCTCACCATCACACTAGTCATCAGTTCACACGCACATCCACTAAGGATGTTTTATGTGTAAATGCGTACGCGAGACACATACAGTATAACTAGGGCAATTAAAGTCGAGTGTAACTGACGTGTTACAGCTCAAATTAGACTCACTGAGAGCACAGCAGCAAGGGAGAAATAAAGTGAGGATGGAAGGGAGGAAGAGAGGGCGAGCAAAGTGTAAGAGAGGTGAGGATAAAGGACAAAAAATAGAAGACTGTAGAGGACACAAGACAGGGTGACATCCAAAAGAAGTGTATACTAAAGCTCTTTTGCAGCATTAGCATCTGCATTTTTGCCCAGCTAACATTCCTCTTGCCTATAAGTGTTACACTACATAATTCAGAGAAAACCTAAACAAACATATCCTTAACAAATTGCATAGAAAAGTCTCAGTGGTTGGGAGACAACTAAGCTTAAAGGGACAGCTCACCCCAAAGACAAATATGCATATTTTTCTTCTGGCCTGTGGTTCTGTTTATCTGTCTAGATTGTTTTGTTGTGTTGTGAATATAATGGAACTAAATTTACTTTGTCTTGTAGCGCTCAAAGTGCCAAAAAACCCAGCGGCAATGTCCCTATTCAGAGATCATAACCTTAACAAATAAATTCAAAAATACTGAGCACTTGGAACATTTTTTTCGGCTGCACCACAACCACAAACAAAGGAAACATTACAGTTCAGTTCAGGGGGATGTCATTAATGTTTACATCTTATCTTGCTGAAGCGAGAATGACCTCTTCTCATGGGCAGATGCACACTTCATTCTGCAGAAAGATACTGCAGCCGCTGAAAGTTCCATGTATTTATGGACACACTGAGCCTCAGAAGGCAACTAACATTAGTTCCATCTCAACGGAGAGAAGGCATATTTCTAAAACTGACCATCTTGGACTAAAACAGTCTCTTAGTTGTTCCTCTGTTCTATATCTCACATATCCCAGCTTGTTATGGGAAACTATGGTTCAGCATTAGTAGCACGTGGTCAGTCCTTGGGTATTCTGTTGGCAGTGCATGGGCAGCTTCCCACTGCCCATTTACCTGCAGAGTGTGTCTGTTGTCAGATGGGGGCAATGTCCAAAGTAAGTGGTATAACCGGTCTGTGGGCTACGCATGCTTGTGCTGTTGTTGGGTCATCAGCCAGCCACAAAGAAGAGTAAAGTTATAGCATCGAAAGAGCTGAAGTCAAACAGGGTGTAAAAACAATGAGAAGTGTCCACTGCAGCTACTGTCTGTACTTTTCATGCTGTATTTTTGTTATCTTTGATGCTTTTTTCACATTTCTCCCATTTCTGATGAACTCTGCTGCTGCTTCCTTCTCTGTCCCAGTCCACATGTCAACAAATCAGCATTCAACAGACACACAACATCCACATCGACCACTGCACACTTGGGATTTTGGAAGACTGCATGGCATCATGTTTGTGGTGTTTAAAAGACCCTTTCTGTAGGCTCTCCATGGGCAAATACATATGCAAACAGACGCAACCATAGTACCATAAATTAATCATCAGGAGGCTGGGCCCAGAGCACACAGTCAGCCACAATACAGCACTCCTGGAGCATTTAGAGTTAAGAGCTTTGCTCAAAGGCCCAGCATTGGAGGTTTGGCAGTGCTGCGGCATGGCAACATTATAGGCTGGAGGAAAACATATATTTGACTGTTCCTTTGAGGTCTGATTTCCACAAATACAGAATCTAATAAAGGTAGGCAGATGCATTTCTATAATCACAGTAGACTAAGCTTTGAAAATTCCTCTCGTGACATAGACAGGCCAACAGTGTCGTTTGCAAGGGAAATTGGTGGTGTTACTACTCTCTCATTAGTATCCAAGCAGCAGGCTGCACACTGTTGGCTGGAGTCCAAAGGTACAGTACAATGCAGCAGTCCAGCCTTGAGGAGATGAATGGATCGGCTTCTCTGCGTCATTCAGGGGTAAAACGGGATGTAGTTTGACAGTGCTCTTGAGAGAAAGGTTTGAATGTATTGTGGCTTTTCCCCCACACTTTTGCAGTTGCATGGTGTCATGATGAGTCTAATTCAAGGTCTAGCATGCCTACATTTCTATATCATGCAAGCTCTTTGAACATATTATATATGCCCCTTTAGAATACACATCTTGTGTGGATGCACATACGCAACCCCACTGAGAGAAAAGTGTAAGAGTCAGTAATGAGCACACAGCAGCCTCTTTCTGTCAGAACCATGCTCAGGATAAGGGCACAGATCCACATCCAGTGGACAAGCCCAAGGGACAGAAGACACAGAAATAGACACACATGGATAGCACACATCTGACACACACTCAGAAGACAAATGAACCTCCAAAATTAGCAAGAAGAGTGGGGGCATGTTTCTTCTCCTACAATATCTTTACTTTTTTTAAAAAAATTATTATTATTATATTTGTGTGGACATCACTTGCGTGGTCCAACAAGCCACTGTCTGACGTGACTGGGTGCAGCAATAATGAAAACACTGCTGAGGTTGCCTAACTGGCATAGCACACCATCACACTGACTCATTGGGCACAGCAGCATCAGACACATGTGCACACACACACACACACACACCAGTGCACATGGTCCATGCGGAAATATGCTGACATATAGGCCCCCACACATCCCACACTATGATCTTGGTGCCTTTTATACCATCTTTCTCTTGCATGCACACACAAACACCCTCCCTCTATCACCTGAAGCAGAATGAGGCCACACACAACCACACGAAGCAGCACATCTGGTTAAACTACAGCATTGCAGTTCCTGCTGCTGAGGTACCATGCACACAAGGTCTGGATGCCTTACTTGGCACGCTGCAAGCAAACACGCCATTAGATCACTGTCAGCTGTTGCTAAAACCACATTGACTCCTTTATCCAGCTTTAAGTTAAATATTTTTTGTAAATTTAATTTTTTTAAAGAAATACTTATATATTTGGAAATGCTATTATCTGCTTTGATGCCAAAAGCTACATGAGACCATTAATAACACTTTTGTGTGTACAGTAAATATGAAGCTACCACTATGAGAAGGCAGCTTAGAGTACACTGTAAACAGAGGGGAACAGCTCACTCAGCTTTATCCTAGTTAACAAAATCTGCCTACCTATAGAGGTTTTACTCAGGATTATATGCTGAACTACTTCTAGTAACTGCTCAAGGCCAAGAAATAGTATGATACAAACTGTCCCAATTTTCCTTCTTTACAGTTAGATTTTTTTTCATGTATGGATTAAACTTGTGATATATTGTTTGTTCTTTTTTTAACCGTTCAGTGTCACGTGATCTGTTTCCAGTCTTTGTGTTAAGCCAAGCCAGCTGTCTCCTGGCTCTAACTTCATAATTATCATATGACAGAGAGTGGTATTGATCTTCTCATTTATTTTTCTCTAATACTGTCTGGAAGCATACTGCACAGATTTTCTTGGCAAACAAGTACTGAAAGAATCTATGTCCAACTTTAACCACATTTTGTGCCCATATTATTACCACCTCTGAATGTGAGCCTTATTCTTATTCCTCTCTTTCATCCTTTTCAGAGAAATTCTTGTGCAATAAGAGTGTGGCGTGCTGTCAATTTAATCTGGATGGGGTGACGTCTGCATGTCTGCCTCAGAGGGAGAGAAAGACAGAGAGGTGGAGTTAGGCAGAACTACACAGCTGAACTTTTAATCCTCTTAGTGTCCTCAACTATCTATCTCTCATTCATCTGTCTTCTGTCTGCATCTAACTACTCTTCTACTTATTGTATCCATCTGTCTGTTTCACGTAGCTCTAAATTGCCTCTGAGGTAAAGATGAATAAATTTCACATCTTTCTTGCTGTGTTTCTCTCACTTCCTGCCTCATCCATGACTCAGCCCCTCTTCCCCCCTCCTTTATCCGGTTCCTCCATGTGCTCTTTCTGCTGTATCCTCTCTATCCCTTGGCCCTCCTGCAAGGTCGTTCCCAAGGACGGCCCGCTCCCAGCATCCTCCGCCTGATAGGCCAACAGGCATTAAAGGGCCGGTTCCCCCCGGTGGAGCACATGGCTCAACTCCAGCTCTGCTACAACACTGTCATCATTCCCATCACTCTTGAGGCTGCTTACTGCACTTGATACAAGCACATACACATGCACACTTGTGCCAGCTCATACGTATCAGTTAATCTAAAGGCACAGCTAACAACAGTATATCTCATGTACTTGTACACTAGCCTGATTCTTAAATCAGGCTGCGGCTGCTTGCTATTCCACAACAGGTCACTCATCAGAGTGGCAAAAGATGCTTGCCTGCAAATACACCGATGCACATAGGCAATGAGAGAACAACACCTGAGCCTTGCTGACAGATAGCCAGCACTGTGGGAACTAAGCAAACCTTTTCCTTTACTATACCCTAACATGACACACTACAAGCTCAGCGGACCTGAAAAACACAAAGTGAACCGCTTCGAAGCAAAGCAGCTTGAGCAGATAGATAGTCAGCAATTTGGCCTCTATGGACAACAAGTTCAGTCAAATGTGGAATAGAATGAGGATAAAACATAAAATGAGTAAAATGAGTCATGAAGGATTTCTTTTTTAAAAATGACTGCAGCACTCATCTGCTAATCTGCTGAATAATGAGAGCTCAAAAGCCATTTCTCCTCTTTCCGGTGACCTCATTTACAAGGCAAATTGACACTGTTATATTAGATGCAAAATCCCTCTGCTTTGTTATACTTCAAGAATTTTATCTCATTCCAAAATACATTTTTTACATCTGAACAACCTGACCGACCATATAAAGCATGTTAAGTCCTGGAGAGTAGTGGATAAATAGTACTGATGGTACAATGCCATGATAAAGTGCTCACCACCTTCCCAATTTCTAATTTTTTTTTTGCATATTTTTCACACTTAAATTAAATACAAAATTCAGTTTTTAAATGATGATTTCATTTATTAAGGGGAAAAAAGCTATCCAAACCTACCTGGCCCTGTGTGAAAAAGTAATTGCCCCCTAAACCTAATAACTGGTTGTGTCACACTTGGTAGCAAGAGCAGCAATCAAGCATTTGTGATAACTGGTAATGAGTCTTTTACATCACTGTGGATGAATTCTTTGCAGAATTGTTTTAATTCAACCACACTGGAGGGTTTTTGAGCATAAATGGTCTGTTTAAGGTCATGCAGAAGCAGCTCAACCTCAATCTGCTTTAAGTCCAGACTTTGACTAGGCCACTCAAAACCTTCTTTTTTTTGGGGGGGGGGGTTGAGCCACTCAGAGGTGGACTTGATGGTGTGTTTCAGATCGTTGTCCTGCTGCATAACCCAAGTATGCACAAACTGATGGCTGAACATTTTCCTTCAGGATTTTCTGGTAGAGAGCAGCATTCATGGTTGCGTCAATTACGGCATGTCAGCCAGGTCCTGAAGCAGCGAAGCAGTCCCAGACCATCACACTACCACCACCATGTTTGACTGTTGGTGTGATGTTCTTTTTATGAAATTCTGTGTTAGTTTTATGTCAGATGTAACGGGACTCAAACCTTCCAAAATTTTCAGCTTTTTCCTCATCGGTACAAAGAATAACCATCTCAAAGACTTATCATTATATTTCGGCTGCTTTCAGTACTACTGCTGTTTGTTTAAACTCTTTCTCTACGATTGATCTTTCTGAGTTAACTTCAATAGTTACTTCCTCCGGACCATCAACATGTCTACTAGACCATTAATTAATGCTTAAGGCAGTAATTAAACCAATACTTAAAAAGCCATCACTTGACCTAGCTGTCTTAGCTAATTATAGACCAATCTCCAACCTTCCTTTTCTCTCAAAAAATTCTTGAGCGAGTAGTTGTGAAACAGCTAACTGATCATATGCAGAGGAATGGTTTATTTGAAAAGATTTAGTCAGGTTTCAGAACTCATCACAGTATAGAAACAGCATTAGTGAAGGTTAAAAATGATCTTCTCATGGCCTCTGACAGTGGACTCATCTCTGTGCTTGTCCTGCTAGACCTCATGGGAGGCAGAGCCTTCAGCTTTCAGGCTCCTGTTCTGTGGAACCAGCTCCCAGTTTGGATTCGGGAGACAGACACGCTTTCTATTTTTAAGATTAAGCTTAAAACTTACCTTTTTTGATCAAGCTTATAGTTAGGGCTGGATCAGGTGACCTTTAACCATCCCATAGTTATGCTGCTATAGACCAAAGCTGCTGGGGGGGGGGTTCCCATGATGCACTGAGTATTTCTTTTTCATTTATCTCTTTTTACTCTGTTTATACCCCACTCTGCATTTAATCATTAATTATTATTCATTTCTGGCTCTCTTCCACAGTGTGTCTTTGGTCCTGTCTCTTTCCCCTAAGCCCAACCAGTTGCAACAGATGACTGCCCCTCACCGAGCCTGGTTCTGCAAGAGGTTTCTTCCTCTTAAAAGGAAGTTTTTCCTTCCCACTGTCACCAAGTGCTTGCTTATAGGGGTCGTTTTGGTTGTTGGGTTTTCTCTGTAATTATTGTAGGGTCTTTACCTTACAATATAAAGCACCTTGCAGCAACTGTTTTGTTGTGATTGGGTTCTATATAAATAAAATTGGATTGAATATTTTCCCAAAAGTCTTCATCATCAAGATGTTTTTTTGGCAAATGTGAGACAAATCTTTGTGTTCTTTTTGTCAGCAGTGGTTTTCACCTTCGAGTTCTCCCATGGATGCCATTTTTGCCCAGTCTCTTTTTTATTGTTGAGTCATGAACACTGACTTTATATGAGACAATGAGGCCTGCAGTTCTTTAGATGTCATTGTGGGTTCTTTTGTGACTTCCTGGATGAGTCTTTGATCTGCTCTTGGAGTAATTTTGGTTGGCTGGCCACTCCTAGGAATGTTCACCACTGTTCCATGTTTTCTCCATTTGTGAATAATGGCTCTCACCATGGTTTACTGGAGTCCCAAAGCCTTAGAAATGGCTTTGTAACCCTTTCCAGACTCATAGATGTCAATGACTTCTCAACTGTTTTTGAGTTTCTGGTGTGCTGCTTTTTGAGGTCTTTATCAGACAGGTTCTAGTTAAGTGATTTCTTGATTCAACAGGTCTGGCTGTAATCAGGCCTGGGTGTGGCTAGTGAAATTGAATTCAGCTTTTCAAAAAATGTGGTTAATCACAGTTAATTCATGTTTAACAGGGGGGTGAATTACTTTTTTCACACAGGGCCTGGTAGGTTTAGATAGCTTTTTTCCCCCTTAATAAATGAAATCATCATTTAAAAGCTGCATTTTGTATTTACTTTGGGTATCTTTGTCTAATATTCAAATTTGTTTGATACTCAGAAGCATGTAAGTATTACAACTATGGGGAAAAATTAAATCAGCAAATGCTTTTTCACAGCACTGTTTGAAATAAGCACATAACTAACTACTTATTAAATAACAAATTATTATTTAACTGACTAACCTTGGGAATTTTTAGAATTTCCTGGTTGAGAAACTCCAGTAAAAACAAAGGCTCTGTACTTTCTTTATTTTTGAACTCACCTGCCAAAATGCTGTGTCTTAAAATTGCAATAACAGTTATTTAACAATTGATTAAAACGTCAAAGAACTCCAAGGTACTCTCTTCAAATAAAATTTTAAAGCCTTTATTATCATGGCATGGTCATGTTTAAACTAAAAACCTCATCCATGTTTCAGGAGACAAGTCTTCATCATGCAGTGTAACAGAGTTCATGAACACACTGGATCTTTTCCAGTGTTTTCATAAACAGGAATTTATGGTGTTCCACTAATGGTAAGTCTGAAACATCCAGCAAATATAATCCAAATCAAACAAGATAACATGCAGCAGCATCAACCACAGATAATGTGAATGAACATGACAACATGAACAAGAAAAAGGAACAGAATTCAAGTTCTCGTTTAAGA
>JAMQGT020011817.1:15000-47333 GCA_024447675.2 Pterophyllum scalare
TTTCAGTTTCCCGGATTCTGTAAGTGCATAGAGAATTTTGTGCTCGCTCATGCAACTAATAACAGGGTGTTTTTTATAGATTTATTTTTGGCATTTTAGACTTTATTAGACGAGCAGTAATACTTGACTTGAGCCCCTGCAGTAGCTTTTTGGCATATGGGTCACCTGCTCAACCAGGTGAGCTATAGCATAACAGGACATTTGAAGTGTAATGTTCATAGCTGAAACAGATGCAGAATAAGGAGTAAGCAGTCAGGAAATAATGACAGAGTGTGAGGCAGCTAGCTGCATATGGATTTAGTTGAGGCAAGCTGTTCATTCTTCACTATGTAACACACAGTCATAAGTGGCATAAGTGGGCATTATGCCAGATAGGGATTGAAAGAAAACCCTAGATTACAAATAGGGCATTTATTACTTCCCTTGATTAGACATCCTGTAACACTTTGTGGGCATGCACAGACTGTGCTTAATTAACATGTCTCTCATTCTCAAGTTTATTGCCTCTCTTAGGGTGGGGAAAAGGGACACCTTTATCATTCAGTGAAATATGTTTTGGGGGACTTCAGACAGTTCATTAGCTACACCTGACTTCAACCTAAGCAAAAGCATAATCAGCTGCAATAAGTAACAGGGACAGATAGCATGGCTCAATTAAATAGATGCCTGGGGCACCACCAGCTGCAAAGGAGAATGAAATGATCTTTCTCACTGACTCTTAATAAGGACCCAATATTGCTAATTTCCAACTCCTCTACCTACTCTCCTAGAGTAGCTTTGCATTCACAATTCAAAATAATCCTTACTTATCTTATACTAGGGATCCACTAAGTACCTTTTCCTTTAATGCCACCCTCCCTTTAAGTGAAATTTCTTCTGATTGGCTGCCCCTGGAAGGTTTGCAGTTGGGTGAGGGGCCGAGCTGTTTGTCTGAATTTGCCATATTAGGGATATTCCCTCTCACTGGCATCATACAGATCCAAGAGTTTTTTTGTTGTTTTTTTTAAATGTGAAACTGAGCATTTAAGTAGTCTGAAGCCTGAGCTTTTCTCTCATAAGGGTTACCTGTACATATGCTGAACTCAAAATTTCAAACTTTGGCCATGTTTAATATGAGCATCCACCACTGTAACAATACATATGACAGAAAATAAAGTAAAGCATAATATATATCCCATTTGAAGCCTGCTGTGATATCCAGTGTGTCTTATGTATTATTTAAAAAAAAAAAAAAGAAAAAGTTCCTCACACTGCAGTAAATAGCTGATACTGAGAGGACTGTAGGAGGACACACAGGGGGCTGACTGTCACCTGACATTTTTTAAAGCTTTTCCGACCCTGTGCTTCATTTGCTCACACTGCTGAGTAAGAATGATGTATGAGTAACCGGGTTACTGACATTCCCTGGAAACATGATAATGTGATCCACAAAACGTAATGTCTGAAACAAGCTGTATATGTGCAGTCGTGTGCTCTGCTTGGGTTGTGTGGGTATCACGTGGGTATCATTGAGCCAAAAGATTTAACGAAAGTAACTCTATAATGAGAAACAATGATCTACATCCTGAAATTAAGGTGTCACTGATGTGGCAATGTAGCAAACAGGACATTTTGATATTAATGGCCTATCAGCTTCAAATCCCTGTGTTTGCTAAACAAGGACAGAGCTAAAGTGCTTGAGTTGCCTTGAGTTGCACAAGGTGAAAGTATAATTTCTGTAAGGTTATTAATGATGCTCACAGGACTGTAATCCAAGTTTGGCAAAGTGTATTTGTTGCATCAAGCTTTTTGTAGGTGTCTTTCCATTGAGTATCCTCAAAACAAGTAAGTTGCACACATTTTAGGACAACAGTGGGGACCAAAATGGCTAGATTTGTCCCTGATAAGGATAATACACCTGTGGCCATGTCCAGGGTCTTTAAGTGTAAAATAAGGGAATCGTGAA
Source organism: Pterophyllum scalare (assembly GCA_024447675.2). Lineage (NCBI taxonomy): Eukaryota > Metazoa > Chordata > Actinopteri > Cichliformes > Cichlidae > Pterophyllum > Pterophyllum scalare. Next base: position 16,946 of record JAMQGT020011817.1, read on the forward strand.
AGCATGTAAAACTGGACCTGGTGAAATTACAGCATAATCTGCACATTCTGAAGACATGGCTATATTATTACTGCTATTGCTGAACATAGCCTGCGACTTGCTGATAAAAACCCAGTTTCTTCCACCTGTGTCAGTTAAGTAGCAGTTAAATTTACCATGGTGATGACATTTTTGTGTGACTGTACCCAACTGTCAAAATTTCTCTGAAATGGGCTTAGCACGCCGCTCACAAAATGGCTTATGAAATCCAAATCATAATTCATAGCGACATGATTTTAAAACTATGAGTGTTCCAATAAGCTCCTCTACAAATCTGTTGCATTTTGTGTTGCTTGTCTTAAAAATGTGGCCACAGCAGCGATCTCAAAAAGAGACTGTGAATGCTTTACTCAGAAATCCTTGATCAAATTATTATAGGAGTCTATCGAGTTGTTAGAAGGCACTCCTCTCACTCAGTGCCCTGCATATCAAAAACTTTACTTCTGTTTGCTCTGAAGAATGTTGTGTTTGAAAGAAGACAAATTTTCCTATGAATTGGGGTTAAAATGATGGCTGTAAAGTGAAAATTGTGGGCTCACCGTCAGGTTGAATAGGAAACTTTTTGCTTTTCTCACTCTGTCAGTTAGTCCACTCTAACTCTGAATATTTCGACCACTGAAATTAATCGTTAAATAAATTGAAAATGCTATTGTTCTGATTTTTGAACTGTGGTCCCATGACAAATAGTGTGGGAAAAGAGCAAATGTTTTGGAAAAGTTTTTTCCATACAACAGCATATAGTGGGATTGTTTGCTTTGCAACAATGGTAAATGATAGACTGGTTTTTATATAGCACTTTTTCTACTTGAGCATTCAAAGCTATTTATAGATCATACCTCATTCACAGCCATTTATACAGCATTTCATTCTGCACCTCTCTGACGTTCACACACATTCACACTCAATTTGGGGTTCAGTATCTTGCCCAAGGATACTTTGGGATGCAGACTGGAGCAGCCAGTGATCGATGCACCTCACTAGCAATAATCCCAAGGTGTTTGTTTCTAACTGTAAAATCTTTGTTCTCTCTGGTTTATAAAACCCTAAAAATCTCAGAAAGTTGCCAAAACAAGTTGTAAGTTTTATACTCTAAAATACATTTTCATTAAAAGAACACAACAACTGTATCAGATATCAGATTGGGACAGCTAATAAATATAAATCACGGTTTTTCTGTTTACCGTCTGCCTTCCTGTATTTTTACTTACTTTGCGCACACAAATGGATTTTACTTTCATACAAACCTACTTTCTGTTATCGTCGTACATTTCTGTTTTCCAATCTCGTTGTCTTGCATTCCGTACCCAATTTATGATACGTCTTTCCCCTCTCCTTCCCCTCAGTGCAATTGTATGATAACCACAGCTTCACTCGTGGTCTTGTATCATTCCATCCACACCAAATCCCAGAGGAATGTTCCACCAACCACCTGGACTCTGCTCTCCTTCATCTGTGTCTTATTTCCCTGCCTCCTTTCTCACGCTTTCTTTCTTTCATCCTCCTTAAGCCCATCAGCCTTTCTATCATTTATCCTCCTGCCATCTCCTCCCTGCTCCTCTTTTTTATTCCCCTCTCTCTGTCTTTCTCTCTCTCTCTCTCTTCCCTCTTCTCTCTCTGACTGCCTCTTTTCCTCCCTTCTCCCTGTTCTGGACACTGTGAGTGGAACACAGATTATGTCAGACATTTATAAAACCGGATTAGCTAGGATCACCTTCACACATGCACACATGTACACAAAAACAGATGACTTTGTACCCCCGCCCCCCGCCCCAACCCTAATTTAAGCTGTCCATACATACATTACAAAGCCAAAAATATGTGGACACAGCTGTTGACATAATTACTAGTAAAGTATGCTGCATTTCTGGACCTTCTCTGTAGTGGTTTGAAGCTAAACCCCCCTCCGCTTCCAATAAGGATGCCTCCATATACAAAGAAAGGTCGACAATTTGCTTGCACACTAACCCCATCCAGTACCTCTGGGATGGCCTGGAATACTGACAGCAAGCAAGTCTTATTGCCCAGCTTCACTACTAGCCCTCCCGGTTTTAGCCCTTCTGTTGCTGAATGGGAGCAAATTCCTGCAGCCATGTTCCACAAGCTTGTGAAAAGATGAGTAAAAAGTGTTATAGATGTGATAATGTTTTTCAATGTTTTCTGTTCTGTATGAATGCAGTGTTCTAATTTCAGCATACATTTTGCCATTAAGTGTGTTGACACTAACAAATACAGTATCAATACACATGCAATTTCAGTCTGACCCGTGCATTTTTTTCCTGCACCCCCCACACACATGTCCTAAGACTGTAAAACCCAGTGATATACAATATTCATCTGCAGCCCTGACTAATACAGAAAACTCCTGACGCCATATTGTGCAAAATCACTGACTCTGCGCTCATCACACGTGCACGTGGCACTTCAAGCCACGCAGATCAGCTTCATGTGAATAAGTCAGACACAGCACCGTCGACATGAGCAGAATCCACAGAATCAGTAAGAATAACAATAAGAGCCAGCTTTTGCTCTGTGCCATGTCTCGCTCTCCTTCTCCCTCTTATTCTTTTCTCCCTGCATCCCTCCCTCACCCAGCCCTCAATTTCTGACTCAGCAGAACAAGTCAGATACAAGGTCATCTGACTGCTGTTGCTGTGGAGCACTGGATTTGGGGGATTCTTCCTCCCCCTCTTTCTTGTACTGCAAGGCGGGTAAGCGTTGGGTAGTAGAGAGGCAGAAAGGAGGGGGAAACATAAAGGCATGACAGAGGTTATGGAAGGGGACAGCTGGCAGCCATTTAAATTCAAATGAAAAGAACTTTATTAGCAGCAGCCATGCCGACAAAGTCACCCTCATTGGCAGCACTGTGCGCTTCAGGATCAAATTATTAAGCCTAGCTGTACATTGCATATATGGTAAGCAAATCTCAACATTTATTTGGTGCAAGGATTTTGTTGACAGCCACAGAAACTGAGTGAGTAAAAATAATAAAGATGTTCTTGTTTGTGTTGCAGTGATAAAGCTGACAATCAAATGTTATCAGTTCAATCACCATCTGTCAATCCGCGAAGATTATAAGCATCTGTTATTACTGGAAGGATACTAAACTGAAGGATACAGAACAGAAGATTCCTTATATAGCTTGTATAGATTAGTAAATCAACTTGTGAAAAAAATTACATTAAATTTTGTATGAAAACTGCTCAAACTTTCAGTAGATATCTTTAGATTCATCCACAAGGCATAAGGCTTTTTTTTTTTTGGAAAATTACCACAATGACAGAAAAATAAGGGTAGGTTAAATGTACATATTCATGTTACTTTTCATAGTGTTGGCACTGGCTTTTAGGGTGAGTATCCCACAGGCAGAAGAGGGGGTGGTAAAAGGTTAACAGCCAGCATTCATTTGGATTCACACAGAAGCCTGTTATTAATACAGACAGAGAAAACTGTGCTTTGAAATCAGATGTCGGACAAGCAGTGATGGAAAAACAAAGTATTAACATTTAGCATCTTGTTGGTGCTGTATGAGTGGGATTTACCAGAATGTGTATATGAGACTTTACCCTGTCCATCTGGTAATTCAAGAAGGTTATGAAAACACCAAACATCCACAAACAAAGTGATTACTCACAGCTAAAATAAATTTGTGTTCTTACTGATTCATCTGTCCTATTTCAGATTAAATTATAAAACTAAAATGCAATGTGCACTATAGCATCTTGTTTTTAAAAAGTATTACAGCTGTCCCCCAGCTCTTAGCTAACCTCATTCTGATGCTCTGGGGCTTCACGAGGCTGTGTGGTCATCGTCTGGACCCACAGCAAGAAACGCAGTCGGGCATGGCAGCAATCTGCTGCAGGGACAGCACGTGTGACTCCCAGCTTTCCCTTGCAAATCAGGCATCTCTGTGCATGCATGCATAGTGTATGTGTGTGTGTGTAAGTCGGCAACTCTGCGTGTGTGCTTTCACTGCAGCATCACACCTTCATTACAAAGCACAGAGAATTTTTTTTAAAGATACAACCAAAGACCAGCAATGACAACTCACTGCTTCATATGTGCCAGCTTTCTCTTGCACGTCCTCTGTTTGTCTCTCTTTCATGCTCTCTGTCTTTGAGCTCTTTGGCACTGTTACAGAAAAAAAATCAGTCTGTCCATCTTTCTGCCTCACCAGTGTTTAATGAATGCAGCCCGATTTATTAGACAAACTCATTAATCTAAGTGTGTATCCTTGCAGCACCTGTCAATCCCACATATGGACAGCAGAAAACATTTTTTTTTACAGCTAAACTCATAAATGTCAAGCAAAGTGAAAAAACTTAACCTTGAGAAAATTATTATTGTGCTTAAACAATCCAGGTTTGATTTCTTTTCTTTTCTTTTCTTTTTTCTTTCTTTCTTTTTTTTTTTTACTTCCGTTAAGGTTCATCCAGGTTCATGCTCTTTGTTCTTTTTTGTTTTCTTAGTGTCTCCCCATGTCAGATAAGGTGCTGACTCCGCATTGTCAAAACTGTACACCTGCTAATATAGGCAGTCAGGTTGCAAGCAGCTTCCTGCAGCTGACCATGTCCCCGATGTGCAGTGACAAACTGATGACTGAATTGTGACTATGGCTTCACCCTCATTCTTTCTACATGAATTTTCCGCACACGGGCTGCTTGAATGTCCTGCTCTCTTTCCTCTGTCTGCTGTGCCCAGGCCCACTACTGAAGTGACATGTGGATGTGCACAACATGCTCATGATAGGACCAACACGACCGATGACATCCAGGGGTGCTTAACGCATGCAATAACCTAATGCACACAAATCCACTATTTTATGTGACAGAAATACATTACACGATGAGCAAACACAATCACGACAACTAGAATCTAACCTTGTGCGTCCATTTATACAAAATTTCAGCCTAGAGACTCGCGATGCTGCTGGCCGCAAGCCTCAGAATTCTGCAGTAAAACAGGAGGGGCAGAATTGGCTTTCTATTGGCTCGCTTGTAGAGTCGGATAAAACCAACTGGTTAGCGATCCCAACAACGATGAGGCGCTCAGAATTATGATTGGCCATCTGTATCAGCGGTGGGCGGGTGCAATTAAGCTCTCGATTCCCCCATTCGCTTGAGAGGGCGCTCCTTCCACTGGCGGAGTGGTGCGGCAAAGGCGGAGGGAGATCGAGTTCTGGTAGCACTACGGCTGGTTAGTTTCGCCGGTCTTTCACCGCAAGTATCAGAGAGCAGAGGGAGGAAGCCGTTCCCCGCGTGATGCTCCGCTTGAGACTGCAGAATTTCATTTGAAAGACGTCCCTCAAGGGGAGACTGCAGCCTAACCTCGCCGAAGGTTTGAGAGATAGTTTATTTAAACCAAAGAAAACTCTTCTGTCAGACCTAAGCAACAATAGATAACTTGTCTGACGTCGTTTTCCTGTTTTTTTTCCACCTAAGCAACACAAAACAACTGAGCATATCTTCTTTTGCTTTTCAAGGCAAGACATTTTGATATAATTCAACGTGAGGGGCTGACACCTCTCAAGCCGTGCATCACCTGAGAGGAAAAGAGTGACTGCGCCAACATGGGGGTAAGAACTGGCGATTGCAACTTTGTAACTGCGTTGTAGCCCACCTGAAGTGGCCTGAAAAGTGAGAGGAACCTTAAAGGCTCGCTCCTGATGAGGAAAGCTTTCAAACTGAGTCGTGATGTCGTTTTTGTCCTTAATGGAAATCCCGTTTGTCTGTCTGACATTGACTCTAATGCGGAACTGTTTTTTACCCGGTCTAGACTGCGACAAATTGATGTAGCCGCAAACACCTATCTAGTGCAGAGGTAAAAGAGAGCAGGTTTGGGTGTTCAGTTTGGTTTCACTTCAGGGCCGTTTTGACTTGAATCTGTTATTATGTTGGCTCTGTCCCTCTGATGAAATGTTGAAAAACTAGTTCCAAAGTCTTATATCTAAGTAGTGTAGGTCTGTGTAGATTCCAGATTGTCACTGTGTGATATGTGTAGGCTATGTTAGGTAGGATAGGCCTTACTTTGACCATAACCTTGCCAGCCACGATAGGCCTAATCGGTTTATTGCTCCCGAGTACTCTTGTATGAGAGAGGAGGGGCACGTGTTAAGCTTCAATCATTGAGCTCTAGTTTAAAAAAAAAAAAAAGTTAAAAAAAATTGTTTTATGTTTTCCGCAGACTTGCATATACCTATGATGCATGGCTTTCTTTATGATTAAAGGACGCAGTGTAACGTGACCTCCTTCATGCCCTCGCTGCCCACCCCCCATCAACCTTCCTCCTGCCCTCTGCTGCGTTAAACCCCGCTGGCATTTCCCTCTCTCTGGTCATCTGGTGCCGCGCAAGCGAAGCATCTGTCCGGTGAGGATAGTGAGCCCACCGCGTCCTTACGCTGGACGTTATCAGCTGAGGAGTCTATCCTCGGCACCCTCGCTGACCCGTGCGTCATAATGCGGTTACCACGAATAAGCGCTTCACCAGCTTAGGCTATTTCCCCTTTAATTTGTGACATAACATGGACTCGATAATCGCCAGCAGTGAGTACATTTATACACACTTCAGATTAAAGAAACGACGAGTCCATCAGGCTACACAAGAAATCTGACAATAAGATTCGTCCGTATGACTTTAGAGAGTCCTCATCTACTGCGCGCAACCATTAAGCCGTTAAACTCATTTGAGTTGTTTCTGGTTATATACTTAAACTTATTAGCCGTGTAAATTGATCAGTGCAGTCTGATACTGAAAAACACTAAGCAAAGCCAAGATGCTGCTGCTGGTGTGAGCTATTGCGCAATTCTGCTCCATCATCATCATCATCCTGCGAAAAGAGTTGTAATATTTAACCCCGGTGTACCGGCTAAACGATGCGGTGGCATGACGCTGCAGACAGAAGACCATGCGGTGCTGAGACGTTTCCAGCGCTGCGGAGGCAGTGCAAGCACCAGCTGATGTTGCCCTGCAACGTCTGACATTTCTCTGCCGAGAGAGAGGTTCATTATGTTGGATTTGGGGGAGGTAGGAGAGAGCCTCCGGTCGGTATCAGGGTCTTCATTTAGATGTGGAAGCTAACCGGCAGCTGTAGTGGGCACTGCGTCAAAAGGGAAGGGAGTGCAAAAAAAAAGTGCTTACGCATGTACTGCTGCTGTGTGGAAGTTTAGTGAAGCAGTGAGGGGGAGACGTTGAGTGGAAATACTGTGTCGTTTCGGAAGATGCCCTGTCTCCCCGGAGGCTGATGTTATAGAATAGAATTAATAAGAAAATATGAGCTTCCCAGGCGATGTCTTAAAGGTGTTTGCGTTTGCCCTTTAGACACTGAGGTTACCCTGAATGGGAAAGGGGTGGAGAGATGGATGGATAATGGAATAGAGTGGTGGGTGGAAAAGTGTTATTACTTGTGCTGATGTACAGCACTGGCATCTCTCTCTCATTCCATCTTTCATCTGAGAATTTCGCACTAGCGCACTGTGCTATAACACTGCCAGCTGTCCTTTCCCAAGGCCGCAGGGGGCATCGCCTGCGACGTGCCTTCTGCGTCAAACCGGGGGAGGGGCCTCTGGTGTGGAAATTCCCTGTAAAGGGCTGTGATAGGCCGGCACGAGCAGCCACGCAGAAAGGACACAGGAGAGAATCGGAAAACAACCGGCACGTTTTGTCAGACATCGGGATATACGTTTTAAATTTGGAAGAGAACCTCTAAAGAAAGAGAATGATGTAACTCACACATAGCACCACCTTCTCATCTTTCTCACTGTCTGCATTGATGCAGATACAGTGACCGAGGATGAGTCCATAGGAGGGATGTAAAGTGAGATGTAGATGAAGGGCTCCACACATGCATCGTCTGCAGCTGTTCACCTTCAGACACGTGACACAAAGGAAGGGAGTGTGCCATTGCTGAGAGGACAATGGGCACAGAGAGAGAAAGGAAGGGAAGATAAGTAGTGATTGGTCTGCAGGAGTAGTGAGAGAAAGAGACAGGGATTTAGAGTGAAGGAGGTGGCATATATTGACGGGAGGGGTGGTTGGATGTATACTCTGTTACAGGATAATGACCTGAGGCTCACATTACTGTGGCTCATGTTTCCTTTTTCTGTGCCTTGTCAATATTGGTTAACCGGAAGAGAGAAGAAAAGTGGGACAGGGATTAGAAGGATGGGTTTGGGTGAAAGAACTTTATAGGTTTATTCGGATTGAAATGTTAGTGTTGTGGTGGAGAGGTAGAAGAGATGTGATACAAAACAATCTAAACCCCAATAAAGAAAAAAAAATGTAGGTGTTTTAATAGCAAAAAGACTTTTTAAGAAAGGTCATAATGGCTGATGGTGATGGGTGTGTCTATGCTGCTGTGAGTGCAGTGTGGCTGAAGAGAAGCTCCTGATAATGACAGGTCCCCTGTAAGACCAGATTCATTAATTACTTTATTAAATAAAGGCTTTCAAACTGGTACCAGTGAAGTGTGCGCTGTCATAGAAAAGAACTTGGAAGGTGTTACAGAAAGTAATTCAGGAGTTGGACATGTGTGGCCGCTACAGAAGCCCAGCCTTCAGTTTGGTGCAGAGTGCTGCACATCCCTCCCCATTGCACCTGCTGCCTGATGCAGATAGGCTGCACTGAACAACAGCTGATCTGTCCTGCACATTGCAGGAACCAGTAGAAAAGCAGAAAAAATCTAATGGACTACATGGTTTGCTAACCAGTCTCATGGCCCCGCGGCCCAGAGGTCAGCTAAGGTCAATAAGGTGATTCTTTGAAGTGGACCTCCACTGTTCGCTTCAAGCCAATTGGATCAATAAATGTTCTTTGTAATGAGAGCAATTTCCGTAGTGTGAGTGCTGCTTGAGGACAGATTTCTGTAGTGCTTCAGTAACACACATATACTTAGCCTCCTCGCTAGTATAAAACTAACAATAATAGACCTGAGCTGTGAGCTTTTGTAATGCTAATAAAATGTAAAGGTCAGTGCTGTCTCCTTTCTACATTACTTTTAAAACAAAATTACAGTGGACAGACACATTGATTGATATGGCCAACAGTTTTGCAACATTAACGTGCTGATGGTCTCCCATGAAGAAAGTGAGTCAGAAGGGTTAGGTTGCTTAACTACGGTAACATGACTAATTCAGGGTGTTGTCCTGGAGATGTGTGTGTCCCTATGTGAATACGCTAAAGAACAACACGTAATACTAGGCAGCCCACAGTGGACAAAGGCTTATCACAGACCAGAAACAGGTCATTACCTTCCTTTATTTGATTTGTTACCATTTAAGCTGTAGCATTCTGCAAGTAAATCTTTTTTTTTTCTTCCTGTAAATATATCCTGAGTATTAAATTGTACATTTTGCATTTGTTCATGGGTCTGATAGACTTGACATAAACAACCCTCACTTGGAATCATAAAGTGATGCAATTTTAATCTGGTATGTTAATAGGTGTCTGGTAGTTGTGTATGGATATGCGTGTGAACATCTGCATATCTCAGTGTGAACACCTGCCTGCTGGGGAGCGCTGAGGTGCCCTCTCTCACACCATGGCAAGATGCCATGTTCTCTACGGGTGCCAAGAAATTAAGATTTACAATGCTAATCTAAACCAAGCCACATTCACTCTCAAGCCAAGACACACAAACAATAGTGTACAAGTCCTTCACAGCTACAAGTATTGGACAGTGCATTGTATAGAACAATAGTTACACAGTTACACAAATTGTCTCTTTAGAATGAACAGATGTAGATAATGAAGGACAGACAGATGGACAGAAGGCAGCAGCACTGAGGGGGGCTGAGGGGTTATAATGTAAGTTGAGATTTTTAGTTTGAGTTATGTTTATTTTTCTTGCTTTTATTTACTTTTAGTTTTCTGAGACGGCCTAAGGCAGATCATTGAAGAGCTATAGAGAGTTAATCTCTCTTTGTATGTATATGATTTTGAGATTAAGATTTTTGTTTAGTATTCAGCCACAGCCTTTTTAAAAAATTATTATTATACATTGTATACTGTTCCACCAGATTAATCCAGTGGATGTACTTATATATGTAGTATTTAATTTCCCTCAGTATTAAAGGAATGTCATTAGGGAGTGTTGCAGTCTCTGTCTGTTTTCTTCAAAAAGGTTTTATGACACATTCTCCCCTCTTCAAATCTGGTATCTGCAGTTCCCTCCTATTGATGTCTCTTCACTTTGTGAAAGAGAAAGATGAGAAAATGCCACATCACTCTCAGGGCTGATACAGAGAGACAAAACGTGGCTCTTTGGCGGTGTCTTTTTCAAATATTAATCATCAGTTAAAAGTAACCATTTAATTATTTCCTTACCCAACGATTGCTACAAAGATTCAATGATAAATCCAGATATTTAATTTATGCATCTGGTTTTTCTAAATGAGAATGGTGTAAAAAAGAAGCGTGAGAGAGACAAACAGAAGCTGAGAGGCATAGTGGGCTAATCCAGTGTAGTAATCAGACTAGCTAATCCCAACAGCCATGTCCCTTGGTCCCTATCCTGAGCCCCCCTACTGTGGGCCAGAGCCTTCCATCCTGCTGCAAGAAACAGCAGATGGCCCAATGACCTTGTAAGGTCTCACACACACACACATATGCATGCAATACCATAGGGTATGTACACATGCTACGGTTATGGTACCATGCATACAGATACAGAGAACAAGCACACACTCACTTAGAAAGTATTACAATTTTGTGTAGTGAACACTTAACAGTTTTTAACTTTTCTTATTAAAGCTTTATGTTTGTCACTTTGAAATGTTTAAATGTGTTCATTAGATAATTTTTTTGGATAAGAGAATGACAAAGTGTCAGTGTGTCTATGGATATTCACAATAAAAACGTCTTTTGAAAACTTAAGCATGGAAAGCCTAATGCTATCATAACTTTTTATCATACTTTTGGTCTATACGTGCTAGTCAGTGGTCTTAGAGGCCTTGCTGCCCCCACTTAATGTTACCCTTAAAGATAAACTAAATTGAGTATGCATCCAATCATACACGAGTGGCTTTACTTTAAACTCAACTTCTGTTCACCATACTTTGGTCATGTTAGAAATACTCAGTAACACCATGATGTAGCTCTCACATGGTAAGTACAGAGGATATGAGTCAGGCCTGTACAGAGAGGAAGTGTAGTCTCATATGACAGATATTGTGGTCAAAAAAAAAAAAGGGCCCTTGTACGTGGGCACAGACATATTTCTTCCATCTGCAAATCACTTCCTCATGTGAGTCTCACACAAAGAGAAACAGCATTCTTGTGTTTGTGCACCGGTTTCTGTTCTGTTGTAAGGCTAGGAAAAAAGGAAGGAAAAGTACTTCCCAGTTTCAGACAAACCTGCCATCAGTTCTCATGCCTAGACCTGTCGTCCTAAACATACTTGGCAAATAAATAATCTCTCAGGTGCCACTCCTAAACTGAGCATGTCACTTACTGTGTTTTAAATGTCATTTAAGGGAGAAGATGCACTGTTAGGTAGGTCCTTTGTCCAAATCTAAGTTTTGTTAGCTTTCATTCTCAGGCCTCGCTGACTTTCAGTTTCTTATCATTTGTCTTTTATCATATCATTGTACAGTGACTGGGTCTCTCTTTTATTCACTCTACATCTCCCTAACTCTCTCTGCCGCAATGCGTGTAGATGCTGCACATACGGAGTGTAGCCAATACAATGACTCACCTCTGTTCACACAGACACAGGCACACACTTATTCCTTCAATCGATTGCCTGTGTGCGTTATACAGCAGTGAATACAGTGCCCAGTTACAGGTGCATCAATTATTGCTCATCCTGGATCACATCGGGGATCAGAGGAGTACCAGGCCACTGCTGAGCTTCGTCACCATGCCAATGGTCGTGCTGGTCTCCATGGTTACTTGCCCTCTAAACACTCTCACTCATCAGTGTTGTTCACATGAGGGCAAATTATGTAGTTTGGTCAGCCAGAGCAGGACTCAAACATGCAGGCAGATCCTGAAAAAAAAATTAGTTATTGATATTTTAAACACATTTTGATCAATCAGTCAATCGGTATATCACCAGATATGAGTGATTGCACTCTGTCATCCATAGAGGAGCATGGAATTTCTTCATTTCCTGATGATGCCAAAGATATGTCTGTCCATCACTCTGTGAGCTTGGGGAAGAGTGTCTGTAATTCCAGACACAGGTCTCTGTTTCCTTCCTCAGGACAGAGGAGGCTCATTAAATTACTCAGAACTGAGAGCTATACAGACGCACAAAGGCAGCACAGGGTCTATCTGTATGACATATTTTCTTCTCTGTTCACTTGATTTAACAATTAATATCAAGAGAGATATATAGATTTGAAAATATATATACGTATCAGTTGACGCTCATGCACTTGTAGCTTCTATCATTTGTTTTTGCACACTAACTGAGGAAAAGTGTTTAGTGTTTAATTTAGGTGGAATTTAGGTTTAAGACATCTTGTCAGGAGTTTAACAGCTGGCTTCTCTGCCATGAATGATTGAGTGCCAACCACGCACAAATCTAAAACAGGTACACACTTAACATTCTGTAAATAAGGCGAGACAAAGGATACGCTTCCAACATATCTCTTTCTCTGCTAACAACTCATTCATATCTGCAAATTAACATTCACTTAAGGGCACACACAGACACCCAAAGTGAGAATCTAATCTATTAGCATATGAGAACACATACTCAAAAAAGATAAACACGACATAAGTGCAGTTGTGCAATCTATTAGAGTGGGGTCACTGAGGGTCAAACACTGACATGGAGCCAGCAGACAGACTGCTGGTCAATATCTAATTAGAAGCATGAGAGAAGGGTGACAGCAGCTCCTCTCGCGCTCTCACTCTCTCTGATCCTTTCTCCACCTCGCTGTATCTGTCCCCGCTTTTCACCTCCCACTGATGTCTCCTTTTCCATGTGCCCAATCCTGTCTGTCATCCATCTCTCTGTCTTTACTTTTCACCACATTTCTCTCTTTGTTTGAGGCTCATCTCCGCCTCTCTGCCAGTCACCATTATTGTCTGTTTACTGTATATATGTGTGTGTGTGTGTGTGTGTGTGTGTGTGTAGAGAGAGAGAGGGAGAGATAAGGAGAAAGAACTCTGTGTCCATATTTATATCATCAGTTTAATCATGCAAATTTACAGGAGAGCAGGTGCACTGTTGAGCTGACAATGCTCCCTAAATGTGTATTTGCTGTGTTCAGTCACTCTGTGGAAAAACTAGTTACAACACCAATAGAAAGTCTGAAAGATGATGCACAAACACCCATCAGGCTGTTGTCTTTGGAACTATGGCTCCAAATTACACTTGAATACAAGGCAAATCTGTAACTTTCCATGTTGCTCAGCAAATTTGATTGCTGAACAAAGATATTTAGTCATTGTTCAGCTTAATGTGCCTAGAATAGACATGTATGTACACATGTACGGGCAAGCACTTCCTCTTTTTCATTCTCAGAGACGTACATTAAAACACATAAGCACACACATGCCCAGGGTCTGCCTCACAGGGGACGAGCAGCAGTACTTTTCCACTGCATCAGTCTCTGCTCCCTACACCCTCTTCCTCGCCAGGCCTGCCTGGTCTTGCTGCAACAAGAGATTTGCTCACCTGTTCTTTTGTTGCAGAACTATATGTGTGTCTGTTTGCACTGGCACATGTGTGTGTTTTTGTAGTCAGGTCAAACAGCTATCTCATCTGACACGCTACTCTCTGCTTGACATGCTTGAACAAGTGGTTTTATTGTTTGCTTTGAATTCAGAAGTGGTCGTTGAGCCACCCTCCCTCAATGGATCAGTAATTTTCCCAAGTTGTCTTGTGTGTGTGCTGCGTCATGAAGCTTTGGGGGTTTTCTTTTTGTTTTGTTTTTAATGAACACAAAACCAGAGAGGCAGATCTCAGGTACGGTATTAATCGCATACAGAAACAATACATAGAGTCATGAGTTCACAAGACTTTTACACAACAGCAGCACAGTTACAGCTTAAGTTGAAAATTCAGTGGCAGGCTGATCTTTATTAGTCACATTTGTCCAACTGTAGGGATGTAGGTTTTGGTGTGGTCTGGGTGTGTGAGTCTGCATGTCAACTTGTGTGGAGGATTTGGGATCTGAATTCATACCTCCTCCCATGTGTTTTTGTAAATATGTCATTTAGATATGGACAAAGGAGCCACTTGTTTTAAACTGATCATAGAGTTATATTAGAGATCAGATAAGCCGTTTATATCTACTTTACAATGTAAGAGTCAAACAAAGTGGTCAAGCTGTAGTTAGTTGTACATCTCTTCCCTGCTAAAATGTTACTAACTGGCTGTGCCAGGTGTGTGTGTGTGTGTGTGTGTGTGTGTGTGTGTGTGTGTGTAGTGTGTGTGTGTGCGTGCGCGCGCGCGCGCGCCTGTGTAAAACAGGACACGGCCAGCACCTCATCATATTTAAGGTACAGGTTACATGTGAAACATTAACCCATTTTTTTAATCTTTTGAAACACAATCTTTAAGCTTAAATTAAGATGACCGCCGTTATTGATTATTAGTTAATAGATATTGACGTTTTAGTGTCTCTTATGTGGATTTAAGTTTGCAAACCCATGCTTGGAGTCATTAGTGTATTTCACAGAGCTTAGCTCCCCTGATGAGCAGGTTGGGTCAGCGAAGGGCCCGTCTACCAGGATCCACTCACATCTCCTGGGAGAAATTCTTGTCACTCCATGTCACCTTTGATGAAGCAGATTTGTATGGATGAGGCTCAGCAGTCAGACTACTCTCCTTTCAGACAACAGGCTAGAGTTACAGTTATAGACCTAGGAGGACTAGAAAATGCAGTGATGGAGAAAATCAGGGCTATTATTGGTTTACTTATGTTTGATTAAACAACGTGAATCAAGTTCTAAGGGGAGACTTATAGTAATTTGAACAATAGTTTTGAAGTGAAGCAGGCAGAGGAGAGCAAAGACAGCTAACATGTCTGTGTCTGCGTGTTTGTGTGTACATGCAGTTTATTTTTGTTCTTGACATCAAAGTGTCTCTGATGGTCTAATTTTGTAATACAAACAAGAGTCTTGTAAGAAATGCTTTGATGAGTGTGCAACTCAATTTTCCTGCCTAGTCTCTTACATGTCCTTAATTCTTGTTACCTGATAAGTAAATGAAAAGGAGCAAAAGTGATATAAGACCTACAGGTTAAACCATTTGCACTTGATTATGCTTTGATGTGTCCATCAGGATGTTGTGGTCATTGAAGTGAGCATTATTTGATCAATGGTGATCAAATGGGCAGGTCGGGCTGCAGGCACATGCTTTGATGTGCAGCGATAATTCACGCTTAGTGACGTTTTTTTTAATTGTTTAAGCAAAACAGAGCCACCTGGGTAATATGTTTTCACTTCTTCAGTAATGCTTATAATAATAGGTTTTTATATTTATGCTTTTTAGCTAATATTCTCCTCACAATCTAAAAATAAATGACATTATTACTTCCCGAGAAACACTACTACTACCTCTCAAGGCCACTTCACAAGGATACAACATAATTAACTGTGTAATGAAACAGATCTCATCAAGGGCAATTCATTAAAACTCACTGCCTTTAATTCTGCTGCAGTCAGTGGTTGATAAATACTTGAATAAATACTCATGAAGGCTGCTCTCTCAACAGTTTAGAAGTGTTTTCATATTTTACAGTATAGTTTTTAGTGGCTAAAATGGACATAACAAACCCAGAAGACAAAGGCTACTATCTTCATGATCTAGTCCAAAAGCATGTATAAAACATGTGTGTATGTCTGTAGTATGGGAGATCAGACAGTTACCGCGTTGCCACCACACAGGACAAAGATGACCGATCCCCCAAGAAGAAGAAGGGGGCAAACAAGGACATGGACGACCTGAAGAAGGAAGTACCCATTGTGAGTAAAAGCTTTCCTTTTTTTTCGTAAGAATAGTTGTGTAGCTTGAAGAATGTTAGAGGTTATAAAGTTTCATTGCACTCTGTTACCATCTTGATGGATTCGGTCGTCACTGTTGAGTGGACAAATACAAAGGTCTGGACATGAGTAATGTCTGGGGTCAGTTCGTTTTCATCCCTGTCAGTCAAAGGATGATTGATTCCACGTGTACAGTTTCCTCAATATTTCAAAGTTTTTATACTTTTTTAAAATTATTATTATTTTTATGTTTTTTCATTTCTGAAGAGCACCTTCTTTTAGAATATAGTTAAGGCAACAAAACTGACAGCTTTTTTGGACAGAGAATGAATGTCTTTCTCATACAGGCTAAAGTTTTTGTATTTTTGCTGGTATGAGGGGTGACTTATTATCAGGAGGTCGTCAGTTTCATCCCATTTTTCAGCGCAAGAAACAGACACCACGGTCGCCATACCTGGCTGCCCTTATACTCTTACCCCTCAGGTGAACTGCATGCATGGAGTTAATTTCATTCATCATTAAATTATTAAATTAAAAACAAAAAAATCTCAAAACTCGATTAATTCATTTAATTTGGAGAACTTTTCCCACAAAATATCTCTGCATGCAAAAAAATGAACTATAAAATTCTGAACTACAAGAATTTTTAATGTATTGTTTTTATTTTTTTGTTTGTTTGTTTCTTTTTCTTAAATAACAGACGGAACACAAAATGTCCGTAGAGGAAGTATGCAGGAAATTCCAGACCGACATTGTCCAGGTGAGCTGATGACACCTAACTGGTTTGAGGCTATTTTCCCCAGTTTGCCACTAGGTGGCGTTAATGTACTTCTCATGGTTAGTGTTTGTGACAATGCAGCCCAACAGATCACTAAAGATGAGAATGTTAACCCATGCTTTTTAGAATCACATCAATGCAGACCTGCCTTTTTCATTCTGCTTCCTCTCTGTTTGCCGCAGGGACTGACCAATGCCAAGGCAGCAGAGTTTCTGCTCAGGGATGGTCCCAATGCTCTCACCCCTCCTCCCACCACCCCAGAGTGGGTCAAGTTCTGTCGCCAGCTGTTCGGCGGATTCTCCATCCTGCTGTGGACCGGCGCCATCCTCTGCTTTCTGGCTTACGCTATCCAGGCAGCCACTGAGGACGATCCCGCAGGGGACAACGTGAGGAACCCATACACACATTATTTACACAGGTTTAGCCCAAACATATTCATCTCTAACCTATCTACACCTCATTAACACACCTGTCACACCTAAGACTCATAGGTATTAACATAAATAACACCTCAGTAAATAGATTTTACACATACTGTACTCTGTGGCTTCCAACCACCCCCACTTATATATTTTTAACTCTTTTTTTTTCAGTTGTACCTGGGTATTGTGCTCACAGCTGTCGTCGTCATCACCGGTTGCTTCTCATACTTTCAAGAGGCCAAGAGCTCCAAAATCATGGAGTCTTTCAAGAACATGGTGCCTCAGGTAAATAGATACTCAACCCCATACGTAGTACGTACAGGATAAAATCATCCATGGAACATTTGCTAAACATCATAAGAAAATTAACACTTAATGTGATTTGCAGTACAAGGACAGCAGAAAACATAGAAGTCCTTGTTCCCTCTAGTTCTATAGTTTTTACATGACTATACGCACACATACACCCTACCCCACATCCCACATTTTACATGTCAGTCAAGGTCTGTATGAAATTGTCCTCCCCCTGCTTGTCCCCTGCCACACCTTTACCTCTCCGCTTACCATTGCAATTTAGAGTAAATGCTGTTTAAACAAAAAATATTTGCACAGCTGGTGCTTGCCAGTGTTTTGATTTCAAATGATTTAGTTATAATTCATTCTGCAAGTCAACCATGTCTTCTTAAGGTCATTCTGGCATCATGTAATGACATTTCCCACCCCCACCCCCCTCTTCTCTGATGCCTCCTTGCAGCAAGCATTGGTGATCCGTGAGGGTGAGAAGGTGCAGATCAATGCTGAAGAAGTGGTGGCCGGAGATCTGATTGAAGTGAAGGGTGGAGACAGGATCCCTGCTGACATCAGGGTGATTTCAGCTCATGGCTGCAAGGTAAACACACACACACACACACACACACACACACATGCATGTACACACACACAGACTGAGTCACATACATAGATTCATGTTTTTCTTCTTAATGTATATATAAAACAAACCAATCCTTTATATTTTCTTTTGCCCAACAGGTAGATAACTCTTCCCTAACAGGAGAATCCGAGCCTCAGAGCAGGTCACCTGACTGTACCCATGACAACCCCCTGGAGACCCGAAACATTGCTTTCTTCTCCACAAACTGTGTGGAAGGTATTGTCACCATGGCAATAGCATTGCATGCTATTGTTACCTTGTATGTCTGTGGTTGGATTTAAAGCTGCCAATTTGAGCCAAATGATAAAGTTTACAGTTAAAGGGACAGAACACCCCAGAACATGTTTTCTACTCTGGCCTGTAGTGCTATTTTGTCCATGAAGATGGACAACTTTGGCAACTTGATGAATTTGGTAGATATAGGCTGTACATACTGGAACTAATATAGTAATGTACTAGAACTAGATGACACAAAAAAGACTAAAAAACCCAGCTGTAGTGAATTCTTTTTAGAAATCATGATAGTAACAAAAAAATAAAATAAAATCCACAATTTCCTGTAAAAACAGTTTTCATCTACCATGCTCATGATATGATATAAATTTTCATGGTTTATATAAATATTCTTAGCTGAGCTGTAGTATTAGATGGCTGCATACACAGTCACATACATAGATTCATGTTTTTGCTTTTGTAGCTTAGTTTAGCAAAATATAGTTTGATAGAAAGCAAATAGTTCCTACAGGAAACGTCTCTCAACAAGGTCTGCAGATTTTTCTTTCTTGAGTAACCATGTAATGAGTTCTAAAGATATATATTGCTTTTTAAAATGTTTTAAACACATTTTTTAATAATCAAAGATGGCAGGTGATATTTTTAAAACACCAAAACTAGCTAAACACACACACACACACACACACACACATATATATATATATATATATATATATATATATATATATATATATATATATATGGAGCAAAGCTCTTTTACTTGTGATACTGTATTTCTGATTTATTTATTTTTTAATCACACCAGGCACAGCGCGTGGCATTGTTATTTGCACCGGAGACCGCACAGTCATGGGCCGCATTGCTACTCTGACCTCTGGCCTGGAAACTGGCAAAACACCCATTGCCATTGAGATCGAGCACTTCATCCACATTATCACAGGTGTGGCTGTTTTTTTGGGTGTCACCTTTTTTATCCTGGCCCTTATTTTGGGTTACACCTGGCTGGAGGCCGTCATTTTCCTCATTGGCATCATTGTGGCTAACGTGCCTGAAGGGCTTCTGGCTACTGTCACTGTAAGTGAACAAGCATTTGCTTTATTATTTTTTTTCTCACTTACTTATTTCAGTTCATGCCCTTATCTGTTCTTTTGCTTCATTCCTTTTCTGTGGTATTTTTCAAGATTCTATAAAAATAAACAAACCTTCCCACTTTATGCTGTTTTACTATTCAGTTAGATAGCTTCTTTTAGCATCAAAGTAACAGGCATTCTCACTTGCAGCTGATGTACCAGAATACATCAGTAATTATTAACACCATAAATGCATTTGTCTGCAGGTATGTCTGACTCTGACTGCCAAGCGTATGGCTAAAAAGAACTGCCTGGTGAAAAACCTGGAGGCTGTGGAAACCCTGGGCTCCACCTCCACCATCTGCTCTGACAAGACGGGCACCCTGACCCAGAACAGAATGACTGTGGCCCACATGTGGTTTGACAACCAGATCCACGAGGCTGACACCACAGAGGACCAGTCGGGTTAGTGAAGGGAGGGCATATGGGCACCACCAACATTACTAAAAAATAATTACATATATTAATATCCACTCTTCTGTTTATTCTGCAGGTGCTTCATTTGACAAGAGCTCAGTGACATGGCAGTCTCTTGCTCGTATTGCTTCTCTGTGTAACCGTGCACAGTTCAAAGCCGGACAAGACTCAGTGGCCATCCTGAAGCGTGATGTGGCTGGTGATGCCTCAGAGTCAGCCCTGCTGAAGTGTATCGAACTGTCGTGCGGCTCAGTCAGGGTGATGAGGGATAAGAACAAGAAGGTGGCTGAGATTCCCTTTAACTCCACCAACAAATACCAAGTGAGTAAAGGGTCAATATAGGTGAACACACATATTATATATTTAGCAATGCATCGGATTGTTTTATCTTAATGTTTATCTCTGTTCGCCTGCCCTAGCTCTCAGTTCATGAAACCGAAGATCCCAATGACAACCGTTACTTGCTGGTGATGAAGGGAGCACCTGAGAGGATCCTGGACCGTTGTTCCACCATCATGCTGCAGGGCAAGGAGCAACCTATGGATGAGGAGATGAAGGAAGCTTTCCAGAATGCTTACATGGAGTTGGGAGGACTGGGAGAGAGAGTACTGGGTAAGGTCAAAAAAGGTGAAAATGGATGCTCATGTGACAGAGTGGCCATGGGGTTTAAAAATCACAAAATATACATTTTATTTAATAGTAAGTTATTTGAGAATGTATCTCCAAAAGTTGCATTATCTCAGCTGTTGTCTAATAGCCTATTTGACATACTGTATATTTTCTGCTGCCACCTCTGTAATGTTTATAATTTTGTATGTATATCTCGCCAGGGCAAATGATTGTTTACCTTATTACCAATTTTGTTTCCATTGATTACAATAGATAAAAGGATAAAAAGCCCAAACTAGCTTCATGACGGGCTGTGGATGTTCCATCCATCCACTTTTATTCATTCATTTATTCCATCCATTTAACTGATTAAAACCTCAAAGCAAAACTTATATAAAAATAAAAACCACAATTGTTCCAAAGTGAGTTATGGTCTTTGCTGTAATGTTATGTTACAGTGTACATACACTTTATTTGCTATATTGTGTGTGTGTGTGTGTGTGTGTGTGTGTGTGTGTGTGTGTGTGTGTGTGTGTGTTATATATATATATATATATATATATATATATATATATATATATATATATATATATATATATATATATATTCTCTCCATCAGCTGTCTTCATTAACCCAACAAATTTTAAGTGCAGTTCTTACTGATTTTGATAATACTGATAAACGAATATTTAAATTGTTCTTTAGTATTCTCATTTGCAATATAGTAAATAAGGGTCGCAAATCCAATCATAAAATTACATTTCTCTGTATATTACTCATTTTAACCCTTTAAAGCCTGAACCATGAACTATTCAGCAGAAAATTAAATTTTTTGAAAATGGAGTGTTTATTGAACTGACAAATTAAAAAATGCATATCATTTACATCAGTTCTTTAAGAGCATTGCACTGCACATCATGCAGCTTTGTTTTGAGCTACTTGACCAAATCACACTGCATTAGTCCAGCTGCGATAGAACTAATGCATTTAGCACCTGTTTTATAACCTCGTGTGTCATTAATTTCAAACCTCTTCTCACCACTCACAGACCTACACCTATTTTATTTGCAATATTATGAATATGTTTAGACCACATTGATTTACAATCCACCGTTATACCTAATAGTTTTATCTCCTGCACTTGTTCATCGAGGGTCATGAGGTGTAGTCCATTTAATGAAAATTGTATACATTCAGTAACTAAAAAAAAAAAAGCACTACTTGCAATGATGAAATTTACTCTGACAAACTAAAAAATATGCAACAACTTGGCATCATAGGCAAGACATTTTTATTGAAATTTAGTACACCTCTCATTTGGTTTTCACTTTTATGTGATGAAACATTAACATTATTTTATAAATTATGAACTGGTGAATTGTTGACACAAAGCACTTTTGGACTATAACTGTAAAGAAGTGTACTGGAAGTTATTTGAAAAATAGAGTGAGCAACGGAAAAAGATGTTCTCATAAATTCAGCATTAAATCACAAATTTCCTCCCACTCCAGGTTTCTGCCACTTGCTGCTGCCAGAGGACCAGTACCCCAAGGGCTTTGCCTTTGACACAGATGATGTTAACTTCCAGACAGATAACCTTTGCTTTGTCGGCCTCATGTCCATGATTGACCCTCCTCGTGCCGCTGTGCCTGATGCTGTTGGCAAATGCAGATCTGCTGGTATCAAGGTAAGCTGTTTAGATTCAACACAGATGTCTTTGATCATTACGTTTGGTCTATTCCTGCCGATACAAAGTATTTTCTGTTGTTCTCAAAGGTCATTATGGTCACTGGTGATCACCCAATCACAGCCAAGGCCATTGCTAAGGGAGTGGGCATCATCTCAGAAGGCAATGAGACAGTCGAGGACATTGCAGCTCGTCTTAACATACCTGTCAGCCAGGTCAATCCCAGGTGAGGAACATTTACAGAAAAAACACACACACTAAAAGCAGTGAGTCTCACAGAAATGAAACCAAATTATGAGGCCCACATTAACGTTTTAACATCTCTGTTTAGGGATGCCAAGGCCTGTGTGATTCACGGCACAGACCTAAAGGATCTGTCTCAGGATCAAATGGATGACATCCTGAGGAATCACACAGAGATCGTGTTTGCCAGAACCTCCCCACAGCAGAAGCTCATCATTGTAGAAGGATGCCAGCGACAGGTTGGAACATTTATAATATACTGGCTTTAAAAGAAGCTATAGGTTTTCTTTTTGGGAATTGGGTTATTTCCAGGAATGGACTTTGAGGTGTCAATATACTTTTGCAACAGCAGATGGTGCTAGTTAACCACCACATGAAGAGTCTGTTTTCACAATGTGAGATAGATTGCATTCAAACAACCAGAATGTTTTGTTTCAGTGTTTTTATTGTGAAAACAAAACATCAGCCTGTAAATGTTTTATATATATTTTCCAAGCATGAGCTTTTTCTGTACAAAAACTAGAAAAAATGTTCTGAAAGTTCTAAAATGTAAAATAAGATAATAGAAATGTAAATACATATAATATTTTATATTTTAATGTATATTTAACTTGTTAAATGTATTTAATAATCCTGGAGATTAATCATTTCAATAAACTGGTCAAAATCAATATAATTTTGTTAAATAATAAATATCTGTAACAAAAATAGCTTTTTTTATGTCCTTAAATTAATGTCTTTCTTGTCCTTCTTTCATTTCTCCAAGGGTGCTATTGTAGCTGTGACAGGTGATGGTGTGAATGACTCACCTGCACTGAAAAAGGCTGACATTGGTGTTGCCATGGGAATCTCAGGCTCCGATGTGTCCAAGCAAGCTGCAGACATGATCTTGTTGGATGACAACTTTGCTTCTATTGTCACTGGAGTGGAAGAAGGTGAGATGACCCAAAGGACGGCACTGAGAACACTTAAATCAATAAAAAGTTTTATAATGAGAATCTAACAATGGACTTAGGAGGAGGATGGAAATGACATTTTTGGAAGAAAGGGGATATTAATGGTTGTTTTTGTTCCTGAAGAAACGCCTTACATGAAAACAGAGTTTTGGATCATACACTTAGATTTGTGTTTTCAGTGTTGCGCTTAGTGTGTGATGTGAACTCTCTGCTTCTTTTCCCTTTAGGCCGCTTGATTTTTGATAATCTTAAGAAGTCCATTGCCTACACCTTGACCAGCAACATCCCAGAGATCACCCCCTTCCTATTTTTTATCATAGTCAACATCCCTTTGCCACTGGGAACCATTACCATCCTGTGTATTGACCTGGGAACTGACATGGTGAGAGCTTATCAAACACTTTTTGTTTAGTTTGATGAATGCAGCTTTATGCTCACGCACAACTCATACCGTCTTCTTCCTCTTCCCTCAGGTTCCAGCCATCTCTCTGGCTTATGAAACAGCTGAGAGCGACATCATGAAGCGTCAGCCCAGGAACCCAGCCAGGGACAAGCTGGTGAATGAGAGGCTTATCAGCATTGCCTATGGACAAATTGGTGGGTGAACTGAAGATTGTGACTGTTGATCTAGGCTGTGAATTGTCTTTGATGTGGATTGAAGTTGGATCTGAGTTACCTAGAAGTAAATTTGTTGTAAAATCAACTTTATCCCCCTCCTTTTTTTTTTGTTCACAAACAACAATAGCTCGATTATCTTTGGAGCTGTGTTCAGTGTTTGGGGGGAAAACTAAATTAAGGAAGTCAGAAAACTTAAAAATTTGTAACTTAATCTGGATGTGTTTACATGTTTCTTAAGGTATGATCCAGGCTCTGGGAGGCTTTTTCTCCTACTTTGTCATTTTGGCTGAAAATGGTTTCCTGCCATCTCGGCTAGTAGGGATCCGGCTCGACTGGGATGACCGCAGTTTAAATGACCTGGAAGACAGCTATGGCCAGCAATGGGTGAGTGTGCAGTTGGTGCAAACTTTGTGTTTTCATGTTTTGATGCTTCATCTTACTATTGTGGTTCTCTCGTGCCATCACAGACATACGAACAGAGGAAGATCGTGGAGTTCACATGTCACACAGCCTTCTTTGTCAGTATTGTGGTCGTGCAGTGGGCTGATCTCATCATCTGCAAGACCAGGCGTAATTCTGTCTTCCAGCAGGGCATGAAGTGAGTCCAAGAACTGCATTCTGGGTTCAGTTTCCAGAGCTATTCACGGCACCTTAATTATAATTTCATCCAGTGTCATTAGCATAAATAAAACCAAAATTATATTAATAGATATCTCAGTTTCTGCATTGTAAGTTTTCCTCTTTAAGATGTTGTGTTTCTTAACCCAGGAACAAGATCTTGATCTTCGGCCTGTTTGAAGAAACAGCCCTGGCTGCCTTCCTGTCCTATTGCCCAGGCATGGATGTGGCACTCAGGATGTTTCCTCTAAAGTGAGTTTCAGTAATACACAGATACGTACATTCAAAAATATCAAGTTGTCTGTTTATTTGATTGTGATTCTCTTGTCCTCTCCACAGGCCTACCTGGTGGTTTTGTGCATTTCCTTATAGTTTTCTCATCTTTGTTTACGATGAAGCTCGAAAACTTATCCTTCGCCGGAACCCTGGGGGTGAGTTAAGTTTGGTTTTTATTTTAGCTTTTTTGAGATCTCCTCTTGAACAGGCATTTGTCTGAAGGAGCACGTTTTGGTTGTACAGAGGTTGCTTTGGCATAGTAATTTTATGCTGTCCTAAGATGAGAGTAGTTTTCCTCATTTTCTGACAAACTGACTTGTGGCAGTAGTTTCACATTGAGAGTAGGTTTAATTCTCAAAATAAGCTACATCCCAAATGACTGAAAACATTGTTTATCTAATCATACTTTTCTGTTGTGTTTTTCTCTCTTATTTGCGCTACAGGTTGGGTGGAAAAGGAAACATACTATTGATCGCCGGAGCATCTTTGCTCAAACCCCTCACATCTTCCACTTGTTTCTTCCCCCCGTCATTCCATCCTTGGCAAAACACATCTCCAGATGTCCCGCCCCCCTTAAAGACAAAAAGCGCTTTGAAGCAATTTTCATCACAACTGCCCCAAAGATTAAAAACAGCAAAGGCACCTTTACAACTTTCTACATCGACCTGCCCCCTTCTCCCCACCTCCTATGATACTCTTTGCATGTGTTCTCTCACTGCTGTGTACATAAACCAATATATCTATGAAACGGCAGCTGCATATTGTGTATGTAGATTTGAATGAGCTAATGATACAAAGGGAGTGTCTATGCTCTGCAAAAAAGGGCCATCCAGCTACTTCTCCTCCCTGTTCTTCCCCTCTTCACCAACGTTGTCTTTCTGTACACCTCCGTCTCCCCTCTCGTTGCCCCTCCTCGCCAACCCTTTGCTTGTCCTCCCGTCACACACAGATATACACATCACACAGTGAGATCCCATCACCGGCACTACTTCGACTGCCACCTTTCGCCTCCGCCTCCTGTCTGTGGAGGACCAGTGGCGTGGTCATCTCCCTGGCATTTTCACCGCATCCATTTTCCTTCTCTTCTGTTCCTTGACGGCCAGCGTTGTTTGTTTTTTAATATGTGGGGTAGGGGGGTTTTGATGATTTTAATTCTCTTTTTTATTTCAAAGATGGGAGGGGAGGTGTGTGAAAGCTGCTTTTCCTCATTTAGACGTTCCGAAGCACACCCCATGCTGTCCCGTCCCGTCCCCCCGCCTCTCTCTCTCTGTATCTCACGCCCCGCCCCTCCCTTCCCTCCTGCCCCGTTTGTCTCTGTTTGTGTGCACTGTGTGAACCATTGTCCTCGTTAATAACTATTACAGTACACCCCCCCAAGTTGGTAAATACAACTCAATCTTTCTGTGTGTTCTAGGAAATCTATATAATTCTATACTGAATTTAAATGAAACAATAAAGGAAAAAAACATGTTAAAAACGGCTCCAGAGAGACATTCATGAAGACCATTGACAATATTGCTGAGAATGGAAAAAGTGAGAGGTACTGCACCTGTCTCTCTTTTTGTATTTGATTTGGTTTACATTATTTTTGCTGGTTTCTCAGGAGGCTATTCGAACATGTAACAGCAAAGCAGGGCTTTAAGTTGTGTTTTTACCAAAAGACAGAAGTCGCCAACCAAGACTTTCTGGTTCCTGTCACTGCAGGTGTGCCGGTATGATGTGGTGAAGTGTGCTGTGAAGTGGCGAGTGGGAATGATGAGCCCATGTGCTCGGGGTCTGTTACCGGATCGGATCCAGATCCGATTCAGCCCGGGTCTGTGTACGTGTACATGTTGAAGACCAGGGAGGGGCCAGCTGCCTCAGGCTGGGTCTGTCTCAGATGGCTGAATGGGTTGAAAGTTGAGAATTAAAAAAAAAAAAAAATACACAACTAGTAGAACATGTGTGTCAAATAAATGAAACCAACACCAATAAAACATCTAGACATTTAATACAACGTAGACCTGTCTGTGTGTCTTTTTTTTTTCATTTTTGTACCACAGAAAGCTTAAAATCTCATTTAGTTCCTCATATTATAGTTACTTGTATTTGGCTTAAATAAATGCTATTCATCAGTGATGGGTGCACACACTATAACTAATCCTGCAAGAAAAGGCCCTTTGAGTTCAGTAATTCTACCAGAAGCACTGAACTGCATTTCTTGAACTGCTAGTTTGTCATCTGACAGCATTCATGAATACTGACAGGTTCTCATCGGCTCATGTATATTGGACAATAAATCAAGCAGCTTCAATAGACTGCAACCTGTGAATATTACCCCTATATTTTATTTCAGCAGTTATATATTTAAATTTGTAATAAAGCAGTTTCCTCATTATAAAATCTATGCAAAACACCATATACCTTGTGCATGTGATGCAACGTTATAGATATGAGATTATAGCTCAGCAGAAATGACAGAATAGAAACTTGAGGATGAGATGCCACCTAGTGTTGTGAATATATGCACTTGAACCTACAAACTGCATATTGTTCAAGTGCCATAGGAGGAAGAGTTGGCAGCAGCCCAGGGTAATGCACCAAAACCACTCTGTATACGTGTCAGCATTGTCTGACTTCAACATAAATGAGCTCAGAGATGGGGCTCACTCTCAGCAGGGGGGACATAGAAAGGGATTATTGCTCTACTATTTCCCAAAAGCCATCTTTTAAGTTGATAGAAAAATAATAGTGCGAGTAATGTGTTCAGGAAGGAACAGCTACTTTTTGATTAATATGTTACATTCCTGCAAACAAAGTAGATCACCTTTAGGGAATGGGCTGCAAATGCGCTGTCTCTCTGAGCCACAGGGGTCATATATTTTAAATGAACTGCTTATTGCACACCAAGTACACAAATCAAATAAATTATACATAATGTAATGCTCCGTAATGTGAGAGTTAGGTATTGTCTGAGGTCACTTTGCCACAGAGAGCTAAAAAAAAAAAAATTTTTAGGACACGTCCCTTTGAGGGAGAGAAACGAAAACTTTCTGGAACCGCTCCAATGCTGCCCAATGACAAACGCACCGTCTCCCACGCATACATACACACACAAACACACATGCACACCCACTTTCTGTCACTCTCCCTGACAAACACGCTCACGCTCTCACCCTCGTTCTAATTTCCCCCGTGTCTCTGCAGTGAGCTCACTGCAGTGCGACTGCATCCCCCCCCCACCGCCACCCTACGTATAATAGAATATCGATCGCTTGCCTTTGCCGCAGTGTGTAAGCGAGTGCTCCTGTGGACGAGTGTGTGTCTGACTGGGGCCCTCCAAGGTCATCACTATGGCAACCTGAGCATGGGGTCCTTTTGCTTGTGCTGTCACAGAGCACAGGTCACAGGGGTCACATGAAAAGGGGGACAAGAGGGGGTTGGTGAGCGCTGCAGTGTTTGGTGTACTGGAGACAGAGAAGAGGAGCCACAAGGGTTGGAAGTGTCCTATTCCACTGTGTATTCAGACTGGACCAGAATAATGAGAAAATGTACAGACTAAGTGCTGCCGAGGGACACCGAGTTCACTAAAGCTCCTGCCATGCATGCACAAACAAAAGTCAACTGTAGTAGCAACTTTACAGAAAAGAATTATGACTTAATTTGAGACTAAATTAAAAAATAAATAACAAAGAATTGGACTCCAACAAGCTGGCTTTACCTTAAGGGTTTATTGCACTTAGAAAATATAAAAACAAAACACCCAACGTACATCAGAAAATAAAAGAATGATGAATTTCAAGAAAATATTTTACATTTATGTGACCTTCAGACCTGAAATTTCCAAGCTGAGCTAATAAATATGTATACATACCAACAAGGAAATTATAATCCCATTACAAAATACCATGATTAAGTACCAATCATTTACGACATCCCCTCATCCACCCATCTATATTAAGAAGCCTATGAGAATGACTAAATCTGTATTTGTATTTTCATGAATAATAATTTAAAAAATGTGTATTTGTGCATGACCAATAGACACAGTTTTAAAGCTTTAAATGGCACTTTCCTTTGGAAACAATCACAAATTCCCTTTAGAAGCGTGAAAATTTATATATATTAAAATCAGAGAGAAGGTATTAGCCCAAATATCTACAGCAAAGAGCACAGTACAGGTTGCCCATTAAGATATAAGTTGCAAAATACTGCAGGGAACAAGAGACTATTTTACACAAACCAGAGGCATCCAAGGCTTAAAATGAGCAGAGAAAGGCATATAATCTGCATGAATGTGCGGTTAGATTTATGTTAAGAATTTTTTTTTTGTGTGCATATGGCAATTTATGTGCTTAAATGAGCTTTAAAAAGCTGTCAGTAACATGACAAGGTGCATTCTTGATACCATGCTGAAGGTAAGCTACAGGGAGTACAGGACACGCACAAGTTAAGGAGCATATATAGGAAACAGTTCCTCCACAATTCCTGTGTGCAAATGTATTTGCAGGGTCAACGTGATGACTGATCATCAACCGGCACCTGCTGATAGGGTGTAGCCTGCTCTTTATACGGGCTCCATGAGGAGCTCTTCCATGTCAGATCCCTCCAGCTCACGGAACGCAGCGTGAGAGCCAATCACAAACAGCGTTGCTCCTGAGAGGATGTATGACAGCAGGAAAAGTGGGTGTAAAGAGAAAGAATAACAAAGAAGAAGGTTTTTCTTACAGAATTCATGCAAACACAAATGAGATTTCAGTTTCACTGTTACAGAGAGGTTAGCACTGCAGATGAAACTACATTTCCAAACATCATAAAAACACAATAAGAATTACTGAGATTTTTTTTTTTCTCCCACAAAGCCAATAATGCAGAACACCTACAGTGGGTACGGAAAGTATTCAGAGCCCTTTAAATTTTTTCACTCTTTGTTTCATTGCAGCCATTTGCTAAAATCATTTTTTTTCTCATTAATGTATACTCAGCACCCCATCTTGAGAGAGAAAAAACAGAAATGTAGAAATTTTTGCAAATTTATTCAAAAATAAAAAACTGAAATATCACATGGTCATAAGTATTCAGACCCTTTGCTGTGACACTCATACACTTCTCAAAAAAATAAAGGGAACACTCAAATAACACATCGTAGATCTGAATGAATGAAATTTTCTCATTGAATACTTTGTTTTGTACAAAGTTGAATGTGCTGACAACAAAATCACACGAAAATCATCAATGGAAATCAAATTTATTAACCAATGGAGGCCTGGATTTGGAGTCACACACAAAATTAAAGTGGAAACACACTACAGGCTGATCCAACTTTGATGTAATGTCCTTAAAACAAGTCAAAATGATGCTCAGTATTGTGTGTGGCCTCCACGTGCCTGTATGACCTCCCTACAACGCCTGGGCATGCTCCTGATGAGGTGGCGGATGGTCTCCTGAGGGATCTCCTCCCAGACCTGGACTAAAGCATCCGCCAACTCCTGGACAGTCTGTGGTGCAACGTGACGGT
>JAMQGT020011818.1:0-24776 GCA_024447675.2 Pterophyllum scalare
ACAGTGGATATAAAAAGTTTACACACCCCTGTTCAAATGCCAGGTTTTCGTGATGTAAAAAAATGACAGCAAGACAAAATAATTTCACAACTTTTTCCACCTTTAATGTGACCTATAACCTGTGCAATGCAATTGACAAACAAACTGAAAACTTTAACGGGGAAAAAAATAAAATAAAAAACTTAAAATAACCTGGTTGCATAAATATGCACACCCTTAAACTAATACTTTGTTGCAGCACCTTTGGCTTTTATTACAGCACTCAGTCTTTTTGGGTAGGAGCCTATCAGCGTGGCACATCTTGATGTGGCATTTTGCCACTCTTTGAAAACGCTCCAAATCTGACATGGAGGGCATCTCCTGTGCTCAGCCCTCTTCAGATCACCCCGCAGATGTTTGATGGGATTCAGGTCTGGACTCTGGCTGGGCCATTCCAAAGCCTCAGTCTTATTCCGGTGAAGCCGTTCTTTTGTTGATTTAGATGTGTGCTTTGTGTCTTTGTCATGCTGAAAGATGAAGTTCCTCTTCATCTTCAGCTTTCTAACAGAAGGCCAAAGGTTTTGTGCCAACACTGACTGGTATTTGGAACAGTTCATAATTCCCTCCACCCTGACTAAGGCCCCAGTTCCAGCTCCAAAGCGTGATGCTGCCTCCACCATGCTTCACTGTAGGTATGGTCTTCTTTTGGTGATGAGCAGTGTTGTTTTTGTGCCAAACATACCTTTTGGAATTATGTCCAAAAAGTTCAACCTCGGTTTCATCAGACCATAACACATTTTCCCACATGCGTTTGGGAGATTTCAGATGTCTTTTTTGCTAAATTAAGCCGGGCTTGGATGTTTTTCTTTGTAAGATAAGCTTCCATCTTGCCACCCTACCCCATAGCCCAGAGCTATGAAGAAGACGGGAGGTTGTTGTCACATGTACTGCACAGCCTGTACCTGCCAGAAATTCCCACAGCTCCTTCAGTGTTGCTGTCGGCCTCTCGGCAGCCTCCCTGACCAGTTTTCTTCTCGTCATATCATCAATTTTGGACGGACGTCCTGTTCTTGGTAATGTCACTGTTGTGCCATGTTTTCTCCACTTCACTGTGTTCCATGGTATATTTAATTCCTTGGACATTCTTTTGTAGCCTTCATCTGACTGATATCTCTGAATAATGAGATCCCTCTGATGCTCTGGAAGCTCTCTGTGGACCATGGCTTGTGCTGCAAGTTGTGGCTTCAAAAACGTCCAGAAAAGCCTGCTAGAACAGCTGAACTTTATTTAGGGCTGATCAGAGGCACTTTAATTGGTGACAGGTGTGTGCTGTAATTGGTTAAATCTGAACACAGCCACACCCCCAGTTATAAAAGGGTGTGCACACTTATGCAACCACATTATCTCAGTTGTTTATTTTTAACTTCACCTCACTGAAAGATTTCTGATTTTTTTTCAATTGCATTGTACAGGTTATAGGTCACATTAAAGGTGGAAAAAGTTGTGAAATTATTTGTCCTGCTGTCATTTTTTTACATCACAAAAACCTGGCATTTGAACAGGGGTGGGTAGACTTTTTATATCCACTGTAGATGATTCTCTTGAAACCTTTCGGATTGTTGTTTCAGTAAGTCAAACAAAAAGGGCATTGCAGAAATCCAGTCTACCTGAAATGAATGCATGAATGAGTTTTTCAGAGTTATGGTGAGTCAGGGAGGATTGTATTTTGCCAATAAGAAGAAGTCAGTGTGGGGTTTGATGCACAATTTAAATTCTAAAATAACTCCAAGACTTGTAACTTGTGGTCAAACCCTGTCAGCTAATGATCCTAATTTATGAATGAGCAATCATTTTTGATTTTAGGGCCAATTAAAAGAATTTCCATTTTGTTTTCATTTGTTAATGATAGTTAAACACAGTACTGCCGTCTGGCTCTGCAGAAACCTATAGCTGTGTATCATCTACGTAACTATGGTAAATGTTATACGGCCTGATAAGTTTTCCAAGTGGCAGCATGTTTAAGGCGAAAAGTAACAGACCGAGACAACTGCCTTGTTGAAAACCACAGAAATAATCACGTGTGGTTGATGCCTGATCTCCACAGATGATAAAGAATGCCCTGTCAGTAATATATGATCTAAATATTTGGAACATTATCAGAAAACCAACCCAGTGCTCCAGATAGTGAAAAAGGATTTGATCTGTTGTATCAAAGGCTGCACTCAAGTAAGTGTTTTTAGGAAAGACTTCTCTCTTAAGAAATGCATGAACAATCATCATGACAGGCTCAGAAATAGTTCAGTTCATTTCAATTTTATTTATATAGTAATACATTTCAACAACAGTAACTTCAAGGCACCTAGTTAAAAATGTGTGATGGCCCATCCTCTATGCTTACTGCTTCTCCTTCTTTACTTTCAGCAGCAACTTGGAGTAAAGGGAATCAAACCTGTTCTCTCAGCTCCCGCTCTCTGTGCAGCATCTTGTTAGAGCTAGATGCCACACTGGTAACAAATGGGGGGTTAGTGTCCATATGGGGTTAGTGTCCATTGGCTTTTGTAGCTGCTTGCTTTGGTTAGTAGTTTATGGTTGCCTCACTGGTAAATAAAGTAGCTCATTGAGAAGGTAGTACAGTGGTACCTTGACATACAAGTTGAATTCATTTTGTGACCTAGCTCGTAACTTAATTTGATCGTATGTCAAATCAAATTTTCCCATAGAAATGAATTGAAACATCATTAATCTGCCCCCAACCACAATTTTTTTTAACGTTTATTAATAAGAAAATACCTTTATAAACAAATAATGTATAAAGAAGTAATGTCCATCCATCCATCCATCCATCCTTATCCGCTTATCCTGTTCAGGGTCGCGGGGGGACTGGAGCCTCTCCCAGCTGTCATAGGGCAAGAGGCAGGGTACACCCTGTACAGGTTGCCAGCCTGTCACAGGGATACAAATACTGTATAAAAAATTAAAATGTATACAGTATAACTAAAGAGAATGTAAAGAAATAAACTAGTTTTAAGTAAAAGACAATGATGTTGGCGGAGATGGAAGTGGAGGAGATCACTAAAATTAATGCTCCTTTTTTTTCACTCCTCCTTCTTTTGTGTTTTTTTTTTTTTGGCAAACTCTTATCCTCACCAAGACAGCAACACGCACACCTCGCTCATGTTTCTCAATAATTTTATGCTTTATATCCACGGTCATCATCCTTTTCAGCACTGATCTTGGCATTCCCTTTTTTTGGACCCATGGTTTAAAAAAGGAAATGTTCCAAATTAAATGAGGAAAAAAATCAAACACAGAAACTACCATCTGACAAAAACGAGTAAACAGCAAGAGGAAAAAAAAAACCAAACAGAACGCGCAGATGGTTTATTTTTACTCACTCATAACTCAGGTATTCGCTCGCAATATAAAGCAAAAATTCGACCAAGCGACCGATCGTATCTCTAAAAACTCTTTAGTTGGGACACTCACAAATCAAGGTACCACTGTATTATATACGGATGAAAGCACAACTGATACTTTGTCTGCTTCAGAATCTTTTGTTAAGGCTGTTCCCGGTTTGGGGGGTTAGGAGGTTCTCTAATGTTTGAGAATCAAAAAACACTATTAGTGTTGCAACATTTAGAGCGGGAGGAACAACTTAAAGGGCATGAACTAGCGCTAGAAAGGCTAAGGTTAAAGGTCCAGCTACGTGAAGCTGAAATAAATCAAAAGCAAAGAATACAAAGTTTAGAACACAAACCGATAAGATTTAATCGTTGAATCGTTAAATATTTCTGTTGCCTCTGAGGTGGGGACTCTGCCACACCCATGTGAGCTTCTGTTGCTAGATCAGTTTCAGTCCATGCCTCCAGGGTGTATAGCTACCTATCTGAATGAGAAAGCAAAAATGCCTGAGGCAGCAGTGATGACAGATGAGTTTTTTTTAACTACAGAAAGAAGGGGATAAGCCAGAGACAACATTCATTCCTCTAATGCTAGCTATACAGTGGGTACAGAAAGAATTCAGACCCCTTTAAATGTTTCACTCTTTGTTTCATTGCAGCCATTTGCTAAAATCAAAAAGTTCATTTTATTTCTCATTAATGTACACTCAGCACCCCATCTTGACAGAAAAAAACAGAAATGTAGAAAATTTTGCAAATTTAAAAAAAAATAAAAAGTGAAATATCACATGGTCATAAGTATTCAGACCCTTTGCTCAGTATTGAGTAGAAGCACCTTTTGAGCTCGTACAGCCATGAGTCTTCTTGGGAATGATGCAACAAGTTTTCCACACCTGGATTTGGGGATCCTCTGCCATTCTTCCTGCAGATCCTCTCCAGTTCCATCAGGTTGGATGGTGAATGTTGGTGGACAGACATTTTCAGGTCTCTCCAGAGATGCTCAGTTGGGTTTAGGTCAGGGCTCTGGCTGGGCCAGTCAACAATGGTCACAGAGTTGTTCTGAAGCCACTCCTTTGTTACCAGTCGTCCTGTCCCTGCAGCTGAAGAACACCCCCACAGCATGATGCTGCCACCACCATGCTTCACTGTTGGGATTGTATTGGGCAGGTGATGAGCAGTGCCTGGTTTTCTCCACACATACCACTTAGAATTAACACCAAAAAGTTCAATCTTCATCTCATCAGACCAGAGAATCTTATTTCTCATAGTCTGGGAGTCCTTCATGTGTTTTTTTGGTAAACTATATGCAGGCTTTCATAGGGTTAGTCGGGCCGCTCTGCCATAAAGCCCCGACTGGTGGAGGGCTGCAGTGATAGTTGACTTTGTGGAACTTTCTCCCATCTCCCTACTGCATCTCTGGAGCTCAGCCACAGTGATCTTTGGGTTCTTCTTCACCTCTCTCACCAAGGCTCTTCTCCCACCATTGCTCAGTTTGGCTGGACAGCCAGGTCTAGGAAGAGTTCTGGTGGTCCCAAACTTCTTCCATTTAAGGATTATGGAGGCCACTGTGCTCTTAGGAACCTTGAGTGCTGCAGAAATTCTTCTGTAACCTTGGCCAGATCTGTGCCTTGCCATTTGTGTGTGCTGCTGTCGTGGAACGTACTCAATAATGAGGGCAAGAAGCCGCAACAACAGCCCTCAGGATCCAGAGGCAAACAGGGAACGACCCAGTGGACCCAGGCCATCCACAGCCCAATAGGAGCTCGGAAGACCTGAGGCCACACATCCTGATGGCAACCACGTGCACACCCCAGAGGAAGAAGGAGGGAGACCACAGACGGAGACCCCACGGCCAAAGGGAGCCACAGTGCCTTGCCACAATCCTGTCTCTGAGCTCCTTGGGCAGTTCCTTCGACCTCATGATTCTCATTTGCTCTGACAGCACTGTGAGCTGTGAGCTGTGAGGTCTCATATAGACAGGTGTGTGCCTTTCCTAATCAAGTCCAATCAGTTTAATTAAACACAGCTGGACTCCAATGAAGGAGTAGAACCATCTCAAGGAGGATCAGAAGAAATGGACAGCATGGGAGTGAAATATGAGTGTCACAGCAAAGGGTCTGAATACTTATGACCATGTGATATTTCACTTTTTCTTTTTTAATACATTTGCAAAAATTTCTACATTTCTGTTTTTTTCTGTCAAGATGGGGTGCTGAGTGTACATTAATGAGAATAAAATGAACTTATTGATTTTAGCAAATGGCTGCAATGAAACAAAGAGTGGAAAATTTAAAGGGGTCTGAATACTTTCCATACCCACTGTATCCATCCATCCATCCATCCATAGGTGTAGGGTGGCTATCCCAGCTGTCATAGGGCAAGAGACAGGGTACACCCTGTGCAGGTCGCCAGCCTGTCGCAGGGCTAACACAGTATATTTATGTAACAGAAACAGAACAGAAACTCATCCATCTGTCATCACACAATATCATGTGCTTTTGTAAGACATGAAAAGAGCAACGAGGATTTAAATACAAATTATTCAAACTGAAAATGGCAAAAACATCTTGGAACTGTTGGGATTTATTATGCAGTCACAATCCTATTCAGCTGTGGCTATCAAGCAGGAAACATCTGGAGCAGAGAGGGAGGACGAGAGCCAAAGTTCAATGGTCATAACACAACTTAACTTCAAATTCTAATGAATGTACTCAGCTTGAACATATATTATGTAGAACAGAAGCAGAGAAAGACAAAGGATTTCATTGTGGATGGGTGACTTTGTTTCCGTACCTAAACATTATAGTAACATATAGATAGTTATGGGAACCCTGAAATCAGTTGTAGCGCTGCAACACAGGACAAATTATCACCTAACACTGATGATGAAAACCTCAGTCTGCACCAGTCCAACTTCACCAAAATACTACAAGCTAACCTATGTAACCTGCGCTAAAGTGGCTTGTATTTTCATGCAA
Source organism: Pterophyllum scalare (assembly GCA_024447675.2). Classification (NCBI taxonomy): domain Eukaryota; kingdom Metazoa; phylum Chordata; class Actinopteri; order Cichliformes; family Cichlidae; genus Pterophyllum; species Pterophyllum scalare. The sequence goes on from JAMQGT020011818.1 coordinate 6,359, forward strand.
TGTATGCATAACCTAGTAGCATGCTTCAGTGTGTTTCACAGTACGTTTCATAATATGATAAACAAAAACAAACAAAAAACAATGTCAGCAACACAGATACAAAATCTAATATCAAATCAAAATCTAATAACAAAACTGTAAAATGAATGACAGTATTACATGCATAACATTTCCAGTTAATCAAATGTCACTGAGTGGTCCTTACCTTTAAAAATAATGTATCTTCTTCCTCTCCACGTCTCCATAAGACAGGAGAGGTCCTGTCTTATATCTTTCTCCATCTCTGAGTGAAGGTATCTCACATTCTTTTTCTCCCTGTATACAACAGTGACTGTACCTTCAGCTAGCAGACACACTGTGCGACAAACTGCACTGAAAGTTTGTGTGTTTGATGATATTTCTTGAGCTTTTAGAAATGCTGTATTTGAAATTACCGGCCTTGTTACTCACTTGATACTCACTGCTCTTCTGTAGGGCTTCCTAGTTACTTAAGTACAACGACCACAACTTCTGGGTGCCTGCACCAAGAAAACCATTCTGGATTGTTCCACTCTAACCCCTGTGTATAGTGCTAAGAGATGCGCAAATTATGTTTTGTGACTCGTTCATCACTTCGTGTGTGATGAGCACCGATGACGGATACGCCAATTGGATTGTCTTGTTTTATGTGCTAATGTAACCAGGCTCAATTACGTTGTAACTGGCTGGTCCGAATAACCTCGTCGACTCTGCGTTGTGTGTTAATGATGAATGAAGGCTTGTTGATCTTTAAGATGTGACCCTTTTTATTCTGAAGGAGAACAGAGTATACTGGTCAGGCAGGTTGGCTCAGTACAGGGCAGCTCAAGCACAGCACACTACAAAAGGATGGTACATTGTAAGGACACCAAAGTTCGCTAGCTAGCCTAGCCAATGCATCATGCAATTATATGATTGTTATAACAGTCCACAACTGCAATATTCCAATATTAAGGTATTCCATTAACAGTTAAATCAGTTATAGTGGTCTTACACTTCATATAATGACAGATGTCAATACTTAATAATCATGTTCACTGCTGTGCTCTACAACCCACCTCAGGCTGGTCTCTCATGGTCTGGCCACATTACAACAGTGCCAGTGGCATTTATCCATTGCCTTTTTGAGAGAGGGCACCATTGAGCCAGTAAACCTCCACATTACAAATTGTGGTTGTTATGGCAAGTGGAATCATATAAAACATAAATACTGTTACACTAATGACCCCCCCCCGCCATTTTGGTTTGAATCAGTTTGATGTAGGGAAGGCGCACAAATAAAAAATAATTCTACTCTAAAGCTCACATCGTGTTTTGCACGTCGCTCAGATAGCCGGCAATTAATGGAGATCTAAACATGTCGCTCATGGTTGAATTGGGGGGGGGCAGAGCAAACTACAGTGTGACATTGTTTCTGTATAACAGTATAAGTTTTAAGTTAATATTTGTTTATTAGCTAAACCAATTTAATGTTTAATATTAACTTAAGTCATCAAATTTTTGATTAAAAATAAATAAATCCTTTAAAAATGCCAACCTTAAAAAATTGTGTCAAAATTCTTTTTGATTTTTAATATTTAGGTACAATGGCCTCTCAAGTAGCAAAGGTGTTATTGTCACTGAATGCTGAAGCAGTTGGCGCCCTCAAAGAAGGAGTCAACTTCAAGAAAAGCCCTGAGGATGGCAAATGTTTCATCATATTCAAGAGCAACGACAACTTTAAAGCATGCAAGAACCAGTGCAAGCATCAAGGGGGGATGTTCATCAAAGACATTGAAGACCTGGACGGCATGTGAGAGCAGGAACGGACACCAGAGATTATCCATTGTCAGTGTTTGATTACAGCTGACATGCTTCTCTGTCCTCACAGGACTGTTAAATGCACCAAACACAACTGGAAGCTAAACGTGTCAACAATGAAATATGTGAATCCACCTGACAGCTTCTTACAGGATGAGCTTGGTAAGTTCTGTCTCTGCACTACTGTGTATATTGGTTTAAACAGAATAACAATAACATCTCAAGGGACCACTTCCTGCAATCTGGATGTTGAGTCTGTGTGGCTAACTTGTGATTGTAGCTGGGCCCACATTAGACACTAACAGTCAACTAGCTCCCCTACTTTAAAGTAAATGCTAAAGTGACAGACGGCCCCTTCTAATGAATAATTTGACAGTTTGTGCCAATAATTTTAACCAAAATTTCACACGTTGTTCTGCCAGCTCACTCCTTCCACACACTATAGTTAATGAATGATGGATTACAGCTTTATACTGACAGCATGAGAACAGTGTAAACTGAAATGAAGAAAACAAACAACAGCAATGATGAGCATAAGCCCCATTAACACACATTTCCCTCTGTATTTTCACCCTTATCCTACAGGATATAGATGTAAGCAATGACGGTCATACTACACAAACCAGAATAAGCACCAACTAGTGGCCACAGAATGAACTAAACCGCCCTTTTCTCAGGACATAACTGTTGAATACAAATGACATCTCTCTAGGGTTTTTTATTTTAAACAGAGTTGTGCAGTGAATACACTGGCTGCTGTCTTGTGCGCATGTAGCAGCATTAAAATACATAAAAAATTATTTTATATAAAACAGTTCAATTGTTTTGCTTAAAATAATTCCAAGGTGTTGAGGAGTCGGACAGTCTGTGGGTGTGTAGTGTAGTGGTGGGAACTGGGTGGGAAGGGTCTGTTAAAATCATCAGGCTCTTCTTGTGCAACCTGTTCCTACAGAATTCACAATTCTGGATGTAGCGCACACCACCGTGTTCAGCTGTCTCTTCTCCTCTGCAGACACATTCCCAAACCAGACGGTTATGGCAAAAGTAAGGATGCCCTGTAGCAAGACTCTGCTGGACACGCTGCACTTTTTTAGCTGTTTTACCACTCCACCGTACATCGATTCATCATTCCTTGTGATTAAACGCACTGCTGTTTGTCATCTGCAAATTTGAACAATTTAACTGATGCAGACATTCATGCACAGTGAGAACAGGAGTGGGGACAGAACACACCCCAGAGGGGCCCCCGTGCTAATTGTTAAAGGTTTTGGCAAAATGGTATTAAAAGCTGAACTGAAGTCGACAAAAAGGACTCTTGCCTAATTGCCAGGACTCTCAGCATCACCAACAGATCACCAACAGACCTGTGTGTCCCATGCAAACAGATACGGTTCTAGGGTGACACTGGAGAGGTGTCTACATGCCAAGCTTTCAAATAGTTTCATGATAGCGGATGCTAATGCTACAGGTTTATAGTCGTTCAGACAGCTCAGGTTAGGTTTCTTAGGCACAGGTACTATCACAGCTGACTTAAAACATTCTGGAACTTTCTGTTAAGCAAGGGAGAAGTTAAAAATTGTCAAAAATTGGGAACAATTCATATGCAAATTATTTGCATATTATTTGAGACAAGCAGATGTTATCTGATCAGGACCATCTGGCTTCACCCTTCACTCAGAATCAGTGAAAGGTTGTAAGTTGTTTTTGTTTTCAAATCTGCAATAAAATTTGTTCAACTTATCAGGTAGATTAGGATCAGTGCCCAAAGAGGCATGTTTGCCTTATAATAAGTGATTAAATGGAAAGCCTGCCATAGCTCTCTGCTGATCCCAGAGTTGAGCTAGTTCTCTAGCTCCTCTTTATAATCTTGTTTGGCATTCTTTAATGCTATTCTGAATTTATATTTAGCAGCCCTATAAAGATCCTTTTCTCCAGATCTAAAAGCTGCATCTTTCTCCCTCCACAGTGTTGTAATGTCTTGGCCTAACCATGGCTTGTTGTTACTGTAAACCAGTGGTTCCCAAAGTCAAGACTGCTATGGCAAAACAGAAAATCCCATGAGTCTGTCAGAAAACTTCTTTAATTGATGAGTAACTGGAGCTACCTGGGCTCAGTAATTTAAGCAGGGCTCTACTAACCATATTGCCCTCTCTGCTCCTCCAGGTAAACTTGGTTTGTCTTTTGTTTTAGTTTGGTTTTGGGTTGCAATATTCATCCAGATTTACACATAAATGTCCACTCACTCATACACTGCACACACTAAACATACTGATATAGCCACATCTCATATTTGTTATCTTTGTTTGGGTTTTGACTATATTTTACAATATATCTACTTTGATTGGCCTGTACCTTTGCCTCCCCTCATTTTTTGCTATGGGCCATGAGCCGGCCTGTGACAATTATCAAATAATCAAACCCACTCGACCAGCTCTCGTAGTAAGAGTTTAATTCCTGCAAGAAAGAGGAGCAGTCGCTCTCAGCTCAGGCATCAGCAAATGCACATTGGGCAGTCCCAGCTAGTCACTCTAGTCACAGAATGCATTCAATAAAACTGCCAAGCCTAAGGAACCAGGGAAAGACAGAAAACAGGCTCTATGACTTCCCACTGGACTGGAATGTGTTGTTTATGGCTCTAAAATTCCCATCTCTGGAAAGGCCATGGAGATGGGAACAATTTAAAGGCTGTTTACTGCTCACTAGTCTCTGACTCCAACAGGTTCAATAGATCACACTCCTGCTTACAACAGGCTGTTGGCTATAAAATGCAAATACTACCCAGTCATAAAGTGTTAGTATGTGCCAATATGTGACTCACTCGTCACTAGGACACAAACTTCAATACAAGAGCAGTAAATTTAGGTCAGAATAATGAGCAAAATCACAAAGTAACCACCTCCTATTACCAGTTTTAATTCACTTTTTATATAAATGAATACATTAATATAAATATGTAACGTGAGTAATTTCAAACTGATTTTCTGCAGTACCTTCCCGGCCACCACCCACACTTTGGTAACCACAGCAAACAGATTTTGGCTGCAACGTGCACACATCTTTACACACACAAATTTAATGTATGACGTAAAACCACAGCAGTGAAGGTGTTCAAGTCCTCATATGGTACCCCCAGAGAGACCAGTCAGTTGTAGCAACACAGTCACACAGTCATCCATCACTTTGGGGGACCACTGTCTAACAGTCCTCCTGCAGGGCTCGATTGCTTTCAGTGTCTGCCAGCATTTTGGCATGGGAAAAACTGTGTTGAGGTCAGAATCGCACAGGGGTGCTCTCAACACAGTGTGAAAGGCCGCGGCAATAACACAGTGACACTGATCAGGTGTTTTCTCACCTCTGGTAGCAGTGAAAATTTGTTCTTGGGCAGAGCTTTCCTCAAACTGGCATGGTTAAAATCCCCTAATACCAGCACAAGAGAGGGATGTAAAACAGCAGTGAAAATAAAAGATGTTAATTTCCTGGGGACAAAAAACGACTCGTATCTGATGGTAAGAAGCTCAAGCTCCAGAGAGGATGACTGTGACATCATCTTACTGTTGGTACACCACCTTTGGTTTACATAAAAGCATATGCCACCTCCAAGCTTCATCAGCGACTCCTCCATGTGATCCATTAGAATGAGCCAATGAATGAGCATTGGGGAGTATCATACAGAGTAGCAGTGTGTGGTGACACCATCGCCTCTGTCGTACCAGGAAACCAGCTCTTCTCCCTCTCCTCCTGGGCCTCGTGTGCAGCATGCTGGCAGACACTGCAGCTTTGTCCTGCTCGTCAGCAACAAAGTCCTTACACAAAGTTTCACTTGTGGATGCACATGATGCCTTCCTCCTATGTAAGCTCGACAGTGAAAGCAGCTTCCTCTTCATGTCCTAGACTCCATGGGGCAAAAACTGCAGGCTTAAACTCCCTTTGCAGTGCCCCCTGAAGTCCATCAGAGGAAACAGCACGAGTTACTGACTGGCCTGGTTGGGGTGGAGCTGATTGCAGGTGACATCTTGGTTGTTGGCTGTGGTGACTCAGATGATGAGTCAGGGAAGTCTGTCTTAGGGTTAGCCTAAAGCTACAGTTTAAAGTCAAAGAAGTATGCTTCCATGATCACATGGACCACATTGTCACATACCTTTCCAAATTCTTGCCACGTCTTTCTGAGGTGCGTGAATCATTGCACAAGCTCCTGGACAAGGAAGTATCATGGCACTGGTTTCCACAACATGATGTCGTGGTGGCAGTGTCAGCAGCTCCAGTCTTGAACTATTATGATATCAACAAGCCAGTTACAAATCAAAGTGATGCAAGCCAGTTTGGTTTAGTATGCTGCCTCCTGCAAGATGTGCAACCAGTGGCGTTCCCTTCAAGGGCACTCACTTCAGTGGAGCACAGCTACACTCAAATAGAAAAGGAATGCCTGAACGTAGTTTTTGACTGTCAACACTTTCATTATTGCCTCTATGGCAGATGTGATGTGACTGCAAAAGCTGACCACAAACCGCTTGTTGCCATCTTTAGCAGCAGTACTGGAGGACTGGCCAGACAAGAGAGGAGAAACAGATCACCATCATAGAATATTGGGCTTTCAGGGATGCCCGAGGTCAATGTGGGGCCTAAACACATGACCACCAATGACATGTTCAGTGAAAGCAACACACCCCCTTAGCAGGCCCCACGGAAACCCATCAAGATGCAAGTGAGCCCCTCTACAACTAATTAACCTGCTTTGGATCATGCGAGGCTGAGCCCTGCATAAAGAGATTTCCATTTACCTGCTATGTTTGAAAGTTTAATCTCAGTATGAGTAAGGGTTTAAAGAAACTTCTGAAAAGGGGAGATGTTATGGGGTAAACTGTGTAATGCTGAAGCTCACTTTCTGGCTCTGTGTGCCTAGCCTTTACTTACAAACAGAGGCCTTCTCACTAGCAGAGGTGGAGGAACTCCTCTGGAAGCCCTTTGGTAGCTTTGCAGGAGGTCTGTAGTGGAGGCAAAGACTGAGGTGCTCAGGCAAACTCTGAAAAACCCCATTGAAAGTACTGAGAAGAATGTAAATGCCCTGCAGATCCAGCTACACTTGAGTTTCTTGTCACACTTACAGAGGTAGAAATGTTGGATGATGGGGGGCTTCAGCTGGTGGAGCTGAGTCCTGTTGATCCCTGGTTGACTGATCCCCGAGAGCCTCAGGAGCTTCAGGAAGGAGAAGTGAAAGTATGTATTTTGCTGTTAAACTTCAAACAACAAATCTTTAAAGTTTTTCAGACAATTTTTGAGACACTGTGAGGAACTTGCGCATTGTGTTACCCTCATTAAACTGTTAAAGCTGTGTCAAATTACAGTGGGTACAGAAAGTATTCAGACCCCTTTAAATTTTCCACTCTTTGTTTCATTGCAGCCATTTGCTAAAATCAATAAGTTCATTTTATTCTCATTAATGTACACTCAGCCCCCCATCTTGACAGAAAAAAACAGAAATGTAGAAATTTTTGCAAACGTAATAAAAAGAAAAAGTGAAATATCACATGGTCATAAGTATTCAGACCCTTTGCTGTGACACTCATATTTCACTCCCATGCTGTCCATTTCTTCTGATCCTCCTTGAGATGGTTCTACTCCTTCATTGGAGTCCAGCTGTGTTTAATTAACCTGATTGGACTTGATTAGGAAGGCACACACCTGTCTATATGAGAGCTCACAGCTCACAGTGCTGTCAGAGCAAATGAGGATCATGAGGTGGAAGGAACTGCCCAAGGAGCTGAGAGACAGAACTGTGGCAAGGCACTGTGGCTCTCTGGACTCTTGCCCTTTGGCCGTGGGGTCTCCGTCTGTGGTCTCCCTCCTTCTTCCTCTGGGGTGTGCACTTGGTTGCCATCAGGATGTGTGGCCTCAGGTCTTCCGAGCTCCTATTGGGCTGTGGATGGCCTGGGTCCTTTTCTAGTCGCCTCTGGATCGTGGGGGGCATGGTTGCAGTTTCTTGCCCTCATTATTGAGTACATTGCATGACAGAGGCGCATACACACACATTATTGCAATCAACAAAATTGTGTGTATGTGCATGTGTGTATATATGGATGTATTCAATTCAATTCAATTCAATTCAATTCAATTTTATTTATATAGCGCCAAATCACAACAAACAGTCGCCTCAAGGCGCTTTGTATTGTGGGTAAAGACCCTACAATAACACAGAGAAAACCCAACAGTCAAAACGACCCCCTATGAGCAAGCACTTGGCGACGGTGGGAAGGAAAAACTCCCTTTTAACAGGAAGAAACCTCCAGCAGAACCAGGCTCAGGGAGGGGCAGTCATCTGCTGCGACCGGTTGGGGCTGAGTGGAGAGAGACAGGACAAGTGTGTGTGAGTGTGTGTGTGTGTGTGTATATCTCCTCTTCTTTGATTATTTCTTTTTCCTGTCTTCCCTATACTTCTCTCCCCCCCCTTTTTCATTTCTTCCTCCACTTGTTCTTGCCCCTTCCTTCTTGCCTGTCAGAACTGGCATAAATAACTAAATAAAAAATAAATAAATGAAAATACAAACATGTACAAAAATAGCCTATAGAAAACTTATAGAGCTGTTCTTGTAAAAGCAAACATGCTTGGTACTTCAGTATATTTGGATCAACATTCCGATTGTGAAAAATGCCAGACATGACAGGCTTTAAAAAAAAAAAAAAAAGAATGGCAGAGGATCCCCAAATCCAGGTGTGGAAAACTTGTTGCATCATTCCCAAGAAGACTCATGGCTGTACGAGCTCAGAAGGTGCTTCTACTCAATACTGAGCAAAGGGTCTGAATACTTATGACCATGTGATATTTCAGTTTTTCTTTTTTAATACATTTGCAAACATTTCTGCATTTTTGTTTTTTTTTCTCTCAAGATGAGGTGCTGAGTGTACATTAATGAGAAATAAAATGAACTTTTTTGATTTTAGCAAATGGCTGCAATGAAACAAAGAGTGAAACATTTAAAGGGGTCTGAATACTTTCTGTACTCACTGTGTGTCAATAAAAAATGAAGGAAGAGTGCATCAGCTGTCTCTTAAAATTTCAGATTTTCTTTGGCCTTCCTCTCAGGTGACATACTTCACCCATGCCTGCATGGAGCTGCAACTTGGAGAGAGACGGTTCATGTTTGACCCCTGGTTGAAGGGCCCTGCATTTGCCAGGGGCTGGTGGCTTCTCCATGAGCCCCCAGCAGATGCCCTGGATAGACTGTGTGCTGCAGATCTCATCTACATCAGCCATATGCACTCAGACCACCTCAGGCAAGCTCCATCAATGCTGTTAAATATATACAAAAATATATATTATATATTACGGCTATTTTTTAAGCACCTAAAGGGCTCAGAGTTGTTTAGCTGTTCTGTTCATCTGCACAACACAGCTAGGTCATTGAATTATTATGGCTTAGATACATTATAGTATCTGAGTTATGATCAGCTGCAATCAAAACCAAAAGAGAAAGAGGGCCCATTCTGCATAGAGTCACGGAGTAGAGGAAAGTATGCTCTCCTTAAATTCTATAAGGATCTATAAAGACATAATAAAATTAATGTGGTCCTCAGTAAGTTTTAAAATGAGGTAAATAAAACCTCAGATGAACAACAACACTGGATATTACAGCATGACATTATTTATTTAATAAAAAAATCGTTAACATTGTTACAGCTGTAGAAGAACAAGGTCACACACTTCACTGTTCACTACACATTTGTGTTAACACAACTTGAAATCCCTCTCTGCACAGTCTCTTGTTTGTTCACTGACTTTCCCGATGTCTAGGATGAGTTCTTTGTTCTTGGAGATGTTCAGAGGTAGAGTATTTTAACTACTCTATCAACCATGTTTATGTGAGTTTCATTCCTTCTCCTCCCCAAGATGGGCCAAACATCCATCCGTCTTCTGCATAACTCCTGACAGTATTCTGTGTCTGTTACACAGTGCGAAGGATTCTGGGTATGCAGCTTAACGGTCATAACGCTGTCAGCAGGCACAATGCTCATTCGTTCAGACACTTGCCTGAACAGGAAACAGTGGTTTTTACGACAAGGAGGATGAAAAGAGCAGCATGACAAGCACACACAATGGCAGCAGTAGTCAGTTTTCATTGTTTGAACACTTGGTTTCACTCTACTGAGTACTGAGTATCTTAAGTATTGCTTTAAATGCTATGACTTCAGTCTCTGCGCAGCACAATGGATCAAAATCTGATGGTATATTTCTGCGATCATAATTCCATCCATTTTGACTAGATCCACAATAACAATATTTGAAATGATTTGCTATTGATTTCCAGTCCAGTTCTTGGGTAATTTGGCTGACACTTTTTTCATTGCTGTTTTTTTGGTCCTTCACTTGATCAGTTTCCCTTTTTTGTTAAAAAGACACTGCACACCAAAAGATGCCATGTTTTCAACTAGTAGCTGTTGGAGAGTGACCTCGTTGGAGCAAAAATACTATTTTATGATTGTCAAACTGTTGTTTTTTGGGCCTTTTTTCAGAGATTCAACTTAAGAAATTGGAACAAGTTATTATTTGTTTATTCATTCATTCATTCTTTAATAATTTTTGCAACAGGCTACAAGTAACAAAGTAAAGATACAATTTAAAATTGGTTCTTTGCTAACTTGTTACACTTGAATAATTCATTCTTTTAAAACTTTACAAGGGAGTTGGCTCCTCTGATATGAATATAAACTCAGCATGTTATGCAGTACTGTAACTGTACCTGTGCTTTATTCTGACTGCATTTTTGGAGACAGAAATGAAAAGAAACAAATGTTTTTCCATCCATCCTTGTTTTAAAATTCAATTTATTTTATTTTTCACTGGTTAGAAACTGCAAATACAAAATCTACATAGAAAATATTTTTCAGTCTTGTATACTGTGGATATTTAAAAATAATCTTGGCGCATTGACTTGTTCTGCCACCTTTCTAGTTACCCCACACTGAAAGTCTTGGCAGAAAGGAGGCCTGATGTCCCTATCTATGTTGGTGACACATCCAGACCAGTGTTTTGGTTAGTAATGAAGTGGAGCTCAATTTTCCCCATATCCTCTAATAAATTAGAGCAGAATTTAGTCTGTTATTCACATAGGCCTATCTCTGCTGTGTCAGGTATTTGGAGCAAAGCCAAGTTAAACTGACCAATATCAAAGTCGTTCCCTTTGGTGTCTGGCAAAATGTAAGTCACCGCCTCTAACATTTGGTCAGCAATTACAAAAACATATTTATAAAATGATTCATTGTGAAATAACAATGTTAATTAAAATGCTTTTTGAAATGTGAATACCATAATGAAATAAAAATGAATCTCTGTCGCACCCAGATTGATGATCACCTGAGATTTATGATCCTGATGGATGGTGTACATCCTGAAATGGACACCTGCATCATTGTTGACTACAAAGGTGTAATCTTTAATACAATAACTACTCCTGGTGTAAAAATAAGTCTGATCAGAATATTAAATTCTGTTCTGATTGCAGGTCACATGATCCTCAACACTGTGGACTGTACCAGACCAAATGGGGGCAGGCTACCACAAAATGTGGACTTGATGATGACTGACTTTGCTGGAGGTGCTTCTGGATTCCCCATGACCTTCTATGGAGGGAAATACACTGGTGAGACTGAGTTCCCTGATTAGGTTTTCCCCCTCACTGCCCACAGCAGCATTTAAGCTAGAATCTTTTGACAGTTAACCCCAAAACTGCTTTATCGCTCACACTGGTGGGTATGATAGCTGTCTGGAGTGATGAACTGAATGCAACAATGTCGGCAAAATCAAGAGGCTTTAGCTCCAGTTAGGGATTTTTTTTTTTTTTACTCAATGAATGAAATAACAATTATTTAAAAGTAAGCTCCAGTAAATTAATTAATAAATAGTTGATCAACCAAATAATAAACAATTAAATAATACATTAGACAGAGAGCAACAGATAGAAAGTGCTAGACTAACTTCTCTGTCTCAGTGCCTCTTATCTTGGAGGATAAGGCCACAGTACGTACAATTAAACATCACTAATGTCACCGTGTGTTAATAATCTGGACAAGATTGCTCTGTATGACAATGTGCTTTATGACTCCACCACTGACGAGAGGAATCTGGGTCGTGAAAAACCAGCTTGAGCAATACTGAGTGACAAAGGCCAACTCACAGCACCCAGACTTTGTTTAGGTTTAGATAAGTGGCAGCATAAAGATATGGTTAGAGAGGAACATGGGCTCAGAGGGAGAGCGTGCACGCACAGGGGCCTGTCCCGTCCTCTGAGTCCCCACATGCACGTGAGATAACTTCTGATTCTTTAATATATTAAATGTCTTACTTTTTTAATCAAAGTGTTTCAGGTGTCTTCCTTCACAAACAAACCTATTGCCTGTCACTCCTTTAGTGATATAAGAACTGCCTTGTTTAACTGATATGTCAAAGTGTCAAACAACATTTGCTTCATCTCAGCAGTTCAGTGCAAATAAATGACACTTTATGTGTTTCCAGATTCCTGGAAGGCAGAGTTTATCAGGAATGAAAGGAAGAAGCTGCTGAATTATAAAGCTGCACTGGTGAAATCTCTGCAGCCAAGGATCTACTGCCCATTTGCCGGCTACTTTGTGGAGGCTCATCCATCAGACAGGTAAAGTTTGTGAAGAGAGTTCGGCCAGGGTTTGCACAACATCCGAAATTAACCAGTAACGAGCAAAGTCAAAAGGGTTTGAATGATCTTCATTGTTCCCTGACAGATACATGCTCACAGCACAGTTAGCTGATCTGTTGCAACAAAACTGCAAGGTCTGTGGTCTGTGTAGTCTATCTGGGCAAGTTAATATTTAACAAAATAACTATGTACAGTGACTAAGATAACAAGGCTTAGTCTATATCTGGGTCCTTCATTGTATCTACCACCTATATCTCTGTAGCTGTATCACATAATTATGAACTGAAATGCAGTGTATTGTGGCGAGCTACAGTAATCTACAATCAAGAGCCCACCCTGATGAGATGCTGGCTGTTCACAGAGCTTTGTGTCCAAGCACATTAATAGAGAGGCGAAGGGAAGGAAAAGATGTGGTAGAAAAGTGTCCGCAACTCACACCATGGAGAGGATTGTGGAACAAAAGCCATTCAAAAATGTGGGGGAGACTCACAAAGAGTGGACTGCAGCTGGAGTCAGTGCTTCAAGAACCACCACCCACAGACGTATGCAGACATGGGTTTCAGCTGTCGCAGTCCTCGTGTCGAGACACTGAACAAGAGACGGCGTCAGAAGCGTCTCGCCTGGGCTAAAGACCAAAAGGACTGGACTGCTGCTGAGTGCTCCAAAGTTATGTTCTCTGATCAAAGTCAGTTTGGCATTTCCTTTGGAGATCAAGGTCCCAGAGTCTGGAGGAAGAGAGGAGAGGCACAGAATCCATGCTGGCTGAGGTCCAGTGTAAAGTTTCCACAGTCAGTGATGGTTTGGGGTGCCATGTCATCTGCTGGTGTTGGTCCACTGTGTTTTCGGAGGTCCAAGGTCAACGCAGCCATCTACTAGGAAGTTTTAGGGCACTTCATGCTTCCTGCTGCTGACCAACTTTATGGAGATGCAGATTTCATTTTCCAACAGGACTTGGCACCTGCACACAGTGCCAAAGCTCCCAGTACCTGCTTTAAGGACCATGGTATCCCTGTTCTTCATTGGCCAGCAAACTCTCCTGACCTTAACCCCATAGAACATCTGTGGGCTATTGTGAAGAGGAAGATGTGATACACCAGAGCCAACAATTCAGAAGAGCTGAAGGCCACTATCAGAGCAACCTGGGCTCTCATAACACCTGAGCAGTGCCACAGACTGATGGACTCCATGCCACGCCGCATTGCTGCAGTAATCCAGGCAAAAGGAGCCCCGACTAAGTACTGAGTGCTGAACATGCTCATACTTTTCATGTTCATACTGTTCAGTTGGCCAACATTTCTAAAAATCCTTTTTTTTGTATTGATCTGAAGTAATATTCTAATTTTCTGAGATACTGAATTTGGGGTTTTCATTAGTTGTCAGTTATAATCATCAAAATTAAAAGAAACAAACATTTGAAATATATCAGTCTGTGTGTGATGAATGAATATAATATACAAGTTTCACTTTCTGAATGGAATTACTGAAGTAAATCAACTTTTTCATGATATTCTAATTTCATGACCAGCACCTGTATAAGTAACTATAGCATCTAAATGGAAACAAAAGACCTAACTTGTTCTTTATACATCCTTTTACTTTTTGTCTGTTTGTATTGTATGTGTGTGTGTGTGTGTGTGTGTGTGTGTGATGGAAGATACATAAAGGATACTAATATCAAAAACAGTGCAGAGGACCTCAATGCACTCATCAATAAGCTCGCACCAGAAATCAAGACTTGGACACCCAAACCAGGTGCTGTGCTGGACCTCGGCCTCGCTCTGAGAGACCTCACTAACAGGTTAGAACAGCACATGCGTTACCTGTGTTTTTCCTTGGGAAAGAAAGAGACTGTTTTTCCAGATGTGCAATACAACTACATAAACCACAGATATTTACACAGTAATATCAGTAGTTACAAGCCCACTGTTTAAATGTGCCATTTAGTTTCTGCAGACCTTTATTAGCTCATTTTAAGAAGCAATGTACTGCACCTTCCAAATATGATACATCTTGTAATAAACTAAAATAATGATGTAAACTGCACACATGAAAGATGTCCAAGTGCTAAATTTATTTCCTTTACGACTTCCTTTGCTACGACCAACCATAGTGAGGCCATCACCAATCCCCCAACCAGTACAAAAATCTGCAAGGAAAGCTGGGAGTTCGACTTGTATGTGAATGAACTGAACAGTGCCATCAACTCTGAGATATTTAAACATCAGAGCTGGATCCAGTTTTATTACACCTGGGCCAGCTTTCAAAACTACAACCTTGTTGTGCGGGTAAATGTGCTTGTCAGTTCCTTCGCTGAGCTGCTTTACTCTTCCTTGGCTCGAGCTGTCCTGCAGCATAACGTCTCCCCTTTACTGGCTTTTAATTTGTTCTTCTGCCTTTTCCTACCTAAAGGTTTTTTGGCACAAGGGACCTATATCGCTATACCCTACCCTTTCCCTATCATTCTTCTGCTTTTTTCCCCTTTATATTGCTGTCTCATTAAAAGTGGTTGTAAATGTGCTGAAATGCAAATGTGTCCGTGTAGGTCATTGAAACAGATGACTCGTTTCAAAGCCTCACTGATGGTTATGACTATCTGGTGGACTTTTTGGATCTGTCATTCCCCACACAAAGACCTGACAGAGAGCACTCCTACTTGGAGGTGAGCCACTGCGAAGCACTAAGCGAACACACAGCATCTTAACAGACATTAAATATTACAAATGTTTTCACAACTTTGTCACAACTTCTTTTCTTGGCGCCACCCCTAGCAAGTGGCAGCCTGTTCCAGCAGCTCCGTTTGTATTTTTGTTTTTACCAAGTTTTTATCTAGTGCTGTTATCATTTTTATTTTTACATGCACGCTAGTATGAATACCTCACGGATTAACGGTTTTCTGCTATTATTTGTGGCACTACAAACTCTTGTTGGACCGATTCGCTCGGCAAACGGAGGTGAACGCACTTTTCACCTACAGTACACACGGGACCAGCTGATTACACTTTCCAAGCCTCCGCTACCGCTGGGTGAGAGACCCCAAATCCCCGATGAGTTGAAGAGGAGACGTCGAGGATGCAGGGCCGGAGTGAAACGGAAAACAAGAAAAAGGAAGTATAAACCATATCTTCCTTCGGTTGTGATGGGGAATGTGAGGTCACTGGCAAATAAGATGGACGAGCTTGTGGCGTTTAGGAGAACACAACGGGAATACCGGTTTTGTAAGAAATTCTGTTCCCCCTGCGTCGGGAGCGCGCACTGCAGCCAGAGAGGCGGATCCGACAGTCTTCACGGCGCTTCTGATCGTTTTCTCGGTAAAACGACTCGACAAAACTTTCATGTTAATCTACAGGTCCTGGTAAAAATAGAGAGAAAAACAAAAAACGCTACAATAAATAAACCACGGACCTTACACCCTGCACACCTCCACAGCCGCTTCCCTCCAACACCTCCAAGGTGATAACGATCACAGACGGTGACTTCTCTCAGTCTACAGCTATCAACCACAAGTCAGGGTGAGAAAGTTCTGAACAAACAAGAGAGGTAAATTGATTGGGAGTGGTTTGTTTCTGACCTTTTATTATCATGACTACCAAGAGATCATGATGATACAAAGTCATAAACAAACGAGACAGGTAAATGATAGGGAACAGTTTGCTATCTACACATCTGGAACTGTAGCAAGATCCTGTTCTTCTGGATATTTTATTTATATAATGGGTGAATTATGGGTGTAGTTCTGAAATGTAAGTATACTTTGTGGGAACAGCTTAGGGATGGCCCCTTCCTATTCCAACATGACTGCACACCATTGCACAAAGTAAGGTCTTTTTTTATTTCCTTGCTTTGAACAGCTGGTTAAAGCAGAGCCTATCACTGCTGAGACAGCTGATCAAAAGCACTTTGAATTACTGTAACTACACGGTCATTTGTCCCATCTGAAAAATTTAAATAGTTTCTGAAAGCTGAGAAATGTGCTTCACACCCAACATAGGCTTATTACTGTAGTTGTTTCCAGAAGTCTGCAGGCCCATGGTAAGTAAAGGGTCAACCTGATAGAACACCTTTGGGATGAATTAGAGCAGAGACTGTGAGCCAGGCCTTCTCATCCAATATCAGTGTCTGACCTCACAAATGCGTCAAAAAATTCCCATAAACCAACTGCAAAACTGTTTTGCCAGAAGAGTTGCAAATGGTGGGCTGATATCATATTAAAGCTGATGGATTAAGAATGCGATGTCACTCAAGTTCATATGCATGTGAAGGCACAAGAGCAAATACTTTTTTATAATATTGTGTACTTCCTGGACCAAGAAGTGTGTCTCAGCTTCAGGATTTTTGTGGTGGTTTTGTCTGAGTGGTAACTAGAAATGTAGAGAATATGCACTAGTTGTGAAAACGGGTGTAATCTTCATCATTACTGTTTGAATCCAGGTTGACTCAAAACACTATTTGGTTCCCTCCATCAGCTGATGCAGAGCTTATTCAAATGTCTTGCTTCATTGAACCCAGTTATTATACTAATTCTTTTTCAGTTCTTTTCCATTTTGTATTAACTGTGTTGCTTGTCCACATCACCGTAGATTAAATCTGAACAGCATAAGAGATTGTTCCTCAGAACAAGCAATGCAAACAACCCATGTTTCAATATAATTTTAGTTTGCTCTTTTTGGCCTTTCCATGCCAATTTTCTGAGGTTGTTATCCCAGTCTTTATGTATTTGGGAGGTAGATAAGTTGGTTTAAACAAACACAGGAATCTGGGTAGTCTAGAGATAAGAATAAGATCTTTTCAGAAATACATCTTTTAAAAATTTGCATCATCTATTTGCTTTCTAACATTTTTGCCTTTGTTTTAACATGAAAAAAATACTTTTTTTCAATTGTTTTCATTAACACTCATAAGGACTTATTAACTTTTGTTAGGAAACCTATTACATCATCTTCATATGGTCTTCATATTTTTCATTTTTTAATGCAAAATTCAAATTAATATACATGTAGATTAGTAAAAGAGGATCTCACTGCCTCTGCAGGGAAAGAACATCAAATAATAACTTATTCAAAACTTGCATTTGAGTGTAAATAGTTTCAAATGTCTTTATGATTTCAATCTGAAATTCAAAAGTTAACAGGAATCAAATGTAAATGACTTTGATAGTTGATCAAAAGCATTTTCTCCATCAAAAGTGAACATCAGTTAACATGTGCTCCTGATGCTTATCTGTATAATCTGAAACGTTAAGATTATTAGACTCTGTCTCTCAGGTTAAGGTTCTCTGAGCAGCAGGGCAGCAGTAGCAATCTGCTTTAATGACTCTTCAAAGTTTTCTGCTGCCTTTTTTTCTTGTTCAGGGGTCTGGTTACTTTCTGAAGCAACTGGAGGTGCTGCATCTGTAAATATATCGCTCCAAGTAGCATCGCAGCTTGCAAAACAGATGTACATTCTTAACTGTAATCAATTCTGTTCTTTAAAAAGAAGAAATCACAAAAACCTTTCAGAAATCTGACATACTTGCTTGGACAGAGCAGGAACCCTTACTTTTCTTGGTTTCCTTTAAGATTAAAAACAGGATTGGTGTGATGAGGTACGTGGTGCTGCACGGCTGCCTCTGGGATGACCTGTACATCGGCTTTCAGAACCGCATCACCCGAGATCCAGACATCTACCACCACAAGTACAAACACTTTTTCTTGTTTGAGAACTCTGTTTGTTCTTCGCTTTGTTGACATCTGTTCATCCAATCCATTTCAAACACAGTGGGTTTGGGTACTGTAGATCAACCAAATTTGAACATTCTCCAGTCTGCCTGTACTACTACTCTGAGACATTCATTAATGTCTTTTTTTTAATAAGTTTTTTATAAAAAAAATAATTATAAAAAAAATTTCTATTTACTTCATGTGGTTCTGTGGTTTGGATGAACAGGGGAAATCACACAGACA
>JAMQGT020011819.1:0-26159 GCA_024447675.2 Pterophyllum scalare
ATGTTATGTTAGTCTACTGGTTCAGTTACGTATTGCTGTTATGGACAAACTGTGGTTTGCACAGAAGTCCAATAACAAAACACCATTCAGGTTAAGATCGGGCAGGCTGTTCCTCCCAATCACGCCCCTCCAGGTCTCACTGTCATTGCCCACATGAGCGTTGAAGTCTCCCAGCAAGACAATGGAGTCACCGGATGGAGCACTCTCCAGCACCCCGTCAAGCAACTCTAAAAAGGGTGGTATTCTGAACTGTCATTCGGCGCATAAGAACAAACAACACTCAGGACCCGTTCCGCGGCCCAAAGGCGCTGGGAAACAACACTCTCGTCCACCGGTGAAAACTCCGATGTGCAGGTGGTAAGCCGGGGCGATACAAAAATACCCACCCCAGCTCGCCGCCTCTCACCAAGGGCAACTCCAGACTGGAACAGAGTCCAGCCTCTCTCCAGGAGACTGGTTCCAGAGCCCAGGCCATGCGTTGAGGTGAGCCCAACTATATCTAGCTGGTATCTCTCAACCTCACGCACTGGCTCAGGCTCCTTCCTCACCAGAGAGGTGACATTCCATGTCCCAATAGCCAGTCTCGATAGCCAGGGATCGGTCCACCAGGGCCTCCGCCCTTGGCCACCGCCCGACATACACTACATCCAACCCCTACGACGCCTCCTGCGGGTGGTGGGCCTACAGGAGGGCGGGCCCATGTAGCCTCTTTGGGCTGCGCCTGGCCGGGCACCAACAAAACCATACTAATTATTAAAATACTCAAAGAATCAATAAATATTTAAGATTTCTCATTTTTGAGTGTTTATGTCAAAAAGTGCTGAGTGCCTATAAAGTGAAAACGTGTCCCAACATTTAATACCCAAACCATAATACAAATGACTATGAACAAGTAACAAAAAACTTCGTTATTACAGAAGGTTACAGATCTTCTCGCCTCTGACACTGGACTCATCTCTGTGCTTGTCCTGTTGGACCTCAGTGCAGCTTTTGTTACTGTTGACCATAACATTTTATTACAGATTAGAGATTAGAGCCTGCCATAGGTGTTAAAGGTATTGTGCTGCAGTGGTTTAAATCATGTTTATCTAATAGACTCCAATTTGTTCATGTAAATAGGGAGTCTTCTTCACACACTAATGTTAATTATGGAGTTCCACAGGGTTCTGTGCTGGGACCAATTCCATTTACATTGTACATGCTTCCCTTAGGCAGTATTATTAGAAAGCATTGCATATGTTTTCTTTGTTATACAGATGATGACCAGCTTTATCCATCCATGAAGCCAGATGATGCACATCAATTAGTGAAACTGCAGGAATGTCTTAAAGACATAAAGGCCCGGATGACCTCTAATTTCCTTTCTAAATTCAGAAAAAACTGAAGTTATTGTACTTAACCTACAAATTTTAGAAACATGGTGTCAAATCAGATACTTACTCTGGATGGCATTACCTTGGCCTCCAGGAACACTGTGAGAAATCTTGGAGTCATTTTTGACCAGGATATGTCCTTCAATGCACATATTAAACAAATTTGTAGGGCTGTTTTCTTGAATCTGTGCAGTATCTCTAAAATTAGAAACATCTTACCTCAGGGTGATGCTGAAAAGCTAATTCATGCATTTATTACTTCTAGGCTGGACTATTGTAATTCATTATTATCAGGCTGTCCTAAAAGCTCCCTGAAAAGCCTTCAGCTGATCCAAAATGCTGCAGCTAGAGTACTGACAGGGACTAGAAAGAGAGAGCATATTTCTCCCATATTGGCTTCTCTTCATTGGCTCCCTGTTAAATCTAGAGTAGAATTTAAGTCTTCTCCTCACATACAAGATCTTGAACAATCAGGCCCCATCTTATCTCAAAGACCTCATAGTGTCATATCACCCCAATGTAGAACTATGCTCTCAGAATGCTGGCTTACTTGTGGTTCAATTCAATTAATATAGTGCGAAGTCACAACAAAATGTTTCCTCAAGGCAACTGTTTCCTAGGATACTTAAGAGTAGAACGGGAGTCTTCAGCTTTCAGGCCCCTCTTCTGTGGAACCAGCTCTGAGTTTGGATTTGGGATACAGACACCCTCTTCATTTTTATGATTAGGCTTAAAACTTACTTTTTTGATAAAGCTTATAGTTAGGGCTGTATCAGGTGAACCCGAACCCTCCCTTACTTACACTGCAATAGGCCTAGCCTGCTGGATGATTCCCATGATGCACTGAGTTTTTCTTTTTCATTCACCTCTTTTCACTTTCTATGTGTTGATATGCCACTCTGCGTTTAATCATTAGTTATTATTAATCTCTGATTCTCTTCCACAACATGTCTTTTGTCCTGTCTCCCTCACCCCCAACCAGTTGCGGCAGATGCCCCTCCCTGAGCCTGGTTCTGCCGGAGGTTTCTTCCTGTTAAAAGGGAGTTTTTCCTTCCCACTGTTGCCATGTGCTTGCTCATTGGGGGTTGTGACTTAGAGGGATATAGCTACACCATTTCATTCACAGATGATTTCTCTGGTGCAGTGTCAGTTTCCTTCCTTAAAAACAAAAGTGAAGCAACTTAAGCAACAGAGATGTTCTTAGTAGATAGCACCCCATACGGTGATGTAAAATATTGGAACAGAATACATGAGCAGTGCCTTTCAGTAACTATTAAGGGAGAAAAGGATGAGACATGACACATTATCTCCTTATTCCCCTAACCAGAAAGACAACAAATAAAATGGGAAGCCTGACTGTTGTTACAAGGCTGTGTGTGGCAGATAGAAGCATCTACGAAGGAGATGAATTTACTTAAAGAAAATGACACACATGAGCCTTCTACCAGAAGTGTATGTACCCAAAGAATACACAGAGAACGGAGAGATCTCTGCAAAGCTGGATATGGAGCAGAGGGCTACAGCCAAACAGAAGGTCTAGACCAGGGCTCCTCAAATCCAGGCCTCGAGGGCTGGTGTGCTGCAACTTTTAGATGTGTCTCTGCTTCAACGTCAAATATAGGAGTCATTAGTAGGACTCTGGAGAACTTGACTGCATACTGAGGAGGTAATTCAGCCATTTGATTCAGGTGTGTTGGATCAGGGACACCTCTAAAAGCTGCAGGACACTGGCCCTCGAGGCCTGGATTTGGAGGAGCCCTGGTCTAGACTTATATGAGCTGCCCAACAGCAAACATTCATCTGTAAGGGCATTAATGCAGGTAGCAGTGCAACAAAACCTTACTGTTCATCAAATGGATATTAACACAGCATATTTACGTGCTCCAATAGATGAAGAAATGTTCTTGGAGCAACCAACAGGATTTGAAGAAACATCAGAAACAGGGGAGAAGTTAGTGTTCAAGATAAAGAGATCCTTCTATGGGTTCAACCAGTCTGGAGAAACTGGTACAGGCTCTTATGAACTGAGTTTATAATAAAAGTGAGGACAATTTGAACTTAATAGCATTCAGTGACTCTGACTGGGCATCTTCAGTGGAAGACAGACGTGGCACTACAGGGTACTCTTTCAGCCTAACTAAACAAGGTCCAGCTGTTTCATGGAAATCAAAGAAACAGCCAACAGTGGCTCTGTTTACCTGTGAGGCCAGGTGCATTGGTCTAGCAAGTACTACTCAAGAGACATGTACCAAAGCTGTTAAATGGTGTGGATAAAAGCATGTACATATGAACAGCGGTTCATGGTGACAATCAGGGTTCTGTTGCACTAAGAACCCAGTGAACAGATAGATGTAAGCACAATGATGTAAAGTACCATTTCATTCATGAAGCACTCAGTCAGGGTAAAGTAGATGCTTTCTACTGCCCAGCAGAAAATGAGTGCTGGCAAAACCTGCAACTTCAGGCAAAAATTGTTAAATTCAAGCATGGCTTAAGATGAGGAGATCAAGATGGGGTGTAAAGTTATGTTCTCATCACCCACAGTGGATAAGGTTATGAATGGTTCTGTCCTCAATGTTCAGATTATTTGCACTGGACTTTTAATTTGGTGAGCACCTTTATTTTGACATGTCCTGTGTGGAAAAATGGAATTTTCATGCAAGGCTGTTGCAGTTTACATTTTCTTTCTTTCTTTCTTTCTTTCTTTCTTTCTTTCTTTCTTTCTTTCTTTCTTTCTTTCTTTCTTTCTTTCTTTTGTTCGATTGCACTTTACTGCAGTGAACACACAGGAATGTTTACTGATATATTTCCAGAAACATGAAGAATTCAAATAAACTAGCAAAAAACTAAACTACACGGATAACACTGCAGAGAGTTCAACAGGCAGAAAGAAGTAAAAGGGTCCCTCTGAGGCATTACCAAACTCAATAGCAAGATTGCAGTATTTTTTCTGGATTAATAGAGAGTAGGGAGATCCTATTTTTATTTATTTATTTTTTTTTAATCCTCCTGCACAAAATAAAGGATGATGATATTGTTGTCCTTCCGTCTGTTTCTGAGGTTTTACCTTTCCAGTCTATAGACTCCAAAACCACAAGAAGCAGAGCCATGAAATCTGGCATGTGTGTCCTTTATTCTTCAACGACGTGCAACACAAGCTGAAATGTGTATCATATCTTTACTAACCTAGGGCTGACTAAAAGTATTTGGATCAAAGTTTAGGGCGAGGCCTCCTGCTAAAGCTGGTGGCAGGAGAAAAGGTGGGGGTCTGGCTTTATTTGTGAACCAGAGATGGTGTAATCCTGCACAGATCACTGTCAAGAAGAAGATGTGTTGTCCTGCTATTGAATTAGTGGTAGTTGGTATGCGACCATTTTATGTACCAAGAGAATTCAGTCATATCATAACTATACCTGTGTGAATCTCACCCAAGTTAACAGCCAAAGTTTCATGTGAAGTTCTCCATGAAAGTGTTGCTAGGATACAGACTAAACATCCAGAGGCACCCTTCATAATTTCAGGAGACTTCAGTCATGTTTCTCTCTCCTCCCACCTGACTGGATTCACACAGTTTGTTGACCGTCCTACCAGAGAAAATAAAACCCTTGATCTGCTGTACGCAAATGTCAAAGAAGCTTACAGAGCTCCTGTCTCACCACCACTTGGCAGATAACCAGTCACCACCACAGAAGCCATCCTGAACAACTCTGATCCCCCACTTTATAACATCTTAATGGAACAAAAAACATCAGTACTCAAAGACTCATATGTCTCTGTTGTAAAATAGTGATATACAGAAAATCATTTGTACCCACAGCCATCAGACTTTATGATTCTTATACAAACAGCAGATGAACTATGTCAGACATATGAGTTTCCTCCTGGGATCCATGAAGTTATTCTTCTTCCAAATTAGAGCAAAGTAGTTCTGCAGAAGGTAATAAGATCTCTTCTGAAGGGTTTCTGTTCTGAAATGTGGCTGTAATGTTATTCTGACTTTCATTAATCATGGGAGGATTGGTGATGGGTCTTTATTTTCATTTGCTTTGATTTTTCTGGTGACATTATAAATAGCGTTACTGGACCCTCAGAAGAGGCTGACTGATGTCATTATTTCCAAGAAATCCTAATCGGGAGTTTTTGTTCCCTTTAGGTTTTTACATCCTAAATAAATTAGTGGGAAGAATGAAAATGTTTCTGTGATTTGATTAATTTCAATGAAAATTTCAATAAAGGTGCACAAGATAATTTGCGGGGCAGTAAACAGAATGTAATGAGCCTTTTATTTTGTCATTATTTATTGGCGCTATCATCAGAACTCTGGGCGTTAAAATGTAATTAACACCGACTTATTTGCTCAGTCACTTCTGACACGTCACAGCTGTGAACCTGCTTTCAAGCAGAAAGCCCAGAAACAATTACACGCTGCTTTTTGCGGAGTAGTGGCCTTCGCACACCGAAGTCGTAAATCTCAGGTTTCTTTGCTAAGCTGTACTGAGCTGCACTTGTTTTCCGCTCTGGTCTGAGCCGAGCCGAGCCGAGCAGTTTCTCTGCCTCTGTAAGGACGTCATTGGGCTTTCTGATCAGCTGGCACCCGCGCTGGAAGCCGCCAATGGCTGCGCGCGGTGACAATCAGGGAGATCACGGTTGCGTCATCGTCGCGCGGAAGGCGATTGGTCGGCCGCCTTGCCTAATCTCACCGCCGAGCGACTGAGGTTTTGTTCACCATGTTGGATCAACTGCTTGTTTCACTTGCCTCGTGACCGATACTTTTCTCCTGCCACGGGAGCGCCGTGGGCTGAAGTGTGGCGGTGCGTGGATCTGTCCCGCAGTCAAAGGATTCAACTTCTTGTTGTTAGTCTGCTTGGATACGTGCGTTTGAGCCGTATTAGGACCGGAGACACAGCGCTGTCGATGGGGGAATTACGCAGCCTGCCAGCCGTCTGTGAGGATTTCTCGTGTTTCGAGTCATGGTCGAAGCTCCGTCACGCTGTCAAACTGACGGGGGTTTCTTTGGAAGCACGCGGCTCGGTGGAGTGCTGTAATAATATGTGAGTGGGGTGGATGGCCGAGGCCCGGGCCTGCCTGCCTCTCTGCGCTGCTGTGTTGTGGCCTGGGCTGGGATACACCTCCACTGCACCGGATCAGCGTGTTAATTACGACTGTGAGATTACGCTGCCGTCACACATCTGAACGAGGATCCAGTTTGGAATAATAGATGCGATTTTTAAGCCGTGGGGTGGGAAGAGCAGCGGCGCCAGAGCGGAGCGTGGGGCAAACTTGGACACTTTTAAAGATGAATGCTCCGCTGCCCATGTGACAGGCTTTAGATCGCGCTGTACTGTTAAGAGGGGAAACTGAATTTCAGCAGGAGGGGGCGGAGGGTGCCATCTCTGTCATGAGGGGCATCTAGGGCCAACCACTTTATTTTTTTTTTTCACTCATTTAGGGAGGGGTGGGGTGGGGGGCGGTTGTGGGTTCCTATCTACTGAATCTTGTTGTTCTGGCGTTGTCAGCAGTGTCACTGTTAAAGCTGCACAGAGTGTAGACTTGAGGGGGTTCATTGCCCATGATACGCCTTCCGTCACTAGCCCCAGGCTTCAGGGACCTCATGTGCACCAGATAGAAAATTAATTTAGGGGAAGTGGGTCAGATCCTGGTTGGTATTATGGTAAAACGCCACATCACATAGCTTCATTTCTGATAGACTCTCAGTGTCTGCCATTGGACCATTGAAGGACGAAATCTGTTTCCTCTATGTTTGCCATAAGTTTGATTCACCGCGGGGTTGCGGTCTGGTAGCCATTATTCTCATTCTGAGCAGCAGTTTGGAAAAGGAGGCGATCGGACCCACTGAATGGCTCTTTGCGGAACATCTGCTACAAATGTTTCAAAAATGATGGCTGCTTACAACGGTGGCTCCTCAGCAGTAGCTGCCCATCACCCGCATCATCACCACCACCAGCTCCAGCATCTACCGCCTCCCCACATGCATCACCACCACCACGCGGGTCAGCACCACTTGCAGCACCCGGGCTCCGCCGCCGCTGTGCACACGGTCCAGCAGCACACAGCAGCGGCTGCCGCGGCGGCGGTGATGCTAAACCCCGGCCAGCAGCAGCCCTACTTCCCGTCTCCTGCCCCCGGTCAGGCTCCCGGGCCGGCGGCGGCCGCGGCTCCCGCCCAGGTTCAAGCCGCTGCTGTCAAAGCTCACCACCACCACCACCACCACCATCAGCAGCAGCAGCAGCACACGCACCACCTACAGCAGCAGCTGGATATTGAGCCCGACAGGCCCATTGGCTACGGAGCGTTCGGAGTCGTCTGGTAAGCGCAGCGCGCTGCTGTTCCAGGGCACACCATCACACCCACTGCTACAGGCCGTGGCTACAGCTCGGCCATTGTGAAGTCACTGTAAACATTTCACTATCTGATGGCGCTAATCTATTCTGAATCACATTAAATAGAAAACTCTGGGAACTTCTTCTCTGTGGACTTTCCAAACTCAATTTTCAAATTATTATTAAACAACATATATATTTATTTATTATATATATTTATATGTATTGTCGTTTACAACAGCTAATTGTAATATATACACAATATATATTAATGTCCTGAAGTCCGGATGACCCTGTTGAGCAGGCTCATGCCAGTCCGCTCCCTCCTGGTGTTTAATGGTGGGGGTGCTTACTGGACACCTGTTGGTAGCTGTGGAACAGGACCTGTCCCATGAAAGATGCTACCAAGTGGCATTATGGGATGTGTAGAACTTTGGACTTAATTTTGTGACCGTCTGGTCCAGAACACCAAAACAATCATTTTCACCTGCCTTCTGTACTGAAGAGAAACCTGCTGGTGACTGTGCTAACATGCGACTGTCACATCTGCTAGACACATGTAAGTTTTAGTTTCTAGAAGTTGCTATGCAACGGTCTAAAAAGGTATTCAAACTTTTATCACAGCACTGTGATAGTATACTTGATTCCTGATCTTGAATATTTTGTGATGGAATGGCTCACAAATGTAAAGAAATGGCTCATTTATCCATCCATTCTCTTCCGGGGGGGGGGGGGTTAGGGTACACCCTGGACAGGTCACCAGTCTGTCGCAGGACAGACAACCATTCACACCTATGGCCAATTTAGAGAGACCAATTAACCTAACCCCAGTAACTGCATGTCTTTGGCCTGTGGGAGGGAAGCGGTGCACCGGGAGAACATGCAAACTCCACACAGAAAGGCCCCGAGCCAAGGTGGAATTGAACCCAGACCTTCTAGCAGTGAGGCAACGGTGCTGCCCAGTTTTAAAACAAAAAAGAGTAGGAATGGGATTAGCTTGCCTGGGTGGAGGGAGTGTAGGCAATATGCATGCACATGTATTTATAACTGAGCAATATAATGAGCTGCTTCTTCACTTTAGGCTCTCATTCTGCAGATTAATTCCACCATAGTTAGTTCAATTAACTCTGAGTGTGTTCACCCTGAGTTAAGCGTGTGTTTAAGTATAGAAGGCCATTATCAATGGAGCTCCGATACCCAGGATTCACTCTGGGCAACAACTAAATAAAGAGCGGAAGCCTCCGTTTTAATCCAAGTGGGCCCACAAATAAGAATGTGTCAGTGTGCACCATGATGTTATCTTAATAAGCAGGAGGGGAGAAAAGAGTCATTTTAATTAGCTTGGACAGCATAAAAGTTTGATGTATGTTTATTCATATGTATGCTGCTAATAAATTTAAGGAACCCTTTTCAATCAGAGTTTAGCATCAAGTCAATCAAACTTCTGGGATATTGATCTGGCAGAGGGGGGTGTTAATCAGTTGCACAAGAGGGGCAACAATGAGACAACAATCCAGAATTGAATTTAAAGTCATTCTCCTCACATACAAGGTCTTGAATAATCAGGCCCCATCTTATCTCAAAGACCTCATAGTACCGTATCACCCCAATAGAGCACTTCGCTCTCAGACTGCTGGCTTACTTGTGGTTCCTAGGATACTTCAGAGTAGAATGGGAGGCAGAGCCTTCAGCTTTCAGGCCCCTCTTCTGTGGAAGCAGCCCCCAGTTTGAATTTGGGAACAGACACCCTCTCTATTTTCAAGATTAGGCTTAAAAGAAGGTCATTTAAATCATCTTCCTTCAGCACAGAAGGTGCATGTCTGACTTAGTTTCTCTAATAAAGGAAGTTAAGTTTCCTCACCTTGTCTCAAATGAAAATCTGCTTTTAGAGCTAAACCAACTAAAGTGAGGCTCAACATCTGTATTTTGGGATGTTTTAGGAATGAAGTTTATGAAGGAATAAACATCTGAAAATCTGAATGAGTGCTGTTTGCTAAAGGTTTGTCTTCTCCGAGAAGATGGACTCCACCGTAACTATTAGTAAAAGCTCATTTCTGTTCTGTGCTCATCACCAACCCTTAAATGAAGCTAATATTCAAATAATGCACTGGTTCACATTGCACAGCATGCTCAAGATTATCTACATTTTTACACCACTTCCAGCAATACAGTACATCATGCTCACCAGATTGCTTTAATACAAGTGCTACACGCCACAGTAGCTATAAAAATAAAGTGGCAGCAAATAAAAACGAAAATGGGGCAGAAGAAACGTGAGTGTCTAAACATATAGCAAGTGGTGAGTTTGCATAAATATAGAGGGGTTGTTATGACTGAAATATGATGGCTTGCACTAATAACACAAAAGGAAATGATGCTAAGGGGCAGCATGGTGGTTAGCACTGTTTCCTCACAGCAAGAAGGTCCCGGGTTTGATTCCACCTTTGCCGGGGCCTTTCTGTGTGGAGTTTGCACGTTCTCCCTGTGCTCTCCGGTTGCTCCGGTTTCCTCCCACAGGCCAAAGACATGCAGTTACTGGGGTTAGGTTAATTGGTCTCTCTAAATCGCCCATAGGTGTGACTGGTTGTCTGTCTCTCTGTGTTAGCCCTGCGACAGGATAGCGACCTGTGCAAGGTGGACCCTGCCTCGCCCCCCATGACCCCATGACAGCTGGGATAGGCTCCAGCCTAAAACGGAGCTACTTCCTTAGCTAATTATAAGTAGCCATGAAGTACTAAACCTACACATTGGGCAGGCTGTGCGTAGCAGTAGTTGCTCAGCACTGTGGCTGCTGTTTGGCCTTTTGGATTGACTCTGGGCTTATTGACGGTGTTTGGAGTCCAGTCCTGGTGAAACCTGTGATCTTAGTCCACTGCCATCTGTTTACTTTGACTGATCCTATTTGAAAAGGTTCCTTAAGGTTGTACTGCAGGGGCAGTTGTGTGTGCAGTTGGAGTGCTCTTACACCTGCTGTGTTCTCATCACGAGGCTTTGATCTCCGAATTCCTTAAAGATTCTTTTAGCTAATCGCTAAATCCCTTTTCAGACATGTGATGGATAATATTGCTGGCTTATGTGTGCAATATTTGCCATATGTGCAGCAAGTCTTCTGTGCATATGGCAGCACAGAGTCTAATGTAACCATTGGAACCTTTGAATCCTTGTGCGTTCAGGTGATAGTGGTGCAGAAAACTAATCTGTATTCATACAAATATGATTTCATTTCAAATGGAGAAAAGCATTTTAAGCACTGGTTTTGGGGGGGAGAATCTGTCCATACTTGCAGTTCTGAAAATGCGTATCTTATAACTGTTTGTGCATTTTGGCAGTGTACACAATTTAAGTGCACAACAGCTGCCAGCAGAGACAACAAGGTCGGCAACGTGTTTAAATCTCTTTATTCATGAGTCCGATCAATGGCTTTTTCTTCTGAAAAGGGGTCGTGCATAAATCACAGGGGGACATGTAGTAACAGATGAGACCCAGTAGGGAAACAAACACAGATGTCTGCATCATTATTTCCAAAAGTCTGTTTCTGGATCTGTGCTAGACTTAAGTGTAGCAAAAGTCACGAAACTAAAATGTATTTCTGTGGAATGGCCTGAGAGCACGGTCTGTGTGGGTGTGTGTCTCTGTGTGTCCTCTATGTTGTTGAAACAAGTGTAGGCTGCTGGTGGGCCTCCCACACAAGCTCGGAGAGAATTGAGAATGTCAAAATTTGTAAAAAATGTGTCATATTTGAATGTCTTCATTTTATTGCAAATTACAAGAGGAGTAGGTGAGATTAAAATATTCAACTTGAGTTTGATTTATATAGTGCCCAATCGTAATAACAGTCACCTCAAGGTGCTTTATATTGTAAAGATCCTACGGTAATAAAGAGAAAATGTTGTTGTGTATATTATTGCTGCTGTTATTGTTGTTTTTTTTCAAAACAATCCGCCTACATGCCGCATAAAAGCAATCAAATCTGAAGAAAGTTGCCACTTAACCTCAGAATCAGCTGTGCACGTTCATTTTAGCATATTTAATTCCAAGTGCCTTCTGAAGTTTGGCAGCACGGTGGCGCAGTGGGTAGCAGTGTTGCCTCACAGCGAGAAGGTCTGGGTTCGAAGCCACCTTCGTCTTTCTGCGTGGAGTTTGCGCGCTCTTCCTGTATTTGTGTGGGTTTTCTCCGTGTACTCCAGTGTCGTCTTCATGAGGTGGCTGTGGCTCAGGAGGTCGAGCAGGTCATCTAATAGTCAGTGTGAATGTGTGTGTTTGTTTTTTCTAATATTCTGAAATTGTCATGTGGCTATCTTATGTACTTTTGAAGTTATGCAGACTCAAAAAGGTGGGGAAAAAAATAATCTAACTGTGACATGTGAGGGAATTTTTTCCAACTTCATCCAGTGTGTGGCATGGTTAGTTCTGCTGATGTCTTTCCCCAACTTTTCATCTAATGTTGGTGGTGAAAAGTAACTTCAGTCTTTCCATCTTCAGAGCTCTCTGTCTGTAAACCATAAAAAAAGTTTTAAATTATTTTTTCTAATATGCAGTACTGTTAGACTCCCAAAAGACCCACTAAATGTATTTTTCATATTCCCCCAGGTCAGTGACAGATCCCAGAGATGGAAAGCGAGTTGCTCTCAAAAAGATGCCCAATGTCTTCCAAAACCTTGTTTCTTGCAAGAGGGTGTTTCGTGAGCTGAAGATGCTGTGCTTCTTCAAACATGAGAATGTAAGTACATGACGGTGCTGAAATGATCCTCACAACATTTCAGACCCACAAACATCCATCCAAGGATCTGAAGTTAGTTTTAAAAGCAAAGATGGACATGTGTCAGAGCTAAAGATGGCATTCAACCTGAAAACTGACCACAGCTTTGCCTCTGGCCTCAGGTGCTCTCTGCGCTGGACATACTGCAACCTCCACACATCGACTACTTTGAAGAAATGTATCCTTTACTACAGATTCAAAGACTGATTCAGGTATTGCTGTTGCCACAAACGGGGCCTGTGAATTACATGATACTGAAAGTGTGGGAGATTTTCTTCAGGCCACACTTCAGACTTTAAATGAGATGGACAAACAAAGAATCCCAAAAGTCACGGCTGCTCTAACTTCACTTTAGAAATTGTAGTTTGGGACAAAAGTAGGCGCGCTGACAACTATGGGCAAACTGTCTTCTAAACACAGTTAAGCAGTGATTCCATGAGCATATTAATGCTAGCAGTCGCTATTGGAAACTCTGGGAAAGAGGGGCTGCCATGAAGCCTATTATGAGGGTTCCCATTAACGTAAAAAAGCATGCATACATATGTAAGTATTGATTGGATAAGTATGCACAAACATAGTCAAATGCATTGAGCCCAGTGCTGCTAGGATCAAGGTAGTTTCTCAGGACCAGCTGGAATGTGGTAAACATGGCTGCTTGTATGAGACAGAGAGGCCGGTCGAGGCAACTAAGCCTCAGCAAATTACTTGAAAGGAAAAGGTAAGAACTGTGACTGTTGTCAGAGAAGTTAAATGGCCTGTTTAAGACCACAAAGACTGTTCAGCAATCATCAACTTGTACTTTGTTTTGTCATATTTGTCAAAGTAGCTACACAGTAAAATGCAACTCGTCGATTGGCGGGCGTGCACACTTCATCGTGTAGAGCTTTCAAGGTGTTCAGCACATGCTCACGAACCAGTGGGAACCCTGTATTACTGCGTCTTAAACACTGAAAGTGCTGCACACACGTCGCAGGCAGTGGTGATATGAAACTGAAGATGCAGGAAGCACAGCTGAAATTAGAGGAATGTGATTGGCTGT
The DNA here is from genome assembly GCA_024447675.2 of Pterophyllum scalare. Classification (NCBI taxonomy): domain Eukaryota; kingdom Metazoa; phylum Chordata; class Actinopteri; order Cichliformes; family Cichlidae; genus Pterophyllum; species Pterophyllum scalare. The sequence goes on from JAMQGT020011819.1 coordinate 13,513, forward strand.
GATATAGTATAGAGAATATGTAGTGTTCACACAAACTTTGCATTAAAGCATATGTAACAAGTTCTGCAGTGAAACTTGCAGTGCTTGATAAGCAGCTCCTCTTCCTGCCAGCTTTCAGTGTGAAGAAAGCCTTTTAGAAATATTTCTACTCCACAAGAAAAAAAATTAATATTAATGATAAATATTGGGATTCTGTGTAGGCATATGCCTTCTTTTCTATTCTGTAATGGTAAATATATTATTTCTATTGTCAATAAGGGGGGAATTTAAATTCAGTTTTATTTGTCAAATCACAACAGTCGCCATTTATTTTATTTTTCTAAGGAAAATCTGTAAATGCATATTGAAGTTGTACAATAAATAAATCAGAGATTTTAGCTGCCCTGACAGAAACTCTCATCTCAGTTTATCTTAGTTTAGTCCACAGTAAGCACTGCTACAAATTATCTTCCTTTTGCCCTTTTAATTTTATATAAAATAACCCATACCTGATGCTAAAGAAATACAAATACTTTTAATATGTATTACAAAATATTTCCCATTCTCTCTGTATTAGACTAGTTGCCAGGTTATTGTTAGAAACTGCAGTAGTATTAGTAGGAACATCATCAGGCGGGGCAGCTCCGGCTCATCTGCTTATTGGAAGGTCAGCTGTATCCCCAGTTCCTTCACTGCATGTGTTCAAGTGGCCTTGAGCAAAATACTGAACCTAAAATTTCATCAGTTTAAAAAAAATTGTTTAAAGGCATAAAAAAAAATCACTCACTGTATGAATGGATGTGTAAAAGGAGTACAGTCATGTGAAAAAGAAAGATCACCTTAAAATAATAAGGGTTTCTCCATCAAGTACTAAGTCATATTTTGCTTGGAGATCAAATACTTATACTGAGGAAACGTCCCCACTGTATGTCTCACTACCACAGTTTTTGGTCACGTTTGCCAGGTGGCTTTCTCTTTGCAGCTGAAACATTTCGCTGACCGAGTACTGTGGCCATTAGGGTGCTTTAAAAATATTGCCTTTCAGTTAGTTTTATTGAGCTGGCTATTAATGCCAAAAAAACAAAAGCAGCCTGGTGTTGCACTGTAGGGATCTTTGCTTATTGACTGGCAGTGAGAGGTAAGTAGTAGAACTGTAGGAAATTTATTAAAATTTCAACTTTATTTATATTAAATAGTCAGCCTTTTTTTTTTTTTTTTTTTGGTTGACAATTAACAGAAAATCTTTAACATTAAACAAATTATAGATTTGTACAGTTTTGCACTAATGAACACCAGTGAACAATAAATTTACTTGGTTTGCCAAAGTGAAATATAACAAACTCCATTAGGCCTATATTGGAATCAGTATTTTCAGAGACTTCAGATTGACTGAGGCATAATAATTTGATTCACTGCCCACATAGTTTTACTTATTTATTTTTATACTGGTGTCAGGCATAATTCACCAAGTTATAGCTCTCCACTTGCACTAGCTTCACAGTACGGTGTTAATTCAAAAAGCCCCGGTTCGAGACCGGAAGGAGACAGTCTCTGGGAAGGTTGCATCAGGAGGAGTATCTGGTGTAAAAATTTCACTGAATCAAAATATGTGGATCCAACCATTTGGGAATGGCAGGAGCTGTGGAGATAGAGGTCACCTACCAATCGGAAGGTTGGTGGTTCGATCCCTGCCTGCTCCTGTCTGCATGCCAAAGTATCCTTGACCAAGATACTAAACCCCGAGATGCTCTCCGATGCATTCACTGGAGTGTGAGCGTTCGATAGAAAGTACTTACACTCCCCTCCAAAAGTATTGAAACTGTAGACTGAAAACAGTTGGCTTTGACATTAAAAGATAAATATGAGACAAAATGTCAACGTCTCAGCTTTTATTTACATCTGGAAGATGGCACCTTTTGTCTAAACCCACCCATTTTTCTTGTGGGCAAAAGTACTGGAAGAAGTACTGGAATAAATTTAAAATAGGTTAAAGTGAATAAGACTTAATATTTAGTAGCAAATCCTTCTGCTTGACATAACTGCATCAAGCCTGTGACCCACCTACATCACTAAACCTTTGCATTCTTCTTTTGTGATGCTTTCCAGGCTTTCACCACAGTTCTCTGTTTTTGGGGGTTACTCCCGTCAGTCTCCTCTTTAGCAGGTAAAATGCTCTGTAGGGTTAAAGTCTGGAGATTGACTGGGCCAGTCTAAAACCTTCCACTTCCTGCCTCTGATGAACTCCTTTGTAGTGTTGGCAGTGTGTTTTTTGGGTCATTATCTGGCTGCATGATGAAGGAGCTCCCAGTCAGTTTGGTTGCATCTTTCTTTAAGTTGACAGACAGAATGTTTCCGTAGACTTCTGAGTTCATTGTACTGCTGCCATCATGCGTGGCATCATCAGTGAAGGTCAATGATCCCGACACAGAAGAAGCCATGCAAGCCCAAGCCATGACATTACCTCCACTGTGTTTCTCAGATGCTCATATGTTTGGGATCGTGAGCAGATCCTTTCTTTTGCCAAACCCCACCATCTCATCAGGCTACTAAACCAGATGAAAAGTCTGAGAAATCAGACAGAAAGGCCAGGTGGACGATGGAGAACAAATAAAGCTAGTTTTTGAGTTTTCCAATTGGGGTGGACAAGGCTAAGAGTCAGGCTGTCAAATGAATTAAGACTGTTTGGCTTTTTGGTTAATTAATAATGGTATTCCTCCTCCTCGACCTGTGCTCTGAGGATTCTGACAGTATGACTCAATGGTGTTGATTCATTTAAACTAACATATTCATCCTGCTGTTACAGGTTTCTGTAAGGCACAATAAATTAATATGTTGATCAATTATTAAATCATTTGCTAACAGGGACTTGGAAGAGAGAGACGCATGTTTAATAATCCACATTTAACAGTTTTACTCGTTGGTGCAGTTGAGGATGCTGTGCCGTTCTTTCATAGTGCGTTTTTCTGCTTAAATCTTTTTTGCTCAAGGTGCTGTCTTCTCAACTGTGTATCAGATCCAGATGTAAACGCCTGGAAATAAAAGCTGAGGTGTTGATCTTTTGTCTCATATTAATCTTTTAATGTCAAATCCAAATGTTTTTAGTCTTCACCAAAAATAAAGGGACTGGCCTCACTGTTTCAATACTTTTGGAGGTGTAGAAAAAAGTGCTTGTATGAATGGGTGAATGAGGTATGTTGTATAAAGTGCTTTGAGTGCTCAAGTAGAGTAGAAAAATGTAATGTGAGAACCCGTCCATTTACCATCCACTGTGGCAACCTCCTTGTGAGTAAGGATGCAGCCAAATGAAGCATGACTCTTCACTTGCGGTGTGACACAACTTCAGACAGCACTTTATTCTGTGCCTTTTGAATGCAAATAATGTGGCCTCAAGGCACAGACAACAAAAGCGAAACTTTGAATTAAGTTTATTGCGATGATCTGTTGCGTACTGCGTTTTGGTCCCAAGTCCTCATACTATCATCTATTATGTGAGAGAAGATGACATAACATTTTTTTTTTATATTTCTGGTGTGCTCCTGGTAAATAGATAAAGTAGAAATCAGTGCGATGCTGAGGCCTGACCTTTGTGTGAAAAAGGGGAAAAAAGAGCACATCTTTAGCATAACTACACATCTTTCTGTGGTTCTCAGTGAAATTTTCTATTTCTGCTCATGCAAATGTTTATTTTAACCTTAATTCCTGTTGCTCAGCTATGTGGTGACTGAATTGATGCAAAGTGACCTCCATAAGATCATTGTATCACCGCAGCCTCTGAGCTCAGACCATGCCAAAGTTTTTCTTTATCAGATTCTGCGAGGTAGGTCTTCTCTCTTTTTCAGATATCCCTTTGATTCCGTTTAGTTCATTCCATAAGGTGTTCGTGATAGTGATGAAATGTGTATATATTGAACAGTAATGCAGTTTTCCAAATTTTGCATCTGTAGACCACAACTGATTTGAGAATTAGTAATCAAGTGTGATTAATTTTTAGACTTTGTTTTATTTAAGCAGTTTATCTAGGAAGCTGCATTAACTGTTGGAGTATTAACTGTTAGAGACATTTTCTACATATCTCAGTTTTCACAGGCTTAAAAATAATGAGACAAAACCATTTAGTCATAAAAAAAGTTGTGGCCTTATTTTGTGAAACACTGAGAGAAAAGGTCTTGATTTCAAATGGTGATAAATTAGCAAGTAGGATATGTTGGTAATGGTTTTTGACGTTTGAGGTTTAGTTACTGCTGGGAAAGAAGAAAAAAAGTGCCTCCGCCCTGACCTGCATTTTTTTCTTTTCCTTTATGTACAATAAAAGGTATGTTTTATAAAACCATGCAAAATTTTACCTTCACATTTTCAAAAAACATAGGGGTGCCTTTGTTTAAAATGTGAATAAAAGCATAATGCATTGATTTGCAAATCCTATACCTTTTATTTGATTCAAAATAAAACATGGAAAACATATCAAATTTTAACCTGAGAAAATGTACCATTTTAAGAAAAATATTCGCTCATTTTTTTGTGATCAAGGTTTTATTGTCTTTACACAAACAAACAGTAATATTTAAAAATACAGTAAAAGGTAGAACAAAGAGGCGGGGACCACAAAACAAGAAACCAAGACAAACCTGGTCCAGAAGGAGGCAAGAGGGGAGAAACAAGGACAGTGAGGGAGACTGAACAACCAGACAGCAAAGGATAAGGGGGCACTCGATACAATAATGACCTAAGATCATCCACTCCTTGTGCCCAAAGTTTAACTGCCTCATCTTTAGCTCCATGGATTCGGGCTGTGGACAGCTCAAGATAAGCAAGTGAGACACTCGAGGACATTCCCATACTGATAAAAGGTGCCTATTGCACCAAAGTGTACAGTTTGGGTCAGCTTTAAGTTTATACTACAAAGTCTTCATGGAGTCATGTATGTCCCATGTATAAAATGTGTTTGTTGATTATCAGGATTCCTGGAAGACTTTTTAGCTGTGTCCCAAACACCTTCCCAGTCAAAACTAGGGCTGAGGTCCAAAATATGTGTGCCATTGTGAATCCACTGGCAATGGAATGTATGTTCCTCTCAATACAGCAATATAATTTGAAAACGGTTCCACTGTATCGAGTCCCACACAAATCCTCGATGGGTGATTGCTAAGTGGATCTTACCATGGCACACCACCAGGTCTTCATCGCAGTCTGCAGCTGCAGATAAAAGAAAAAGGTAGAGCGTTGCAAATTAAACTGCACAGAAAGTTCCTCAAAGGAATATAGGCCTCCCTTCATCAAACACATCATTAATAGAGTGAATGCCCGGGTCATACCAATGACAACACAGTCCAATCTTAATTGGGTGCTTGCCAATTAAGACCATGATTATAAAAAAATAGGCTAATGAGGATTCCAGTTAGATAAGATACCACAAACTTTTTCACTATCCCTCTATACTGCAATAAGGTGAGCTATAACCAGGCCAAACATGTATTTTACACTGCTTGACAGGGACATTAGCAAATACAGCTTCCTGTAGCTTATATGGAAGAACCACGAAACCTCTGTCTTATTTTTATACCAACTAATCAAGGGCTGTCGTGTGAATGCCCAATGATATAATTTAAAGTTTTATAAAGAAAGTCTCCTATGAAATTGATCCCTCTGCATGGTAGATAACCTTATATGGGGTGTTTACCATTCCAGACAAATTATCACACATTGTAATCGATGCCAGAAACCAGTTGGAGTTGGCAAGGGCAGCATTGAACTTACAAAGTAATAGATATGCAAGATCTCAGGGAGTTTGGTAATGAGCAGCTTTTGAGATCACAAGAGATCTGCATGAGGGTATCCTCAAAATTAACCTTGACTCTCAACCACAAAGACGCTGAAACATCAATACCCAGGTATTTAAACTTATTTTCCGCTGGTATATCAGGATGGTCCCACACAAGGTAATGGGGGTAATGGAATCAGACACGTGACTTGTCTGAGCCAAAGGTTCTAGAGAGAAAGCAAAAAGAAATGGACTCAAAGGACAGCCCTGTCTAGTACCTCTGGCAATGTTAAACAATTCAATTCAATTTTATTTATATAGCGCCAAATCACAACAAACAGTTGCCTCAAGGCACTTGTATTGTGGGTAAAGACCCTACAATAACACAGAGAAAACCCAACAGTCAAAACGACCCCCTATGAGCAAGCACTTGGCGCCGGTGGGAAGGAAAAACTCCCTTTTAACAGGAAGAAACCTCCAGCAGAACCAGGCTCAGGGAGGGGCAGTCATCTGCTGCGACCGGTTGGGGCTGAGTGGAGAGAGACAGGACAAAAGACATGCTGTGGAAGAGAGCCAGAGATTAATAATAATGATTAAATACAGAGTGAAGTATAAACAAGTAAATAAAGGTGAATGAAAAGAAATGATGCATTATGGGACCCCCCCTCAGCAGCCTAGGCCTATAGCAGCATAACTAAGGGGTGGTTCAGGGTCATCTGATCCAGCCCTAACTATAAGCTTGATCATAAAGGAAAGTTTTAAGCCTAATTTTGAAAATAGAGAGGGTGTCTGTCTCCCGAATCCAAGCTGGGAGCTGGTTCCACAGATGAGGGGCCTGAAAGCTGAAGGCTCTGCCTCCCATTCTACTTTTAAGTACCCTAGGAACCACAAGTAAGCCAGCAGTCTGAGAACAAAGTGCTCTATTGGGGTGATACGGTACTATGAGGTCTTTGAGATAAGATGGGGCCTTATTATTCAAGGCCTTGTATGTTAGGAGAATGATTTTAAATTCTACTCTAGATTTAACAGGGAGCCAATGAAGAGAAGCCAATATGGGAGAAATCTGCTCTCTCTTTCTAGTCCCTGTCAGTACTCTAGCTGCAGCATTTTGGATCAGCAGCAGGCTTTTCAGGGAGCTTTTAGGACAGCCTGATAATGATGAATTACAGTAGGATGAACAGGATCTTCCTGTCATTACCATGGCCATTGGATTAGTATACAGTACCCTAATTATACTTACAAAGAGCCAAAACCAAAAGATTCCAACACTGACCATAGGTATTGCCACTCCAGATGGTCAAATGCTTTCATTGCATCCAATGAGGTGGTAATGGTGATGAGGAGGCATATGTAATAATACACACTTCTCATATTATCTGAAGGCAGTCTAGACCTAATAAAATCTGTTTTATATGTAAACCATGTAAATCAGTTTGGTCATTAAGGGCTAAAGTCGTTGTGCAACTATTTTAGCATAAATTTTAATGTCAGCATTCAGAAGAGATGCGGGGCAATAATTAGAGCAGTCATATGGATCTTTGCCTTTTTTAAGTAGAAGTGTTATAATTGCCACATTCACATCTTTGGGGGCAAAAAAACCTTTATCCCAAGAGGCTTGTATCATATCGTACAATAAGGGACCCAGGCTCTCCCAAAAAGTTGTGTACACTTCTGGGGGAATTCCATCTAAACCCAGGGATTTACCACAATGCATTTCCAGAGCATGATCCATTCACTTTGACATTCAAAGTTAAAGGTTCGGTCTAATTCCAGTGATTCAATCTCAGCTAGACTTGGTGGTTCAATAATATCCAGAATGCAGTCACATGTATTCTTATTAGCAATTACCTCTCAGCTATACAGCTCTGAGTAAAAACTACGGAGAGTATCATTAATTTAAAAAGGTTCAGTCAGTATGGAGCCACTACACACTACTAATAGAAGTGATGTCAGAAAAGTGTTCACTGGACTTCAGCCTTAAAACAAGGAGATGGCTGGGACTAGATCCATTAAAATAATACAAATGTTGAGATCTGTTCCCTAAAAATTTGGACTACATTAATATTCTTTGTTGTAAAAGTTTACCCAGTCATCAAAGTTTGTGCTCCAGCTCATTTAATCTTACAGAAAGTGTTTTCTTAGAATTTGATGCATAGAATATAACATTGTTCCTAATAAATCCTTCACTGCATCCCAGAGGAAAGTCAGAAACCCCAACTTCTGGACCAGCTAAAACAAAACTAACAATGAACCATATGAATACCAACATAATATAGGGAGCAGAGAGGGACCCCTGACTACAACCCTATGGAAAAAAGATAAAACACTAGCTTAAACTGACAGGAGAAAACAAATTCTTCCAGTGCAGCTTGACTAGAAGGACTTCGTTAATACAACAAATACAGAACTCTGTGTGAGAATGGGTGACTGAAACATTCTGTATAAAAGGCTCAGTTGAGTGTTCATGTAGAGTAGAAAAGTGCAATATAAGAACCAGTCCATTTACCATTTTTCCAAACCTTGGCAAAGTGGTGACACATCCAGTTAACTTGTACTTAAGTGCAATTGTGTGATCTCAGGATCTGCAGTTATTTAACTCCAGGAGACCTTCCTAAATCTTGGGGTTTGGGTTCTCCTTAGAGCTTCACTGAGTTCTTCTTCCAATGAGTACTGTCAAGCAAAAGCAAAAGAATGGGACAACATTCCTCTCCCAAAAGTCCAGCTGCTGATCGTCTCAGTTCCCAGATGTTGTCCAAAAAAAAAAAAACAGAACTTCTGGCTTGAAGGCCATGTCCAGGCCACTGCAGAAATATATTGCTCAAAAAAATAAAGGGAACACTTAAACAACACAAGATAACTCCAAGTAAATCAAACTTCTGTGAAATCAAACTGTCCAATTAGGAAGCAACAGTGATTGACAATCAGTTTCACATGTTGTTGTGCAAATGGAATAGACAACAGGTGGAAATTATTGGCAATTAGCAAGACACACTCAATAAAGGAGTGGTTCTGCAGGTGGGGACCACAGACCACTTCTTAGTACCTATGCTTTCTGGCTGATGATTTGGTCACTTTTGAATGTTGGTGGTGCGCTCACACTCGTGGTAGCATGAGACGGACTCTACAACCCACACAAGTGGCTCAGGTAGTGCAGGTCCCCCTTGTGAGACCATATGCTGGTGCGGTTGGCCCTGGGTTCCTCCTAATGCAGGACAATGCTAGACCTCATGTGGCTGGAGTGTGTCAGCAGTTCCTGCAAGATGAAGGCATTAAAGCTATGGACTGGCCCGCCCGTTTCCCAGACCTGAATCCGATTGAGCACATCTGGGACATCATGTCTCGCTCCATCCACCAACTTCACGTGGCTCCACAGACTGTCCAGGAGTTGGCGGATGCTTTAGTCCAGGTCTGTGAGGAGATCCCTCAGGAGACCATCCGCTACCTCATCAGGAGCATGCCCAGGCGTTGTAGCTGTTGTAATTTTGTGTGTGACTCCAAATACAGGCCTCCATTGGTTAATAAATTTGATTTCCATTGATGATTTTTGTATGATTTTGTTGTCAGCACATTCAACTTTGTACAGAACTAAGTATTCAATGAGAATATTTCATTCATTCAGATCTAGGATGTGTTATTTGAGTGTTCCCTTTATTTTTTTTGAGCAGTGTATATAACGCCACTGGTTGTGCTGAAGAACTTTCAGGTTGTATCTATTCCTCTGAACTCTTCTCTCCACTCAGTTATGCAGTGACTCCAAACAGCAAACCAAAATAATTCTCTTCTGGGTAGAGCTGTAGCTCCACTCACCTGCTAGCAATCAGCAGTGGGGACGAGCTCAGTCTGCAGAAGAGGACGTCCTCCCCCTCCCCCTGGTCCCAGTTCTGCAAAATCCTGTCCACCATTTCTTTCATCTGCCACCTACCTCTAATTCAACCTGTGCTAATCATACTTAAATGCTAATTCCACTTTATTCCTCCATTAGAGCTTTCCTCTGCAAGTGGTACTGGGATGCTAGATTATATGAACCCCCTCCAATCTCAGCTTTCTTTCACAAACATTCCTGCCACCTGGATGCCAGTTTCTCTCTCTCATTTCTTACACATTATCATTAAACACAGATGTCTTGTGTTCCACTTTCCCATCTTGAAGACACAAATTAGATACGTGATCATCATACTTGATCTGAGGGAGCTGTGGCTCAGTAGGTAGAGCAGATCATCTACTAATCACAAAGTTGGTGGTTTGATTCCCTGGTTCCTCCAGTATGCATGCCAAAGTATTCTTGGGCAGGATAGTGAACCAGAAGTTGCTCTCTGATATGTTCATTGTAGTGTGAATGTTAGATAGAAGGTACTTAGGCGTAGTTAAGAGTACTTGTGTGAATGGGTAATTGAGGCATATTGTATAAAGCACTTTGAGCACCCAAGTAGAGTAGAAGAGCACTGTATAAGAACCAGTCTATTTACCGTTTACCTGGCTCTCCAATTTGGCAGCAGTGGGTTCGATCAGTACCACATTCAGTTAATCTCTGAAGCTGCTGCTCGCCTACAGCAGTTCAATCAGGATACTTGCTGGGGAAGTCTTGAGCAGGAACTCTACTGCCGCATCTTTGCCACCCATTCAGCACTTTTTTTTTTTTGCAGAACATGCAACGTTTCTATTTATCCCGCAAAAAACTTCCCAATGACACAACTCAAAACCTTCCGATCTCAGCCACTTAATCCCAGCCTGTCACTCCAAAACAGGAAACTCCCAAACACTACCTTTTGCTAACATGCTATTACCTCAAGGTATAGATAGGAAGGGTAGACCAGTTATGCATCTGGGAGGTTGTACAGTTTGCACTGATTTCTATGATTCTACATGCCTAATGCTCAGTTTTGCAACCCAAACTCCCACTTTTTCTGTCGCGATGGCTATTCCTGTCCAGTCTGCCCACACAACCGCACTTAGCAATCAATAGCCATATCTCGCCTCAGTACAAATCAACATTAAAAGAAACCTTTTAAAAAATCACTCTAACCCAGATTTTTTCAACTTTCTTATAAAAGGATATTTAGAAGCCAGGGATTGTCTCTTCTACATGCAAAAACCTCCAGTCAGCCCACTTTCCAGATACTGTTGACAGTTGGCTCACCAAAGAAGTTGGAGGAGTCCATGATTGCCCCAGTATCTCAACCACATTTTCCCCTTATTGCATCAGCCCACTAGGCATTGTAATCAGGAAATATTGTGGAAAAAACACATCATCATAGATCTTAGAGCCTGTCATGATAGCCACATCCCAAGCATCAATAGTTTAATTCTCAGAAATGAACAATGCCATTTCTCTCATAAAATTTGCTTTAAGAGGTGCCTGCCTTTCAAAAACTAAAATAAAAAGTGCTCTCACAGTCCTGCCAATTCACCCTGGCTTCTGGTGCCTTTTATGGAGTCAAGGGAAGGGAGCCTACTGTTTGGTAGTTAGACTTACATTTAGCTACAAGAGCAGCCCCAAACTGTTTGATTCACTTTCCTGAAGCCTTGTGTTGAATCCCAATCAACAACCACAAATTGCCATATCTGGTTTATCTCCTGGATGACTTCCTGGTTAATCTCCCCCTGGGTCGCCTCTGGTTCATGGGTTAATCACCCTAAATGCAGTTTTCAATTCAATTTTATTTATAGAGCGCCAAATCACAACTAACAGTCGCCTCAAGGAACTTTATATTGTAACGTAAAACCAGAACAAGAGAAAACAGAAGGCCTTTCGACATAACCCTGGATACTTTCTGGTTTCGGGCTTCTCTACACAGAGAAACTAACTTACATTGATCTCCTCCAAAACTTTCAGGTTACTCCTTCTTGCACCAAACAGTTGTTCTCCCTTTTGGCATACTTGAATTTCACCCTGCGCATAATCACATAAGGCCACTTTTTTTGTTTCTGATCTGCTTCCACTCATGCCATCTAAACCCTCTCTTTTTGACACAATCATTCCTCCACAGCTTATCTAACGCTGAAATATGGCTCTGGCAACACCTCCTTGCCATCTGTAATGGCATCACTTTCTATTATAATGATCAGCTGGCTCACCCTGGCAACATTCAACTCTACACAGATCCTGTTTCTGCTGCTTGTTTTGGGGGTTATTATGGCAGTAGGTGGTTCTCCTCTAAATGGCCTTTGAATTTCAATCCATATCTCCAAAACTGTTCTTCAGCCATTTACAAAATCTATCCAGTAGTCATTGCTGCTCGGTTATAGGGGCACAAATGGTCAAAAAGTTTCATCCTCATTCACTCAGATAACCTTGCAATAAAAAAACATAATTAAAAAAGGTGAAATCAACTCTCTGTCCATCATGCCTTACATGGCTGTTAGTTACTCAGCAGTTCTGCAAATGCAGAAGCAGACCTGACATCAGTACCTTTCAGCTACAATATTTGAGATCTAAACTCCAGTATGATAAAGCTTGTCAGCCTGTCAGCCATTCCTTGTGTATCAGACCCACTATATCTGCTTCACGCAGATGGATCTCTGACCACCTCATCAAGGTCATGGACTGCTGGTCACTGCAAGCCTACCAATTGCACTATATTGCCAGAAGTATTCACTCACCCATCCAAATCACTGAATTCAGCTGTTCCGATCACTTCCATGGCCACAGGTGTATCAAACCAAGCACCTAGCATTGCCGACTGCTTCTACGAACATTAGTGAAAGAATGGGTCGCTCTCAGGAGGAGTCCAGCATGGTACCGTGATAGGATGCCACCTGTGCAGCAAGTCCAGTCGTGAAATTTCCTCTCTACTAAATATTCCACAGTAAACTGTTAGTGGTATTATAACAAAGTGGAAGACTGGTAAATGGACTGGTTAGTATATCAATGTACCACCCACTTCCCCCCCCACGCCACGCCCACTCGCGT
>JAMQGT020011821.1:0-113013 GCA_024447675.2 Pterophyllum scalare
TATCAAATGTAAACTTTTTAGCACCTAAATGTAACAGATATACAAGATGTATAGAGGATGTTACCATTTCACTGCCCCAAACAGATTTCTTTGTAGGGTACCTATTTCCAGTCTCCAAGCAAGGCTAAGCTAACTGCCATCTGGCTTTGCAGGGGCTTCATATTTAATTTAGTCTACAGATGTGAGAGTGGTTTCAACTTCTTATGAAGAAAGTGACCCAGCAAATGTCCCCAAAATTTCCTCAAACAGCATAGAGAGAATCTGCACATATTGTGCATCAGGAGCCTAAGACAGAGTTAACAAAAATGTAAATAAAGAGTCACTTCATAAAAGTATATCATCATCATCATAACTCGGTGCAGCTAATACTGTGCATTCACATCCTCCAGAGATGGTCCCATCCCATTTCCCCAGTCAGGAAAGTTGTTCTTCCGACTTCCGTGTGTCCATGTAGCCTACAGCATTTAAGACGTGTTGTATTTTCTTACTAAGTGCATTAAAGCTATAATAAATTAATACTGGTTAACCTGACTTGTTATCCAGGTTGCTGCCAAAAAAATAACTAGCAACTAACAGTTAAAAATTAACACCAATTTACAAATTAATTTTCAGCTAAAATGTAGATCAAAGATGTGAATTTGCACCATTAATCAAAGATTTCTACTATAAACCAAACACTGTTTCATTTGTATTGTAGCAACAGACATTTTGAGTTCTAATGTTAGGGGATGTTTTATGGTTGGGAGCTAATTTTTCCAATTCTTTCAATGCCGCATGAATAGACAAATAGCTGCCACTGTCAGAGAAATCCATTGTGGCTTACTCCCATGACTTCACAGAGCCTTTATAATTGGATCTGATCTAGATTCTGCCATGGAGAGGCCCGCTCTGCTGTCTAACAGGCTCACCTCAGGTATCTTATCAGGCCACAGAAATGTTCACTGTCACTTTTTATACCATCTTGTCTACATCTTGCCTGAAAAGTCATTTTACCCTTTTTTCTTTCTTATCTAACCCCAAATATCCACTCAGAGATCCTCTTAAACAGTAATTCATAACCATAAATACCAAAAAACTGTATATCCATCAAAGAGTAATACTCTGACTGACTTTATATATAATGTTATAAAGACAATTTTCATATTGGACTCATTAATCCCTTTCTAATAAATACTAATAACACTCAAACTCAGTCTAATCACACTTTCCATTAAACGTGTAACGTATTGTATCTCACTATACACGATGGCTATAATCTACCAAGACTATAACATTTCCTCTGAAAAAAAATTATATTTTAATTCAGTGTTTCTCAAACTGTGGGGTGCGCCCCACTGGTGAGGCACAGGGTCATGACAAGTGGACCGCGAATGACCTGGGAGAAAAGTCCGGAACAAATGTTGAATATCGGATTCTCATGGCAGAACAGGGAATTTATGTTAGCATCTTTTTTGTACACAGAGCCGTCATCCCACTTCACTACAAAGGATGTCGCTTACCCTCATAGCTTCAAACTTTATTTTATTTATTTTAAAAACTGAGACTAAAGCTAAAAGTCCCAGGAGAAAGGTTAGTGTCCTCTCCAGCTAATGAGAATGCTATCGCTTTCATAAAAGAAAAAAAATATTTGTGTACTAAGGGCAAAGCTAATTAGCTCCTATATACTGTAAAGCATGAAAAGTGATTTTTTGAAAAATTTTTTATGCAGTCCTCCTTAAAGCATAGGAAAAACTGGGAGAAGCAGTTTAAATCTTAAACATTTAGGACTTTCGGTTGTTAATATCGAACTTTTAATATTAGCCCACATGAGAGAAGGCTCAGAAGATGAGGGTTAACCAGTGTTGGGTGAATTTAATGTTGCTTTTATAAAAGTACATTTCTCAGTTTCCCGTGTACGTGTGGCGTAACCTTAAAATGCCATTGACTGCATGGCATACAAGTAAAACTTTGAGTAATATTTGTCTTTAAATGGAGGACTAGAAGCAAGTCTTTCAACTCAGCAAAGACCTAGAGGCAGTTATTTTGAATCATTATCTAAGTTACCTTGAAACATTAAGAGTCACCTGTTAAATCTGATAAAAGCTTTTAAGAAAATTTGCCAATTTTGCAACAAACTAAGATTTTTGTTCCCCATTAGCCACCGTCTTTGCCATTTCTCCTATAAATTCAGGATTCATTGAGTGCCATCTCTCTTTTATGGTCAGTTTTAATACCAGTTAGCTAGCTAGCCAGCCAGCTGGGCAGATTAAAAAGAGGTGGTGCCCCTACATATTTACCCATTTGCGTGTTTGCAATTGCTTAGCGCTACAGCTTTATTTGTTATAAAAGTTCATCCTTTTATAAGGGTGACCAAATGAAACAACAAAAATAACCAAAAAAAACCAACAAGAAAACTTATGAGAACATAATCATTTTATGAGGCTACACTATGCATGAACTCGTGTACAGACAGTATAAAAAATGGACGTAGCCGCTGTGATGTCACAGTTACTGAAGTTCTGCTATGAAGCTGAGCATTTAGCCAGTGAGCGTACGCTGGATAATCCTCCTTTCCTTTACAAACTGGATTTAATGATTTGATAGGACCTGAAACACGTGATTGAGGCCATAAACCCTTTACTGAGGAATGTTTTTCCATAGACGTCTATAGGAGCAGAAGTCTTGGCCATTAAAAAGAATGAAAGTTTAAGGCACTTCCACACTGGCTTCACTTTTCAGACCTGGAAGCTACGCCCATCTTTTACATTGTCTATGCTAACACATAGAAGCCCACTTTGAGGATGGTGGCCACCTGCAGGCTTCCCCCACCCCCCATGAGGTCCATGAGGCCTACTCGCCATGGGGCTAAAAATCCGATTGCTACTCTATCGCGTGGACATATTCATTCTTCCTGTAACAGTATACCGCCACTTTTTCCAGATGTTAGTGATAACCAGGTTCTGTAAACCATTCCTCCGCTTTCCCGACCCGTTCGCTGGCTGACGAAACACCCAGCATCACTAACCCTTCCGGTGTTGCTCCTGTAACCATCCTACGGACTGAATATTGGTGAGCATGAGCAGAATGTACCTCATGTACCAGAATGTTTGAGTGACTTGGTGAAGAGGGTTAACATGAGGTCTATTTGTTTGTTTATTTTGGGGGTTTTTGAGGGTGAGGTTAGTTTTTTGAGGAATGTACTGTCGAGACACTTAACTAAAGCCACAGGATCTCTTTGTGGGACTGTCACTGCAGTCTTTGTCTCCAGAAGCCTGAAGACGACAGGCAACAAAGGAAATCAAGTCATCTTAGGAAAAAAATCACTTAGGAATGGATGTGTTTGTATATTATAAGTAATGTGAGTTAATTGAGTGCTGGAGGAGTGTACATATAATAATTGTCCTGTAAATCAATGGTTTTAGTCCATCAGCTGGTGAGATATCTACTTGAAAGTCAGCCAGTGGGCTGTCTCAGTCCCACTGAGGAGGCAGTGAGGATATGATGAGAGTTGTCCAGTTGTGGCCTCGCTCTTTCACCCAGATGGGAAAACATACATTACAGTTATTGGCTTAAACTTTTGCAATAGCTTTGATCTCTCTTTTTTTTTTTTTTTAAATTAGTACCAGCCTTAAAAGACAAAAACAGAAAAAAACATTTTGCCAATCATATCAGTAGGTTTTCATCATAAACACATCCAGCTGCTGCAACTATTTTAGTTCACAGCTTTCACAAAGCCACGAACTCTGGAGAAGCAGAGCCGCCATCAGGTGACGGGGCCTTGTTATCATGACGCCGGTTTCTCTGTGAAGTGAGATGCTTGTAGGAGTGTGAGATTTGCCTGTTTATTTCACATGTGCAACAGGTAATCTATGAAAATATGTCCCAAATATGTATAGCTAACTATTATTTAAAAAAAAAAAAAGGTTATAGAAAATGATAACTCCACGTGCTCGTTGGCTTCTTTGGCCACTCCTTGGTCATAACTGCACCAATCTTTATATGCAGATTCTGCATATTCATATGCAGAATTTGGAAACCGGCTGTCAGATTCAAAGGGATGCATGTCCTGTGAGTCAGTTACAGTGCTATAAGTGGAAAAAGATGGGTGGATGGTGGCCCTAGATTGGAAGGCATAATCCACCAAAGTTGGTAGGGTTCATCCTCTGGAAAACATGAACAAATTAGGGAAAAACAGCAGTAATACCATCAAATTCTTCTGTGTTAATTATTGTGTTTTGTCGCTTTGGAAAATTCAACTCAGAATACAAGTGCACAGGAGGTAACCACAGCTACACAAAAGCATCCAAAAAGAACAACTGCACCATTATTTACTGCATTATCAGTATGTGAATTAAAACAGAAGCGTAATGCATTTTTTTATGTCCAGTTATTCTGAATTAATAACTCCTAAAAAAGACTCGAAAGCCTGGTTTCATGAACATCAACTGCCCCAATGCTTCGTTTAATACAGTTTTAATTTGGTTTAGGTTTGAATCATTGGGACATACTGGCATGTCTGCCTCTTAAACACATTTCAGATGCATTGTTTTATATCCTGAAGCCATATCTGAAGAAACACTAAATATCGAGCAGACAGTTTGTACCATCTACTCCAACATAAGACTGTATTACACTAACGTTGATGCTTTTTCATCATAACAAGCGCTCCTTTGATGTTAGAGGTTTTGATATTTGGTGGCGGTTCTGCTCCGTGCAGCTCGTTTTACTCGTGGCCACTCCAGCTTTGCAGTGCAATTGTAGTCTTCTGTCTCCTGCTGTTTTTTTAAAAAACCACAACGGCACAATCAGTGACCAGGACCCCTTTGGCTGCATTCATGTGAAAACGGCGTTACCCATCATACTGAAAACCCACAGAAGTTGTCACTGTACAAGCAATGAAAGCATTTACCATCTTTCCCTGTGGTAAATCCTCCACCTTAGACTGAGACACCCTACATGTCCAGCACCACTCGCGCTCTGCTTGCTCTTAAAAAGTTCCTCCGAGTCAGATGTGTCCCTGCCCTCATGATGAAAGCAAGCAGAGGTTTGGCTCTGCTTTCCCATGATCACTGTCTAACTATAGGGCCCTCCGTGAATCTGCACTGTGTCTATGTACACAAAAGCTTTTTCTTTTACTCTGTAAGCAATAATGACATTGCATTAAAAGGCTCTCTGTGGGTTTGTCTTCTGCCAAAGGATGCAACAAAGTACAAGCCATACTGAAAGAGCATCAGGGGTGAGTTGCTGAAGTCAGTCTTCCCATTCATTTTACTTTATAAAGGAGTCCTACAATCTATCTAAATATATCTCAGATCAGCTTTTTCATCTGATAGAAGAATGAAGGTGAAGCTTTCTTCTGTAAAGAGCTGGGATAAAGGGGGCGGGACATTTAACTCCTATCAGCCATCTATGTATGTTAGAAAAGGACTTAGGACTTCTGAGACCTATGCACTGCTCAAATGTAGACCAGTGGATATGTGGGGAGTAGGGAGTGGGGCTGAGGGTGAGACCCTCTCTCCTTCTCGTCCTCCAGGCTTGAAGACAAACCCTATGATTGGCTCTTCTTCAACATGCAGGTTAGGTAATGAAAAAATAACTTAAAAAATGTAAAACACACATTGAGTACCTGTATTATCTGTGTTCCTGTAGTATATAAATATGTGTATTGTAACTGGTGACTAATTATGTATATAAAGATTAGACCAAGTCTCTGGCTGATGCCTTTTCTTTAATTATGACTGTCTGACATTACATAAGTAGAGAGAAACTCTGCAGATTGATGTGTTCCCGTGGTATTTAATTCATTAAATCTAATAGCTGTGCAGCATTTGTATCAACAGGACTTTCTGCAGGCACATTTTCAGTAATAAATGTGAACAATTGGTAAGTAAAAACATGAACTACCTCCAAAATATTAACATTTTAATTAATTTGGGTTTTTTTTTCCCCCTTTTTAATTGTTCACACGTGTTGTTAAAGAGTGTGATTGTTTTAAGATGCATTTTATCCACTTTGGCCTTTACCACTAGCTGTTTCTCACAAGGTTACATATCTATCAATTGAAAAACCTAAAGAAGATACTTTTGATTCAAAGTCTGCTACAGGAAAATATTCGTTATATGCTGCAGGAGCACGGCACTGTGCAGACTTCTAGCTAGAGCTAATAACTGATCGACCGACTGATCTTATCTGATTATTATGTCATGCCGGTACAAACGGGCTTATGAGACACAAGAAGCCAGAGGATCACCAGTACTAAAGAAAAAAATCCAACCAGGTGTCTTTTCCAAGCTTCCAAAAAATAAAGGGAGATCCCCTGGAAAACATTCATTATTTCATCATGTGTGCACCAAAACATTTCTGGGTTTAAACATTTTAACAAACATTAAATATCGATATTTTTTAACTCATGATAACAGTACAAAATAAAGCATAACTCGTTTTCTGCTTATTATAATTCACACAGCATGTCCTCCGCCTGAGTGTTCCCCTCTAAAATACACTTTACTTCTTACTAAGAGGAATGATTCCTATTTTGCAGCTTGAGACCTCAGACCTCAACTTTGCAGTAACGGAGGGATCAGGACTGTATTTTCATGTATTTTGAATATACAGTCGCTGCATGCTTTACTTGATACACTTATTTAACTGATCGTTAATGCAGATGTTGAATCAGCCAATCACATGGCAGCAGCTCAATGCAATTAGGCATGTAGACACGATGAAGACAACCTGCTGAAATTCAAACTGAGGTTCACAGCTCAGCTCCGTTGCTGACCATGTCCATCCCTTTATGACCACAGTGTGCCCATCTTCTGATGGCTGCTTCCAGCAGGATAACACACCATGTCACAGAGTTCAAATAATCTCAAACTGGTTAACTGAACATGAGAGAGCGCTCACTGCACTCAAATGATCTTCATGGTGACACAGATTACTCAATGCCACAGAGCAAAGACTAGCCCTAATGGGATGTGGTGGAATCGGGAGATTTACATCATGGACAAATGTGCAGCAGCATGTCAGTATGGACCAAAATAAACCCGCATTTCTTTCCACTATGCTTTTCTTTTCACTGACCTGTTTATCCCCCACTCTGCATTTAATCATTAGTTATTAATCTCTGGCTATCTACAGACCCTACAATAACACAGAGAAGACCCAACAGTCAAAACGACCCCCTATGAGCAAGCATTCGGCGACAGTGGGAAGGAAAAACTCCCTTTTAACAGGAAGAAACCTCCAGCAGAACCAGGCTCAGGGAGGGGCAGTCATCTGCTGTGACCGGTTGGGCCTGAGGGGAGAGAGACAGGACAAAAGACATGCTGTGGAAGAGAGCCAGAGAAATTCTATTTCTAGATCTAACAGGGAGCCAATGAAGAGAAGCCAATATGGGAGAAATCTGCTCTCTCTTCTAGTCCCTGTCAGTACTCTAGCTGCAGCATTTTGGATCAGCTGAAGGCTTTTCAGGGAGCTTTTAGGACAGCCTGATAATAATGAATTACAGTAGTCCAGCCTAGAAGTAATAAATGCATTGACTAATTTTTCAGCATCACTCTGAGAAAGGATGTTTCTAATTTTAGAAATATTGCACAAATGCAAAAAAGCGGTCCTCACAATATTTGTTTAATATGTGCATTGAAGGACATATCCTGGTCACTCCAAGATTTCTCACAGTGTTACTGGAGGCCAAAGTAATGCCGTCCAGAGTAAGTACAGTGCCTTGCGAAAGTATTCGGCCCCCTTGAACTTTTCAACCTTTTGCCACATTTCAGGCTTCAAACATCTACAATGGAATGGTTCACAATAAACGTATCCAGGTGTTGGAATGGCCAAGTCGAAAGTCCAGACCTGAATCCAATGGAGAATCTGTGGAAAGAGCTGAAGACTGCTGTTCACAAACGCTCTCC
The DNA here is from genome assembly GCA_024447675.2 of Pterophyllum scalare. Lineage (NCBI taxonomy): Eukaryota > Metazoa > Chordata > Actinopteri > Cichliformes > Cichlidae > Pterophyllum > Pterophyllum scalare. The sequence goes on from JAMQGT020011821.1 coordinate 7,890, forward strand.
ATCCAACCTCACTGAGCTCGAGCTGTTTTGCAAGGAAGAATGGGCGAGAATTTCAGTCTCTCGATGTGCAAAACTGATAGAGACATACCCCAAGAGACTTGCAGCTGTAATTGCAGCAAAAGGTGGCGCTACAAAGTATTAACGCAAGGGGGCCGAATAATATTGCACGCCCCACTTTTCAGTTTTTTATTTGTTAAAAAAGTTTGACACATCCAATAAATTTCATTCCACTTCACGATTGTGTCCCACTTGTTGTTGATTCTTCACAAAAAATTAAATTTTTATATCTTTATGTTTGAAGCCTGAAATGTGGCAAAAGGTTGAAAAGTTCAAAGGGGCCGAATACTTTCGCAAGGCACTGTATTTGGTTAGACACCATGTTTCTAAGATTTGTGGGGCCGAGTACAAGAACTTCAGTTTTATCTGAATTTAGAAGCAGGAAATTAGAGGTCATCCAGGCCTTTATGTCTTTAAGACATTCCTGCAGGTTAACTAATTGTGTGGATAGCGCTTTAAATCTTTAAATCTCTGAGGTCTAGGTTATTTTAAACCTGACCCTGACCCCTAATGCTTAGCCTGTTTAGTTTTGGGAACTTGTTCTCCCAAGTCCTGCTAATCAGCTGAGAAAATAATTTTTTCCAAAAAGGCTCCATTTCTTTTCCCAATATATAAAGCCCGTTCCCCTGACATGGATTTAGCCTAGTCCCAGACTAAAAACTGTGGGTGAAGTCGAGCTTTTATTCCAGTTTTTCCTGCACTTTCAAACACACTTGACTTGACTTAGTTATTCCCCACGACTGCTTATAAAATCACCAACTAACCCTTTACAGAGTCCTGGCTCTACTTCTTACAGGTCTGAGACAAAAAGGTTTGGCTTGGTTTAATTAACCTTTTGAGGCTGAAACGGGTCACAGTGGCAAAAACCAGAGGTTGATTTGTTTTTTTCCCTTTACTTCTGATTTATCTTCTCACACCTTTCGAGTTTTATTTTTCAGCTGGCTCCGGTTACTGACTGAGCAGTAAATCCAGACCTTTGACTCCTGTGGGTGACCTCACAGATGGTCCCCCTTTTGTTTTTCTTACGGCCTAAAATTAGAACAGTCCAAAGGGTGACAGTCAGCTAATGTGGTTCGGTGAGAGAAAACAGGCTCGAGGGATATGATGCCCGTTCTTTGTTCATTCACAGCAGGGAATAACCGTTTTCACGTACAGCGGAGACGAGAAGGCCGCGGAGTGCGGAGATGTGATGCTGTAACAGGGCTTTCATGTGGAACTGTGCTGACTGCTGTTACATAAACAGCTTGGCGAAGAAAGATGGAACAGTCCTCCCACATTCTTTCTATAAAAAGACTGGTGGGGCCGAGCCCCTCTCATAATCTGGCTTTGTTCTCTCCATTCCAGCGGTTCAGGCTTTGAGGAAAATAAAAAATCGGCGGCAAAGGGGAGGACGTGACGGTCCTTCTCTCTCCTTCCCTCAGGAGGAGGCTCGGGACGGAGCCGGGTTCGACTGTGGGAGAAGAGGTAGAGCGGGAGCAGGCGGCGGGTGGAGTGCTTTGCACAGGTCAGATTAAAAGGCGTTCTGCAATACTGACCATGATTACTTAGCACTTTTACCTAAATAAACTGACGCCTAATTACTTTTAATGAATGGAGCATCTATTAGGGGCTCGGGCCTTTCGCGTGGTGTTTACAAATACAAGCTGCTCTTTGATACTCCAAAATCGACACATTTTTATGGAGCTGCCAGAGAGGAGAGTCAGAGGAAGACCTTCAAAGGAGGTTCATGGATGTAGTGAAGGAGGGCGAGCATCCCCTGGGATGCTGACTCCATCGCGTCTCCAGGCCTGGACTTTTTAATCAAAATTGCCAAATTTGGGGCAGATTGAGTTTTAAAAACTTCTGATGCCACGGCGAGTTAATTCTCCACGCTGCCAGACACGCCCTTAAGGAAACCTCAGGAAAGCTTCACAGTTTAGCAACGCCAAGGTCTTTAGAAGAGATTCAGTAAGAAGAGGTTGATCAAATTAAATTCGTAGCAACAGATCGTTATGTGTAACACCCAAAAATAGATCCACAATTGTGCCTTAAATTCAAAACAGACTTCCTTCCTGCTGGCTTTGAGGCACGGCTCCAAGAAGATTATTTTATAAGACTTGAGGTGTTACAAATTTAACCAAATTTCAGAAACGTATGTGAAGCACAGCTGTGGCGTCTTTGACCCAAATGTCAGTACAGAAGACACTGCAAAAGAGCACACTGTCATATCATCAAATGTTTTATTTATTACACAAAAAAAGAGGAAATTTACACGTAAAATTATTGACTGAGTTCTGGGAAGTAAAATAAAAGCAGCTTTGGACACAAATAAGCGAAAGGGTCAGAGAGAAGCTGAGGTTTTCCATGTTTCTGTCATGTATGTGAACGTGTCCAGCAACGGTAACCGGCGAGCAGATGGAAATCACGAGAAGAGCCGCGATCGACTTGCTCGACTTCTATTAGAAAGGTTCGGTTTGCACAAGACGTCCATCTTCCTTCAGGCTATAAAGCCAAGCCTCAGAAGAATATACGCCAACATATTTACAACATAGACTCCCAACTATGGGAAGCATAAGTGGTTTTTAAAATTAGATACGGCCGAAGGATGAAGGAGAGAGGTCTCGACTTCCAGACATGTTTCCTCCCAGCGAAGCGGCAGCAGCAGCGTTTGACTCGTGTTTGTTCAAAGAAGTGAGCAGAGAAATAATTAATCCGTCAAGAAAAGCCAGCAGCGCAGCAGAGCGCACGTTACATAATTATGACTCTTATTAAGCTTTGCCGTCAACTCCTCGGAAAATTAAATGTGCCTCAAGTTTAAAGGGTCAGTTCAGCCAAAATTAGAAACCCGCTTCACTGCTGTGCAGATTATTTTTGTTTTGTTTGTTCCAAATCAGAAACCTCTATTCTGGGAAAACACAGGCGGATAATACAGACTTTTCATTAGAAGCACTTTAATATAAATAAATAAATTTCAAAAAAGGTCCCCACATAGTTCCAATTAAATTATCTACAGTAAGGCGGACCAGAAGGAAAGTCATTTTCAGAGCTCCCCGACCTAATTAGCACTCACCTAGAGGTGCTGCAATGATTCAGTAAATCTAGATAAAAAGGAAATTAATGCGCAAACTTTCTGATTAGCCTATAATTTTTTTCTATGGCAGTCACTTCTCACTCATTGGGGACATTAAACACACCAAATGAAATCCTGAGAAAATTCCCCGTACATTAATCAACAGTGTACCAGCAGCAGCCCTCTAATTATACAAAAATAAATCACAGAGATATCTAATGTGGGTGTACTAGCCCTTTAAAAAGAGTCATTTGCTTCTTTTTTTTTGCCCACATATATAAACTTTTCGCAGCACAGGTTTTGACACAGCACAGCAGGAACACAGAGGTGTTACTAACATCAGCGCTGCTGCTGCTGCTGCCTCAGCTCTTCGGTGCTGCATCACTCACTGCAGAGTTAAAATGTGGGGAATTTTTTTTAGTTTTGTTTTTAAATGGCTATTGCGGGTATCTTGAGTTTGCAATAAGACATCCCAGCGGTTGTTCCACATCAGCGCAGTTTGAATCGGTGGGAGTGGAGGGCAGCAGATGTGGGTGGGCTCTAGTTAAGCTAAGTGTCCGCTGCTGGAAGTTCTTTAAAGAATCACGAGAATAACGAATCTTAGGCTGCTGCTTTAAAATGAACAATGAGTGTCAGGTGTGCTGTGCGTGTGTCGGATTGTTGCCCTGCAGTCGGTGATGCTGGGCTGCTGGGATGCTGAAGCGAAAACATCTGCCTGGGCATCGCAGCGGAGGCCGCGCCGAGCCTCGAAGTTTCAGCCCACAGACGGCAGCGGTTTCATAATTCACGTTATGCACGATCGTTTAGCCTTTTCAAATGTCAAATAAAGACTGATGTGCCGCTGCGGCTGTTATTATGAGCAAAGACATTTACATAACTTAAAAGAAAAGCTAATGGTTCGCCCCGTAAAAAAGAAAAGAAAAAAGAATTTATGCTGCTGATAAGTCAGAGTGTCTTCAAAGCGAAGCGTTTGAGCAGTGATGAAGAGAGCTGATGATGTGAGGGACATGAGTGAAGGAAGCCGAGCAGGTGTTGAGCCTGACGGGCAGGAAGACTGAACTCAGCATGAACAGCACGGCATCAAAAGCACTAAACTCCTATTGACAGGTTACATATTATTTACACATATATGCTGCAGACAGGCCAGACTCAGAAAAGCATTTATACACACTGAATTAAATAAATGACTGAATGCACTGTAGTAGAGATTCAGTCATTAAGCAAACAGCTGTGCAGCCATGTTTTACTCTGGTGCATTTATTTATTGAACTAAATACATGGCTGTTAAATAATGAGAGTAACCAACTTTCATAAATCCAGTGCTGCTCTTTAACAGCCACAACGACGAGTGAAAAGCAGCACTGAGGGGTCGAATCTCCAACTGAAGACAAAACCAGAACGGAGAAACACAACTTTAAACACAAGCTGTGATGTTGGTTCTCTTAAAGGAGCGGCTTTGTTGTATTTACACAACATTAAGTGATCACCTTACTTCAGTGACTTCTTCCATGGTCCTATAACAAAAAGCATTCAGAATGCCAAAGGGGAAAAAAGTTTGTGTTGTTGCATCGTCTTCATTTTCAGTCAGTTCATGCATAACAAGCAATTTCTACTCTATGGGTCTGTGGAAGTAGCACGTGTGTCGTCTCCGGACGCTGTGAGGCGTTAAGCCGGTGGTCTGACGAGCTCAGAGGGAATCACCTGTCAGCAGGCAGACTCATGTCATCAGACAGAAGCTGCTCTCCTGGAAGAGGGAAGGAGAAAGAAGACATCCCAATAGGTGTCATTTTCATCTGAGCAGGAGATCAATATCACCAGAAACATCTGCCTTTTAAATTTTAGGAAGCAGTAAACCACAAATATTTAATTTCCTATTTTAATAATAGGGACTGTTTTCAGTTAAAAGGCCTATAATGTAATAATTTAACGTCGGATCGCCACACATCACCGAGCTCTGCAGTCGTCACAGTGCCAGTTTTTTACATTATTTTCTAGCAGGTCTGCGCAATTAATCAAATTTTAATCTCGATTGTGGCTTAAATTCCCAAATGAGAACGGTCGGGCAATACTGAAAATGCACGCTCTGCAAAACAGAAGCAAATCAAGCATTCCCTGAATCGCTGCGTGATGATGCGCCTGCATAAGCCGTTTCCTGCAACTGTGCAGTGTGACGTTCCTGGATTAGTCTGGACCAACCGCGTTAAAAGACAGATCTACAGCAAAAATCAAATGTGTGGCACAGCAGAAGGTTAAGAGCTTTAACACCATGCATAGTTTGGAAATACTTGCAGCTTTAGTGCGTGTGATGTTAGCCAAGAATAAATCATATGCGAGGAGTGCTGTAGAGTTATGTCAGCACCATAAAGCAACACAACTGACTCACTTAAGTGCAGAATAATTAATGCACGAAGGCCTAGAAGAACAATGCAACGGTTGCTAACATGTATCGTCCACGTCAACTCCGATGAGCAGTTGCATTGCACTTGGCCAAATACATGACAATATCCTCACCCAATTTTTGGTAAAAATTATTTTATCTATACCTTTTTTTTCCTTTTAAGAGATGCACTAAATTCATGTAACCCATACGAGGTACTGGGCTACTAAACCCGTTTCTGTAATCTAAGCTGCAATACCCTTTTGTTCCAGTAGAGGGCGCTCTGATGATGCATGTTTTTATAAGAGCATGCCACAAAGATCTCCTCACTCTAACTTAGACAGCGCTCAGAATCAACCAGTAGATAAATGAAGACAAGAAATAAGTTTATAATAAATAAATCAAGAAAACAGTTTTGAGCCACGGGAGTGGAACCTGATGAGAGAATTCTGTGTGGAAGTTCCAGTAAGTTCCAAACGTGTTCACGATTAGCCTGAAGCTAATGCTGGCAGAACTTTTACTCTTTTTTTTTTAATTTAAATTTTGATTTTGAACAAAATCGAGAGTTTATATGAATGCTGTTTGCCGCACTTTTGGGCGTGCTGTATGATTGCTATTCAACAAAAACGATAAAATTATGTGTGCTAATGCTAGCTCTAGCCACTAATGCTATTGGTATGTGCCATTCTGCAATCGAAATTAACGCTGTAGTGAGACAACAAGTGCTGTTAGTACAAGAGATACTTTGGTTGTAAATATAAATACTTATGTTTCATGGCTGAAGTTTTTAAAAGCTTATTTTGGTTGTTAACTCTGTGTGTGTGTGTGTGTGTGTGTGTGTGTGTGTGTGTGTGTGTGTGTGTGTGTGTGTGTGTATTCATACACACACACACACACACACTTATATAATTCATGGGTTATTTTATATTATGAAATTTACTGCTAAACCCCTATTGTGATGGTTTGTCATAATTCTGAAGCTGAATATGCTATTGGATAGAACACTGATGCTCTAATGAGAGTAATAATAGATGAGATCTCACTGGAACATGGACATAGTTTTTTACTCGATACACTGTTGTGTAGATTGGTTTTTAATAGGATCTTCAGTCTGTGACGGGAGCCCAGCTCATGGTGAGATGGTGTGACCAGCTGAAGCATCCATTCACAAGACTGAACACTGCCCACTGGGACTGAGATAAGATGCACCCAAAAACACTACCCAGGTAGCAACGGTTGCAATCAGAACTTCGAAAACTAAACAAAAACTCATTCTTTGGGGGGGAAACAGAGCAATATTTTATTTTGCTATTTTGTGTGTGTGTGTGTGTGTGTGTGTATTTTATTTCACAAGCTTCTGTACATTGTCTTTGTTTGTTGAATGGTGAGGTAATAAACCACCACTTGTTCATCTGTTCAGTAATTTGTGGTGACTACTTCAGTTCAGTTACTTCGGGTAGGTGTCTAGTGCCTGAGCTTATGCTGGTCCACATCCAGGGTGCTACATTCAGGAGATCTGATTTCATTTCGATGCGTTGATGCTGAGGTCACAATTTGTTTCTACCACCCAAGAGAGCCAAGAGAGAGAGAAAAAAAAGGATCTGACCACTGCCGAGTTCTCCTTAACTCAACAATCTATGACTCTATGTGCTAAACAAAAACGACAGGTACAAACAAAATCATCAGCTCCCCTCATTCATGTCATCCAGCTGCTCTCATGTTTTAAACGAGTAAGAAAAACCCAGAAGTGGCACTAACACACATCAAGTACACTCAATGGAGATGGAGGAGGAGGAAAGTGTACCACTTGCAACAACTGTACAGCGTAAACACGGCCCCTGCAGTATGTGAACAGTGAGCTTAGCATCTCCATCAAGCAGCTGGGTCCTGCAGGTGGATGTCACCAGCCCACAGCCAGACAGTGCACAGGGCCTTAAAATGACCTCAGCTGTGTGTCATCGTGGAGCGTGTGTGCCGGTTACCTGTGCAGGGAGGAGTGTGGTTGTCGTAGCGAGAGTTGCTGCTCTGCAGGGCTTCGTCCTCTGTGTCGCTGTCACTGCTTGTTGCTGCTACCAGCACAGACACTGACGGATCTGCGGACAAGACGAGAGTGAGACCGTCACACATGCAGAAATTTGTTAGTTTTAACTTTTCAGGCACCGCTGACTCACTGCAGTGTGAAAGCAACCTTCTTCTAAGGGGATTTGGATTTTACAGAGAATCAGTCACAACATGGGGATGACTCCTAAGCAGGTTGATTGCCAAGTTTTGGTGAAAATGACTTTTTTTTTTTAATTAAAGAAAAGAAAAATACTGTTAAAAAAAAAAAGTCAGAGTGATACCAATGATAAGAATTTATAGAAGTATCATCAGGCTCCAACTATACAAATGTGTAACAAGACTAGTTTAGACCGACAGGCACGCACCCTTGTGGCATGACACCCAAAAACCTGCCTGGGTAACAGAGAACCAATCGAAGCCACCAAAAACAATCACTCCTGAGGCTGGCAGTGAACCAACCTTCATTTGACTGCAGCTGTGCTGAGGGCCCCTCCGGCAAGGACTGATGGGAGTTTCCTGAGCTTTCAGATTCACAGTCCAACGCGGCTGCCCTGCAGCGGGAAGAAATGGAGAGAAAGAAATGAAGACAGAAAGAAAGAAATGAAGAGAGAGAAAGAAAGACCCTGATGTGCAATAACACAGATGTTTCTTGCAGATATATTTTTCCTGTGCTTGAGGAGTCTTTGGGTCGTACCCTAGGCTCCTACTGCTACAGGTCTTGCTGGAAGTCATGTAGCTTGGTCCTCCCAAGGTGAAGATGTCTTCCCTAGACCCCGAGACCCCATACAGCTGCTGCTCCACCAAGTACTGCTGCTTAGAGGTGGAGGGCTGCTCTGATGAGGAGCTGCCAAGAGACACCAAGGGCCCCTGGATGCCGTCAGCCTTCAGCACTGCTGGAGTGGAGACAAAAGCAAAGTCACATGATGGAAAAATGTGTTGCTGCTTTTGTTTCCTGTTGCCGATTCAGGTGAACAAATGTAAGTGGGAATGTGCTAAAAAATAAAATAAAATAGGAGATGTGTGGTATGATGATAAAGTAATGTGCTGCATGAATCTGTTACTCACTCCAATGATTGAGTGTTTTTCTGCAGTGCTTAACTGAGCATGCTGTCAAATCAACTTTCCTTAGAGCTCTAATAAAAGAAGGGCTAGCGATGTAAACTTTGTCCTGAGGAGTAAGAGTATTGTGGTTCATCTTCTTAGGAGCATGAAAAGAATTTCCCGGCAATCTGTCAAAGGCCTGTTTGAATGATTAGGAAAAGAAAAAAGAAAAAAAATCAAGCAGCATCTAATGCTAGAGGCCTGCGCTCGAAGCAGGATTTCGTCTTACCCAGGTGAGTTCAGGGTTAGTCCTGGGTTTTCTTTACTTCTTATCAGGGTACATCACCTTTGCAACTTATGCTTCGGAGCAGGTTAGATACGAAATCACTGTCTATTGGCCAATCAACTCACTGGAAAATAGCAACACCTTTCCTGAAAGATCCCTTGGACGTCTGGGTGCCAATCGTAGGAGGGTCTAAATTTTTCCAGTAGCGTCTAATGGCCAGAGCTCGTGAACTTCCGGTGGTGCACGAGCTCTGACACTAGCCTTTTATTCCCCAAACTCGAGAGCCGTACTCGGGTTAAAACTGAGATATTCTGGTAAAATAATGAGCGGGGACAAAAACAAAAAAGGAGGATGCGGATTACGAAACGTCCTTGAGGGTGAAACGGGAAAAGAAGGTGCAGCGATTGAAGGCCTAACATCGAGGCAAGATGGTAGACGAAACATAGAGCTGGACCCGATCCCGGGAGCAGTAAGTGATGTCCTGCTGGCTGAAATGTCTACTCTACGGGCCAAACTGAAAAATGACCTCCAAGAGTTCCACACAGGTTTCTGACAGGACATAAAGAAACAAATGGATGAGTTTGCTGAAGAAATAAACCGGACATTACAGGACACTACACTACAGATAGAGTGGAAGAGATGGCCGGGCGAATAAAACGAGTAGAGGACAATATGGAGGAATCAGAATGTTGGGACAGGGCAGTTAAGGAAACGCTCGTACAGCTGCTGAAGAATCAGCGGGCGTTGCAAGAGAAAGTGTCCGACTTAGAGGGCCGCTGAAAACGGAAAACATCCGGATATACAGTGTCCCGGAAGATCTGGAGGGCACATCTGCAACAGAACGAGGTGGGCCAAGAACTAGACCCGGACAGTGCCTTCAACGTTGAGCGCGCCCACCGAGCATTGGGACCAAAGCCACCTGCAAGCACACCACCACGCTCAATCATAGTCCGTTTCCTCCGGTTCTCCGATAAGGAAGCGATTCTCCGAGCTGCCTGGAAAAAGGGGGTACGCATTAAAAGCAAGCAGGTATACGTTGATCATGACTACGCACTGGAAGTACAGAAAAGGAGACGAGAATACGTCCCAGTCAAGAAGGCTGTGAAGGAGAATGGGACCCGCTTTCAGACCCCACTTAGCAAGATGAGAGTCTTCTATTCATCAGGCAGCGTCCTCTGCGACAACGCGACCCAGGCCTCCGAAGATTTGCGAAAACGGGGAATAGCGGTGGGAAAAATTACCACGGAGGACCGAACCAACAAGATGACGGAGGAGAGGCTGAGGGAGTTACTACAGTGGGAAGAACAAACGAAAAATAATGGGAACGATTTCCAACAGCAGGTTCGGGAGAGGCTTAAAAGATACCGGAGAGAACGGGAAAAGCCCTCTGTAATCCAGAGCTCGTCATGTAGGGAGGGTATAGTCTTTGGATATTTTGGTAAGATGGTGATGCTAGAGAAAGGTCAGAGAGTAATCAAATCCACTGTGATTTGTTGCCTTAAGATCACAAAGAACCACAAAACAGTGCACATTATCAGTGTGTTTATATGAGCGTTAGAATTACTTTGCTCTACAACAGTATCACGGAATGGCCACTAAGAGAAGAGAGTAAAATATATATAAAAAAAAAAATTAAAATAAAAAAAATAAACTGCACAAAGAAGAGACGTGAAGATCCATCAGGTGGATACCTGACTGAGTGAAGTGCACTCAAGCCGCTGAGCCCTGCACCCCTTCATAATCACTGTTGGGTTTTCTAACAAAATAAACCTACGTTAAGCTACCCTATCCATAAACCGGGTCAATTAAACGCCCGCGATGAGCAGAGATTCCCCTTTGGCAATAAACCAACAAAAAAAACTGATCGACTCTGCCGTCCACTTTTATTGCATCTTAAAGCTTTTTTTGGTTTTAAGGACTGAAGCTTCACAACTCTGCATTCTGCTGTAGCGAACAGACATTCACAGCAAAAAACCAAAAACAAAAAACTTGCACCCTGGCTGTAATTACGGCTTTTTTTCTGCAGGTTTAAAGGGGAATGATATAAACCACTGACCCTCTGCTCCTCCTATCCCATCTTTAGGATGGAGGCTGAGCTCCAGAGCAGCTTCTGCTCCTCTCAGGTCTTTCTCCATCTCCTCTGGACTCCTCCTCTTCACAACCAGAGAGCTGCTGTCCAAGACAGGAGACAGAGATTTCCTGGCTGCACACAGAACACAAACACACATAGATGTAATCAAAAAAAAGAAGGAAAAACTAACCAAAAAAAAGAAAAGAACATTGATTGTGGCAGCAGAATTCCCATTAGCCTTGTTATCTGGATTTTAGTCTAAAGATAGTAAGACAGGGCTTCCTGCCTTAGTGTCTCAGGGTAACAGGGAATATAGAGAGTAAACTAATCTGTCTTGCTTTGAATGTGCCAAAAACAAAAACAGCATCATCTGTCCTGACAGTATAAAATTTTAAAAGAAAAATCCCAAACTTCCTTGAGTTCATTTTAGGAATGAAAATGTCTAAAAATCATCCACTGACGGTCCGAAGAACCAGCAGGCAGTGACGGGGTTTACGCAGTGACTGGGTTCAAAGACTTTCTCGTACAAGCTGTTAACGCTGCAGATGGTGTCGGCTTAGTTGATTCACAGACGGTGACAATTACCGACTGTCAAGTTTTACTTTCCAAACTAGAGGAAAAGAAATTGAAGCTCAAACCTGCTCCAGGTTCAATAAGAGCACGTTGACCTGTCGAGCTCTAGCTTAGTGAATTCAGTTTATGCACACAATAACATGTACATCCTGTTAAAGACAGCAAAGCTACTTTACTGATTTCTAAAGCGGTCGCACCAAAGATTCTTCTTGGATTTCTGGACGGTCACAGATCTGATGCACACATCCATGTTTCATTATCACTCCAGCACAAAAGAACCAGCACAGCCTCCTGGGTCTTTGTGAAAGCCGGACTCTTTTCAATCTAAATATCACTGTACTGCTCCACTGTAATATCCACTGTACTACACCTGCAGTGTGTTTTCTTACCCCTCTCAACTCACTCCTAGCTACGGTGGCTGCTGTAGGACAGTTTTAGTCAGAGAGATCAAAAACATTAAATTTAGACTTAAACGGCCGCGGCAGGGATTAATTACAAGTTTATGAGAACACATCAATTTCCTGGAAGATGCAATTACACACTAATCAGTGTAAACTGAGTAGAGTATTCTGATTAAATAACCTCAAAAAGACTGACTGTCCCTTTAGCAATGCCACTTAAGGAGCTAAACGAGTATTTGGCCTCAGATTTGTTCTAAGCTGAGGTACATATTTTTTCGTGGGTGATCTCAGTGATGAACAGACCTAAGTGACTAACTGTTAAATAACGAGTTTCTTACATTCCGCAGGACTACAGCCAAAATTTGACTATTTAGATATCTGCTCTCACGCTCTCTGTCTGCTGTGTTCGTTTGCTTTTACAAAGTATTTGGGATAGCCCTACATACGAGTACCCTTGACAACTGACAGTATTGCAACCCACACAGATTTCGGTTTCCAAGTGGTCCTATCTTTGCAGTGTTTGGACACTGGATGTGCACGTTTTCCATCAGAATAAGATGCTTTAAAAACAAGCAGCATCGTTCTGACAGCTCTTTAAATTTCCCGTTACTCAATAAATTCATTTCATCAAAGTAATCATACGAACTACCTGGCGTGTGGGTAGCGAGATAATTCAGATTCTCCGTTCGGTGGAAACTTTCTGTATCTTCATACACTCCATGATAAACAACACTGAGCTCTCTGTAATGGCAGTCCTCACCGGGCCGGCAGGGCCTGGACCGAGCTGCAGCTGCTCTCCCCACCAGGTCGAGCTCGCTGGGTTTATGACAAGTTGCCATCTCTGAATCGCCGTGATGAGATGGGAGCTCCTCAGCACCGAAGGCCCCAGATGGGCCTGGCCTGGGCTCTGCTGACCCCCGAGCCTCCAGCACTTGACTCTTGACATCGGCCATCTTGCTGCGGACCTCGGCCATCTGAGCCTTGAGGCGGATCAGGACCCCCGAATCTGGAGGGGATCGTCGCACCACCTGGGGACGTCGCTCTCGTTCCTTCCTTGAGTGAGGATGAGCTGAAGAGACAGGAAACAAGTTGAAAAAACAGAAAAGGTGAAAGTGAGCGCACACAGCTGTGGGTCTCACGTGGCATGACTCAGAGGCCTCCCTCTTGGTACTGTGAGATGAACAAAAAGCTAAACATCAAACGTGCATAAAGCTTTCTCATTGGGTTTCTAACCCAGTGAGGGGACCCAGAAGTATCTGCATGGCAACCATCTAAAGATGCTTCAATACTTCCTTTATGGAGAGGGCAATAAGGCGCCGACACACCTCAACTCCATTCCAGAGTTGAGCCCTCAAACCTGGGACCCATCTGCATGCTTGAAACAACCCTTTTGCGATGGATGCTGCCCTCGAGCACGGTGGTGCTTTAGGGTGTGGTAACTGCAGGCCCTGGACCTGCTTTCCCTGCCCTGTGGTCGAGTGTGGGGACCCAGGGTGTCTTCTTCTACTTCTACTGCACAACAGTGCATTTAGATCAAAATTCTGTTTGCAAACGCTGCCTGACTTTTAAAAAAAAAAAAGAGAGAGAAAAACTTCACAGCATGATGAGACTGATGAGCATCAGTGTACAGTAACACACACACACACACACACACACACCGTTTAGCCCCGAGGCCAAGAGAACATCCTACACATGTCACACCCAAACATTCTGAAACCTGCATTGTTTACATGTTCAACTGTGATCATCCAAAGTGTTTTTGGATGCATCTATTCCAAACCCCGTGTCAGAGTTTGGGTGATGATTCCCAGCGAGTTTAGCTGAACTGGTTTGTTGTCGGTGTGCTTACAGACCTTGGCTGTGGAGGAGAGATACTGGAGGCCGAGGCTGAAGACCCCACAGAGACTCCACGCTGCTGCGCTCCTTCAGGTCCAGCAGCTGGATCAGGATGACCGGGTCGATCTCCAGGAGGCTGTTACCGCCTGGCCCAATAGCTCCGGTGGTGATGGCGGCGGCGGCAGCTCCGCTACTACGACCAGCAGCAGCCGGAGCACTGCGATGTAACGAACGCACACTGGAGCTGGATCCACCTTCAGATCAGGCATAAAACACGGGGTTTACATGCTCCACAAATCTGTGCTTGAATTCAAAGAGCAATAAAGTGTTTGCTGCACTAGAATAGAGGGGTAAAGGTTTAATATTATTAAAACAGAATATGGTTGCGACCTATAGCTTTACAGCTAGACTGATATTTATTTTCCCTAGATAGTCACCAACCTTTATTTCAGTACATGCATTTGTTTGTTTTATTAAATCAAAGATCTGATGCTGATGATTTATTATACGTAACTAAAACATGACTAAAAACACTTTAGTTAATTTAAATAAAAATAAAAACTTGACTCCAAAATTAAATATCGTATAGAAAATATCATGACCCTAAGTCTTTAATTTGGTCAACACAAAGCCTGCCTGTGTTTGTGTTTCATCTGTTCGTCCTACATTTTGCACATTAAAAACACCCCTAATATTATAATAAAGAAAAAAGGCTGACACTAACAGTAAAACTGATAAATATTGACCTCACACACATATGGACAGTAAGTGTTTCTATAAAAATAAAATTGAAATGGGTAATTCCACTCTGAAAATCGAATTACTCTGTTTTTTTGGGGGGTTTTTTTATTTCAGGAGGCAGCGAGTCCTGTTATTATCTGTACGCTCCACACGGGCCTCTGACTGGCCGGGTTCCAGCTACTGGGAGAGAAAACTCTCTAAAGGTTTTCCAGACAAAGAAGCCTGCATCAAAAACTGAGTTACAAAAACATTAGGCTTGATTACCCAAGGCTGAAGTCTGTTGTTGTAGCGTAACCCAATTATAACAAAATGTGGGACATAAAACACCGCGAAGATCTGCTCAACTCCGACATCCAACAACCCCTCCCCACACATGTGCGGACACCAAGTGTTTCTATATCGGCAGGCTGCAAGGGGCACGGTTCGCCAACACTGACTCATCCTCTTCATGCCTTTCAACACCAACACAGTCAAACGCACTGAAGGAGCTGCTCTGAGGCCCACCATCCTATCACTGTGATCTGCCCGTACAGTTGTCAAACACCACAAATAGATCCCTAAAATTCTCAAATAGTGGCTGAGGCTTTTATTTGCCTCGACTGAGGACAGAACGGGGCCTTTATTTGAGAAAGGATAATAAATATTTGATGGAAATGGAGGGAACTGTTCGGTAAACCCTTTGGGGTTTGCAGCAACTTTGTGATGAATATTTTTTGTGACAGAAATAGTCATCGTCGTATTTAACTGTCTTAACTGCAACCCTACTGGCTTACTATGAATACAAACACTATCACAGGTCGGGAGGACAATCCATTTAAAAGATATTTATTTATAACAATAACTTTTATTGATGCGACAGCTCCCGTCATTATTCATGTACTGGTAATTCATACTGGCTACATTTCATACATATTTTGATTTAAAAGCTTCTGTTTGTTATTCATAAGCAGTACACAAGCAATTAAACAGTTAATTATTAACAAAACATAACAATAAAAGAATAAGTACTAAAATAAACTGTTCTGTGTTGTTTTTCAGCATAGGCAAACACGTCACAGTCGTAAGTTGGTTTCTGTTTGCATACGTTAAATAGTCCCTTGAGAACACGGGCGGATGAAGACGAAGCTACTCTGCAGAAGTAAACAAGAAAAACTGCTCCTACACAGCACTGTTTAAAAATGTCAACTGTGGGAGACTCATAAATAAATCATAAAAAAAACTTTTTTATGAGCGTTCTAATTATACCTGTGGCCCCAGCCAAGTCATCAGGAAGCTCGCCTTCTTCTGTGTCCAGGTTGCCAATGAAGTCGACATCATTCTCCCCAGACCTGTGCAAATATCTGCGTTAGTATCCCTCTCCTCGGATTAACAAGGAAACCAAAGCCTTCATTTTCAAAGTTACAAGAGCGTAGCACAAGAATAGTCACAGTAAAGTCAGAGGTTCTGCTCACATGGTCTCCTCGTCTATGTCGTTCTCCTCGGTGTTGCTGGTGGCTGTGGAGCTCCCCGAGGTGCTGCTGCCGTCCAGAGGGTTCACCTCCTCTTCTGTCAGACAGTCCACCTCCAGGTCACCGTCCGACAGCTCCTGAACACCACAGTGACGCAGCGCTGGGCGATTAATCCAGCTGTACTTTGAATTTAGATTTTTAAAAATCATCAACACAAGACAATTTTAGTCCCGTCTGGCATTTATTTACACTGCAAAGCTCTCCTTTTGGCCTTCGTCTCACACTACGAGTGTCAAACTTTTGCTGGTGTCCGTCTGAGGTGTTGGTTAGTTGTTTTATGGCTGCCGTACGCAAGTCCACCGTTTCCTGTGCCTCTTGTTGCCCCTTCTCTGCATCTTCGGACACCCTCACGGAAAAGGCTGCAGGCCAGCAGGTTTACCGGTGGCCCTTACAGCTTTACAGCCAAAACCATCTGCTAGTCTGAACTGTGCCCCTACAGGAGGACCCTGTGTCCGAACACCTCCACCTCTACAGTTCAATGAAATGCCCCATAAAATAAAGAATTTCGTTCATAAATAAATTCTGGATTACAGTTACTGACCAAAATAATTGCAGTTTTTGCCATAATCATAAGACCATGATGGCAGTGGGTTCAGCTGCTGTAAGCACCACTGACCGCCTGCTTACAGCGGTAGACTGTCCTGTGTGGTACAGGGTTAACCTAAGAAAAGCTGGATCAGCTCAGCTGATCACAGACACTCTGTTAAATAAGAAAACATTAAGTGATGAGCTGCTGTTTCAAAGCCTTGCAGTATTCTCCATCCTTACATTAGAGTCATCGTGCTGCGTCCTCTCCTCTTCTTCTCCTTTCTTTGTGTTGCTCAAAGTGGTCTGGATGTCATCGTCACTCTTCACCGAGCGAGGGTCTCTTTCAGAGGTCGTGGTGCCCGCAGCGAGCCGCAGGTCAGGAGGCGAGGAGCTGCGTGAGGTCTGACGGCGAAACAGCTCGATAGCGAGCCTCTGCATTCAGAAACGTGGAACGTTTTCAGCTCAAAATAAACACATTCATGTTTTACTCACTTACCCTCCAGTTATCCCTCATCATTTAAGCCTAAATCGCTCTAAGCTTGCTAAAATTAATCATTAATTATTTGGTATCTTTGAAAACTTTGGAGTCGCTTTTTTAAACTAAAATAATGTCTGACACACTTGAGGGTCTCACCTGGGCAATTTACAACAAAACACACACACACACACACACACACACACACACAGTACCTCTTTGAGGTTGTTGATCTGCTGGATGTAGCCACTCTGGGCCGACTCCAGCTGGCTGATGTACCAGTACTGATCTCTGCACTTCTGGAAGAAGGTAGGTGAGCGAACCTGATAGCTGAGCAAAAAAAAAAAAAACCAGAGACACTCAGTCACACCGGGATAAAAGAATGGTGTGTGTGTGTAGGTGTGTGTGTGCGTGTTCCCACCGGAGGACCAGTGTGTCGGTCTGCATGTTCAGGTATCCCTCACTGGCTAGAAGATCAAGCCTGAAGAAGCGGTTGTAGCCCCAGCATTCACCAACCTCAAAGTCAGAGGCAAACTCCCGAATTATGTTCTTTGTGGGGTCACTGGAGGCCTGATGGACCATCTCCACACGGTACTCGTATCTACGCAGATCAAAGAGAACATCAACATACACGAAATCAGCAGCAGAAGCAGGAGGTACCCAGGAGGTTTAGAGGACTTTTTTTTTTTTTTTAAGAACAGAAAGGCAACAAACTTCTATTTAAACACGCCAAACTAGATGTGATTCATTTTTTAAACCTAAAAAAATAAATAAATAATAACTAAATAAATTCAAATTACAGATTTCTATACAGGAAGAGGGATGCAAACGTTCTGCAAGTGTTACTGAGTCCAAATGGGATTTCCTGATTTGTAGCTCCCCTGGATGAGCAGGTGACCCACGTACAAAAAGCTGAGACCTCTGGTCCAAGGTTTAACCTCTAAAAACATCTGACTGTGTGCCACTCACCCTCTCTCCACTTTATACTGTCTACTGTGCACTGTCCTAAAGAAAGACAGCTCTTATTTTGCTGATTCATTAATCATATTAACACAGACCTGTGCTTGCTGTTCAAGTTCTCTAATCAGGTCATTTTCATTTCATTTTTAAGCAACCTCAACGTTTTAAGTCTGTTTAGCCACCGGCTTCACTGTAACCAAAGGAATGAAATCTGAAAGAATGTGTCACAGGAAACAAAGAGAGATTTTTTCAAAGTCAAATTGCAACAAAATATTACATACTTGGAAGCTCCAGGAAGTCCTGCAGACAGTTCAAGGAACACAGACAAATAGTTTCCACGGACCACGCCATTACCATCCTGCACAGACGCACAGAGACAGGCGCTGCTTTAGCAAAGGCAACATCATTCAAGTGTCTGCTCCAACCGACGCCATCAAAATCTGCAGTCAGATTTTAAATGAATACATTTCACACTCACTGGGTAGACTTTGAGTCTCCAGCAGTAGGCCAGAGATCTGCAGGGGGGCTGTAGACCGGGTCAGCACGCTGCCTCAGGGTGCTGCAAAAACAAACGTGCACATTAAACGAGCTGAATCACCATCAGTTTGTGCTGAGACAGATAGCTCCCATTTGAATCTTTTCACTGTTTTTGTTTTTCCGTGGTACACATTTAATTTCTGAAAAAATGCTTTTTGTGTCACTGTTGAAGAAGTCACAACTTTGAGAGTGGGAGAGGTTCAGTGGAGAATGGACCTGTTTCAAAGGGCTCCCCATCCTCATCGGCACCCACAGCCCCCGGACCCCGCTACCGACTTCGAACGCGAGTCAAATCCTCAGACTGCCGTGTTAAAATGACGAACTTTACAGCATTTTAGTTTTCCTCCCTTCATAACGACTGTGCGGCGGGGGATTTTTATAAATCATCCATTTGCCATTTGTATACTGGCGAACTGACAGCTTTGGGAAATGGTAAATAGCTTCTCCACTCTCACTGACACTGAAAGCACTTTATTCTGGTCATTTTCCACATTTCTTTCTAAATCTATCACGTATACACTCACATTTCAAACAATACATGAGGGGTTGAGTTTCTTGGCCAATGACATGCAGAACAGAGGAGTGGGAAGCAGCCCCCCAGCCTTCATCCACATCCTAGGCAGTAGGCACTGTCTTTTAAGCCCCACCCCCACATGGATGACTTGATTTTAATGGGACATTCTGATAAACAGTTTGGCTTGTTGTGTGGTACAAGAAGTCTGTGCTTCTGCTCTGGTGAGTGAAATTCTACCGTTTAATTAGCCTCAGCTACTCTAAGTAGCAGGAATCTGTCTCTGAGTTGAATGCAGCCGCTAACCACGATTGCTAGAGTCAGCTGATGACTCCACCCCCTCATCCAAATATGGTCACTTCTGATTCTAGAGAATAATGTTAAACCATGAAAATGCTAAGACCATAAACCAAAGGAGGAAGAGCCTCGTTCTGTCTTCTCTCTGCAGCCTCAGAGATGATTTACCTGAAGTTGACCAGAACAAATGTGCTCGAGTCGTAGGCAGGAACCAGCTCACTGAAAGCACAAAGACTAAAGATGATTGCACATAAAAGCACAATAATTAAAGCTGTGGTTTACAGTCACTGTCAGGTCATTCCCTTTGGTATTATGAGCTACAAAATGTAATTGATTGATTTAAAAAAAACAAATGGGAAAGTTCCTTCCTTAACATTTATTATTAATGATAATTACTGTTATCCTAGGAGCTACGGTACTTTGTTACATCCTTCCTGGACCATGAGACGAGGCCGGTGTTGCAGCTGAGCGGATTACCTGGTGAAGTCTGGAGGGACGGGCGTGGTGACGAAGGACTGCATGGGTTTCCGGTGAACCTGCTGGAACATGAGCAGGATCTCGGGGCTTTTGGAGATCAGTTCGCTCTTACTGCAGGAGTGAAGCTGTTCAGCGCGCGCGCGCACACACACACACACACACACACACACACACACACACACACACACACACACACACACACACACACACACACACACACACACACACACACACACACACACACACACACACACACACACACACCAACTTGTTACTGCCAGCAGCAGCTAAAACAATCCATGTGTTGATTTTGGCTCAGACAAAAACTGTGTTTTTGTTTGTTTGTCTGTTTTAGAGACGTTCTGTGCATCAACTGATGCAAATTCATCATGTGGCGAATGAACCAAACATAATCTCAACTGCAATTTAATATCCCAGGAGCTGTATTTATGCTTCAGGATCAAAAGAATGAGTCTGAGTTAGTTTCTTGCTTAGAAACAATACTATTAATAATACATTTTAAAACTATATTTAGCAAAATGTTACATTCATACTACATATATTTGCAGAGTTGCAGGCCTTTGAAGTACACAGGAGGGGGTCAAAATTTAGCACTTTTGAGCACTCATAATTTCTTAGATACAAAGTTAGAAAAAAACACAGGACTGAAAAATACATTTAAGCGCTGTTAAAAACTGCAACCAAATCAAAATCTAAAACCAAAAGCTTGTTTTTTATTATCGATGTCATGGAATATATCATAGTTTGAATATGAAAACTCCACCTGTTTGATATCTATGGTACAGAGTAAGAGAAGCCAACACCTGGATGCTTTTTTGGTTTCCAGTAAATCACTGACAAAAACTTGAAAAGTGCAGCTGGGTAAAGTTTCAAAGGTCGTATCACCACGTGGGATACGCGATTAATGGCCGGTCAAATCATTTTATAATCATATCAAAAGCTCGTGTTGTGCTTCAATTTTAGACAGACTCATCTTCTGTAAATTAAAATGACATTTTATTATATAGAAAAAATATTTTGCACAGCAGAAACTGGACTAGACTGAATCTGACTGCAGATTCTAAATGTGTTTTTCTACCCTGAAAATTTCATGCTGGGGGGAAGAAAAAAAAAACTGATTTGTAATCACTTCACAGGCCTGTAACTCTAATATTCGTAGTATGAAGGATTCTGGATGCCCTCGTGAAGTAGTCTAAAGTTACTGCACCAGATAACTTTGGTTTTGAATGAAATGACCCATAACTCATCCCCTCAACAGTGCCAGCATTCCTGTATTTCATCTGCTGCTGTATTTTCTGGCTGCTACGCTCAGTGCAGAAAGCCTCATGATTCATCACGGCCCCTTGTAACAAACAATCGTGCGAGTACAACATGCCCGCACGCCCGATTTGTCATGCAACATGCTCTACTAATCAATAATGAATAAAACAAGTTCCCACAGTGCGAAATAAAGTGCTTACAGTGGATTCTCACCGACTCTGCAGCCATTACATCATGCTTTTGCTTTTATAGCTTGCAGATGTATCGTTTGGATACTGCGGGGCTCTTTTACACCTCAAATTACAATTGGATCCATTTTAAAAACAGCTTAAGGACACTTCCTGTAGGAGAGGATTTAAAATATACCTTATGACCTTAAGGACTGCCGTAGTGTTGAATCAACGAGACGCATTTTGCTGTACTGTATGAGGGCTTTTCTAAGCTTTAATATCACACAACTAACAATATGCAGCAGAACAAACTGAATGGAGGCTTTGATCTGCTGCAGACGACCAACCTGATGCTCCACCTCCTGCAGCAAAGACTCCAGCAGCTCCGTCTCCTGGGTCAAGGACGTCTTCTGGCCTGATGGGGAGAAAGCAGTTCTATTTTCAGTACTCTTGTGCTGAATGTCAGCGCTGATGGAAGCTGCTGAGTGTGAGCGTGTGGGAGTGCAGGTTGTGCGTGTGGGCGCCGAGTGCATGGATCCACTCAGTCCAGATAAATATTTCATATGTATATTACCAGCAGCTATAAAGGGCGCCTCTCACCGCTTTCAGCGGGGAGTCTGCGTGTTTTGTTGGGTGAAGGTCTCGACCTTTAGACACATTTTCGTGGCAGTCTTGCAACAACATGAGCCATTTTCAGACACCGAATACCGAACGCTTGCTTATTTAACTGTGAAAACATAACCAGGTAGTGGAGGAATTAGGATTAATTTATTTAACTGCTGAATATTAATTAATGACCACAGTCATTCGTTCATATATAGATTCTCTTCAGGTGAAGAGAATTACAATTGTATTAGCTTTTTCAGCAGTTTCCTGGTTTATTGTTTGCAGAATTCTGCTGAATGCTCCTTAATTCATGTTTAAGTACATTTTTAATGGGAAAATTAATTTTTTAAATGACGGGCCTGTGTAGGCTGCTTCCTGAATACCTATTAGACTGGCCCTAACAGATACATTCTGTCCCAATGGTGGCTGCTGATACTAAGCAGAGCCAGAGTTTCTAATGAGGAGGTCGGCGTATGAACAGCCAAAAGATTTTTTATACTCTTGGCTCTGTGTGATGTAAATGAGAGCAGATACCCCAAATATGGTCAGACACACAGCTCTGTCTGTGAGAGCAGAATCTCTAACCACTCGCTGTCCAGCCAATCAGAAGACACTTATTTGACCTTGTTTGAGAGTTTGAACTAAGGGAATTATTTTGAACTTTGAATTATGCAAAGCTACCCTGGGGAAGTCAAAAATATGGGGATGAAAATCAGAATAATAGGTCCCATTCAAGTTAATTAATTTCCTTCGAGTGCAGCTAATGAGCATAACATGGATTCAATAGCTGTACACTTTACCTTGAGCTCCTGCAGGCTTAACGCTAATCACTCAACCACACCTTTATCATTATTTTCACATAAAAGTGTGCAAGGTGTTCAGGCATGAAAATAACAAGCCTGAAAGTGGTTAAGGATTTTAAACTAAGGTTTAAGGTCAGTTGTTCTTTAGATAAAAACATGCATTGAAATTACGTCTAATTAACTAAACTGAAGGCTGAGAGTGTAGCCATGAAAACTAGTTCACTAAAAACAGCGTCAGGAGATCTGCTTGTGACAGCGAGTGTGTGTGCAGGAGTCCTACCCATGAGCGTGATGAGTTTGTTCTTGAGCTGGTTGTCCAGACGAGCAATCATCATTTCCACAGCGTTTCGGATCTCTCGAACCCGCTCGTCTTTCGCCCCCCTGACCGCCTCAACGTTCCTCTCCTGACCCAGCAAACGCACAAAGACAGCCACACTGACAAACTTTTATTAATGTGACAGTGCCATCTGGTGGGTGTCAGCAGTACAGTACACCCATACTGACGAGACTCCGTGAAGAAAAGTGTCAATGATGCATGCTGGGAATCTGATTTTGTCCCAGGTCACCATGTTCACGCTAATTTCGAAGTCTAACCCTGTGTGCCGATTAGGGCTGTCATGATATTGTGATATAGTGGCCAAAAAGCCCTCGCTTTTTGACAAATGAATTACTCTCATTTGAATTACACTTGTTAGGTGTTGAGCATAAATCCCCAAGTAAATGTCACAATGCATTTCTTGTTCAGAAGAGAAAACGCAGTCCTCACCACTTCCTGCACCAGACTGATGAGCTCCATGAGGCGGCGGCGCAGCTTGGCAACCTCCTCCTTCACTTTGGTCACATGCTGCTCATAAATCTCCACCAGAGGCTTAAAGGTATGGCCGCCGTGCTGGAAACAGCAAAATTCACCAGATGCAGTCCAACTTTTACACAATGGAAAACTTGTTAACGTGGCCGTTTCTGACTTTGCAAACTATAGAATCAAACTATGTAAAGCGTTACCATGCCTCCCCACAGAGCACACTGGTGACAGATGCATTTTTTGCAGGTCCAACAGAAAACACTCAGCTTCTCATGATGGTTCTCACATCTGCACGGGAACGAGCCGACCACAGGACAAACACAAGTCAGACAAACGGGAAAAAAATATGTTATTATTATTATTATTCTTTGAGGTGAGCATTGCAGAGCATTTATGAATAACCACTACCACACAACCTGACCAACACAAACATCAGTGAAACAGAATAAACAGAACTTGAAGAGAAATCCCACAAAGACCGCAAGAGAAAAATCACAGGAAACCCTTGAACCTGTAACACACACTCACTCACTCACACACACACACACACACACACACACACACACACACACGCACAGAGAACACGACTGGGTTTGAAAGAAAACCCACTTGTCTTTGTCGTTGTCCTCGTGCTTGGTGAGGCTGCAGAGCTGCAGGGTGTCCAGCTGCTGGGTGACCTCCTCCGCCCAGCGACAGTTGACCAGCTCCCTCAGCTGGAGCGGAGCCCTGTGTGTAGAAGAACACACACACACATACATACATATCTAACCGCATACACAAAGTCCAACATTATGAAGCAGATCAGAAAAGTATCTCGAGGCCGTTTGCCTCCTTCACTGCTTTTCAGAAGTTTTGTTGGCGTTATTCTTACCTGTCCGACCCTCTAGTGGTTGTTATACGGCTCTGAGGCCATTCCTAGGGGTACGATTCTCACCCATTAGATTCTTTTGAATCTTACATTTCAATTGATCAGCTAAGGTCAAAATATGCTTTATGTCTTGATAAATGAAATGAAATCAAATCCATATGTATCCTACAGTGTTACATTACCTGCTATATCGCACGCTGTTTCAATCTAATTTTAATGTTATCACTCTGATTTGACTTTTGTCTGAATTCATAAACTCAGGACATAGTAAGAACACATACACTGGAACAGCACTCAGACCTTGGATCTTGGAAAAAAAAAATGCAGTGAAACGTGATGAAGCAGATGTGTGTTAGCAGGTACTTACCGGCAGTGTGGACACTGGGCTCTCTGCTCCGTCAGCCATCGCTGTCACACAGGAGAGATTTCAGCTTAAATCCAACCAGTAAGAACAGACTACCACTCCCAAAGACACGGGAGCTCAGGACAGAGCTGGAATCATTTTATATTTTCTTCTCATTTATACATTTCTTAAAAAGACCACACACACCCCTGACCCTACTGAATGTAAATGTAGGCAATGCTTGCAATGTGTGTCTCGGTACCAAGAACATTAGTGTACAGCAGGAAATGTTAACTCTCTGGAGGTCTAAGACATCATCTGTGATGACCCTCTGCTATAAAAATTTACTGACCACAGTGCCGGTAATCAGGGGACAGAAAAAATTATTCCAGCTGACACATATTAAAAACTATCTTCTTAACTGGACTGACTTGGCCTAACACCAGCAATCAGGCTAAACGGTCACACAAATATGGTTATCAACACAATAAGTGAACCCAGAGCTCATCAATCTTGCTATGAAACATGAAGGGAGGCAGTGCTGGCAGCACACGGCCAACCCCAAAAGCAACAAGCAGCAAATTTTACAAAGAAGAGGGTTAGAATGTGACTTAACAGACTCATCTGTATCATGGCTTTATCATTAAAGGCTCAGTCACACGAGTGAAAATAGGACAGCAGATAGGACAGGCTCCTTGCAAGTAGGGAAGGAAAAAAATACTGCTGGTTGCCTGATGACTTCATTAATTCTATCTACATTCCCCACACACACACACACACACACATATACATGCAGTGACTGATTGGAAGTAGGTGCAGCAACCAACTGGATGCCCAGTGGTTCAGGGTGCAACTCAACCTGTGAGTAAATACTTTCCATCACAGGACAAGAGGAGATCAGCAGGCAGTGATTTTGTACCTGCTGATCTCTTTTCCTGAGCAGGTTAGTCTGTGGCATAAGTTACCAGAATGATTTTGGAAACTGACGTAATAGAAAAGTGGCATTAAGTAGGGCAGCCTTTGACACTTTCCCCCATCCTGAGCTTGTTCTTGTATCAAACTGCACATGCACCTTTCTTGCAAGAACCCCCAAATTATTTAGATAATTTACTGTTAAAAACTTAACACAGAGCTGTGCAGGGAGAAGACATTTTCCGCCATGTCTAAACTCACTCGTATGCAGCTGAAGCAGCAGAGTTTGGAGCAATGCGGGCAGAGGCGAGCATCCCTCAGTTTCTCCATGCAAATGAAGCATCGGAACACCTCGGCAATGCTCTGCACAGGGACAGAAGGAAGTTTTACACTGTCTGCAGGTGCAGAGCTCATTGCCACAGATTATGAAGATTAAACAGGGCACATTACATTAATTGGGTAATGCAATACATTATGGAATTCCAACAGCCAAACAAACCTCAACACTTTGCTCATCCATTTCAGCCAGTTTGAAGTTCTGGATCTCACTGACAACTCAAACAAGTACTCTAAAAAGAAAAGCAGTATTAGGATAGATCAGTTATTCAATCATGCTGTAGCAGAACACTTGGAAGTGGGTGCAGGAAACCTGAGATCACAGCCAGTGATGTAGAAACTTGAGGGCACTGAGAATGGACCTCTATCGTTGGCTTCCATTTTTTAATCCAATCAAGTAATTTTAAGTATTTCTAAAGCAGGTAATATGACTTTTTTAAAAAAAAAAAAAACATAAAACATCATATTAATAGTAATTATGACTTAAATGTCACGAAGCTCAAATAATCTCAAACTGTTCCCCCCACCCCCACCCCCCACCCCCAATGACAGTGAGTTCATACACTAAAAATGGCCTCTGCAGTCCCCAGATCTCAATCCAGTAGTGCACCTTTGGGATGTGGTGGAGCAAGATTCACATCACGGATGTGCAAGTGGAACATCTGCAGCAGCTGTGTGATGCTATCATGTCAGTACAGACCAGGAGGAATGGTTCCAGCACTTTGCTGAGTCGATGCCAGTTCTGAGGGCAAAAGGGGGTCCAATCTGGTCCCAGTAAGGTGTACCTAACAAAGTGGCCAGTGAGTGTATACCGTTCATGTCTGGAGCTTTGTCCATAAAGAGAACGTAGAAGGAGTTTAAATTATTTATTATTATTAGTTTGTTTGTTATTTTTAATTCTATTTAATACTATTATGAAGGGAAAAAAACGGATTGAACACCTCCATAGCATCAGTGCAGCTGTGTCCGTGTAGCACAACACAAACAGTGGGATACCCTACAAAAGCAAAAACATGACACTTGTGAACGGTAGCCTGTAATCTGTGCCGTCCAGCACCAGAGGCCCAGCATCGGCAGGCACACGCCCGTCCGCCAGCAGCAACGACAGGAGCTGTCGATGGCAGGAAGAGGTCCTCTGAGAGGAGCGTACAAGAGCAGGATAGCCTGAATATAAAAATATAGACCTGTGATGACAGCTAGCTCGCTGGCATTAGCAGGGTGGTTCACTTACCCCCTCGGAGACTCGGCTCCGTGTCACACCTGATAAACAAGCCGCTGCAAACGGCTACATTCTGACATAGGGTTATACCTCCGTCGCCTTAAGCACCGCTAAAAGACACTAAACTGCTACTCAGATTCAGCTGCGAGAAGGCAGAACTGGCGGTGAGCAGCAGCAGGGCTGAGATGCATCTGTCTTACAGCCCAAACCGAAGATGTAGCAGCGGTTGCTGTGAGGCTGTTTGTCCCCTAGCAATAACCAATCAAATTGCTTATTTTCTTCTTCTATTGATTGCATACGGTTGCGTTTGACAGAAAGTCTGAGGAGCTTTGTCGCCTCTTATTGGAATATTTGTGGAATTACAGCGTAAACCTGAGGCAGGTCAAAACACAGACTGTAAATAATAAAGGCAGTACATTCAGTTAAATGTCATTCTGTCTGCAAACATGAAAGCTCCAAAAGGTTTTAATGAATTCTTTGTTTAAAAGATTGGGTTGTTTTTTTGCCTTTTTGTCTTTAGATAGTGTACAGTGGAGAGAGTGATAGGAGAAGACCACCAACCCTGGCCGCCTGCACCACAGCCATGTGGCATACTGTCATGTCCTGGGCCGTTGGCCCACTGTTTTTGTGTTTCCTGTGAATTTCTGTAATTTGTTGCTTTGCAGGTTGTGTTTCTTAGTTTTTTCCTTACAGTTTAGGTTCTCAGATTGTTGTTGTGTATTCTGTTTTTGGTTACAGTCATTTGTGTTATTCTGTGTCCCTTTGTTCTTGTCTTCCCCATGTCTGTGTACCTGTGTCTGTCTCTTTTTGTTTAGTTTCCTTCTCGTAGTTTCCTTGTGTTTGGTGTTTAGGTTCCCTTTGTGTGTCAGTCTCCCTATATGTCAAGTCTGCGTGTACCATGTTTATTACTTCCTGTTTTATTTTTGACAGTCCCGTATGACCTGTGCTTTGTGCTTGGTTTTACTTTCTCCGTGTTATTAGTTTTATTTGATTCACCTGTTGTTCCCTGATGTTTGCACTCTCCCTAATTTCCTGTTGTGTATTTAAGCCTTCATTTTTTTCCTCTGTTCTTTGGTGTGTCATTGTCTGACTTTTCCCCCTCAGCTCTGTGTTTTCCTGTTTAGTGTTTTGCTCCTTTGAACCCCATCAATAAAAGCTATTTTGAGTTTAGCTCTGTTCCACGTCCTGCATTTGGGTCCAACCCTTCCTACCACACAGCACAACTGTGACACATACATGGTTGCCCGCTCACATACTGAGATACCCCTGTTTGAATGAATTCTGATTAAACTGTGTAGGGGTGTAGAATGAGGTCTTCAAGGTCAACTTCTTGATTCATATATATATATATATATATATATATATATATATATATATATATATATATATATATATATATATATATACATATACACACACACAGTTGTTATAGTTGTCTAAGTACTATGCAAGTATTAAAAGAAAAGAGCTCCAGGAAAGGAGAAATCTTAATAAAACTAAAGACAACAAATATTTGAATGAATCTGTCAAAATCCGGGGAGTGGAGCGAGATTCCAGGGTGAGGCTGCTGCTTCCCTGCAGTGAGTCCTCCTGTGGTAGAGACGGAAAGCCAAAAGAAAACGTGAGAGGAAAAAAAACAAACATTAAACATGTTGAACAGGTAAACGCATCTGATGATGAGGTGCTTTCTTTATTGCCCAACTTAAATTAAAGAAAATAACTAGTTGTGATCTTCTAGCATCTGTTGCTCGTGTTAAACTCTGTCTCATCAGTCCCTGATTAATAAAGCTGCATGCTTTTCTGCTGTTCCTGGATTTTAGATGTGTATGAATATATTCCGTGCTCCTTTTTTAGGATACTAACATAAAATAATACTGTAAGGAGCGCACGCTTTATAACATATTTGCATGAAACTTGCTATTTTGAAATATTACCCATTCGGCCCCATAATTTGTCAAAATTCCTCCGTATTATAAACTTACAAACACATTTATGGCCTGCTGTCATAGAACATGAAGTAAGGAGCGAGATACAGGACGCACGCAGCAGTAATAACCAAAAAAAAACAAATCAACTATCAGAAAAGGGAAGGTGAGGGGAAATATAGGGAGCAAACCAGAGAAACAGACAGGAGTGTAAGGCTGATGTGAGCATGAGACACAAGTGGGAAACAGGGCGGGGAAAGGATTAAATCCACACAGGGGGATGATGGGGGGGTGAGGTACAACTGAAAACCATCAGACAGACAGGGAGTGAAAAACAGAACAAGGCAACAAAAAAAGTAAAATAGGAAATAAGCAAACGACAAACACTAAAAACAAGAAGGCTCACTTTAAACCTGACAACAGAGACGGGGGAGCAGGTGGACGGGAACCAGTGGGGAGAGTAGAAAAGCAATAAAATCAAACCTCAAACCCGTCGTACTATGAAAGGTTTCCCAGCTACAGGGCCTAGAAATATAGGGGAGGTTTAAAATACAGTTATGTTTACATGCACTCATCATGGGCATAAAATTTTGGGCTTTTAATGAATTCTTTGAACCTTCTGTTCCCGGGTGGAATGATTGCACAGCACGCGCCTTTGATGGCTTTAAAAGACAAGAATCGAGTTTGAATTTATTCTTCTGAATCCACACAGGCTCAAATAAACACACATACCCCCACTAATATTTAGTTAACCAGGTCCAGACTCATTACAGTTACACCTTGTTTTTTTATTTAATAAAGACTAAGCCAGTATGCAAAAGCAGTATGCAAAAAACTAAACTAAACAAAACAAAAAACTAACAAACCAAAAAAAGTGACAAAGCTGCTTTTGGCCCCGACAGTGACAGAATCATTTTCTGCAGGACTTTATCAGCCTTGCACTTCATCGCGGAGGAATTTTGGCCCTTTTTTCTTTACAGTGTCGCTTCAGTTTATTGAGGTTTGTGGTCATTTGTTTATGCAGAGCTCTCCTGCAGGGTCCCGCCACACAATTTAAATCAAGCAGAGGTCTGGACTTTAACTGGCCTATTGCAGCACCCTGATTCTTTTCTTTTCCAGTCATTCTGCAGGAGAGTTGCTGCTGTGTTTGGGATCATTGTCCCGCTGCATGACCCGATTTGAGCCGAGCTTCAGCTGTCAGATATTTGACTCTATAACACTTTGGTACACTGAGGAGGTCATGTTGACTCAGTGGCTGCAAAACAAACTCAAATCATCACCCCTCCACCACTGTGGTGGGCAGTTGGTACCCAGTGTTTCTTTGGTTT
The DNA here is from genome assembly GCA_024447675.2 of Pterophyllum scalare. Classification (NCBI taxonomy): domain Eukaryota; kingdom Metazoa; phylum Chordata; class Actinopteri; order Cichliformes; family Cichlidae; genus Pterophyllum; species Pterophyllum scalare. Next base: position 38,269 of record JAMQGT020011821.1, read on the forward strand.
TCTCCAAACATCTTCACTTTGGTCTTATTTGCCCAAAGGACGCTGATACAGAAGTCTTGTGGTTTGTTCAGATGCAACTTTGCAGACCTAAGTTGTGCTGCCATGTTCCTCTTAGAGAGAACAGGCTTTCTCCTGGGAATCTTTCCAAACAAGCTGTACTTGCTCGGTGTTTTTCTGATTGTGCTGTCACGAACTTTAACATTTAACATGCTAATCGAGGCCTGTAGAGTCTGAGATGCAGCTCAGGAGGGAGAGCAGGTCATCTACTATTTGCTGTTGAAAATGTTGAGAAAACTGAAGTTCTTTTACTCGGCCCCACAAATCTTAGAAACATGGTGTCAAACCAGATACTTCCTCTGGATGGCATTACTTCGGCCTCCAGTAACACTGTGAGAAATCTTGGAGTCATTTTTGACCAGGATATGTCCTTCAATGCACATATTAAACAAATATGTAGGAACCCTTTTTTGCATTTGCACAATATTTATAAAAATTGAAACATCTTGTCTCAGAGTGATGCTGAAAAATTAGTCAGTGAATTTATTACTATTTACTACTAGGCTGGACTACTTAGTGCCAAAAATTAGTAACATTCTGCCTCAGACTGATGCTGAAAAGCTAATGCGTGCATTCATTTCTTTTAGGGTGGACTGCTGTAATTCATTACTATCAGGCTGTCCTAAAAGCTCCCTGAAAAGCCTTCAGCAGCTAGAGTACTGACAGGGACTAGAAAGAGAGAGCAGATTTCTCCCATATTGGCTTCTCTTCATTGGCTCCCTGTTAAATCTAGAGTAGAATTTAAAATCCTGCTCCTAACATACAAGGTCTTGAATAATCAGACCCCATCTTATCTCAAAGACCTCATAGTACCATATCACCCCAATAGAGCACTTTGCTCTCAGACTGCTGGCTTACTTGTGGTTCCTAGGATACTTCAGAGTAGAATGGGAGGCAGAGCCTCTCAGCTTTCAGGCCCCTCATCTGTGGAACCAGCTCCCAGCTTGGATTCAGGAGACAGACACCCTCTCTATTTTTAAGATTAGGCTTAAAACTTTCCTTTATGATCAAGCTTATAGTTAGGGCTGGATCAGGTGACTCTTAACCATCCCTTAGTTATGCTGCTATAGGCCTAGGCTGCTGAGGGGGTTCCCATAATGCACTGTTTCTTTTCATTCACTTCTTTTCACCCTGTTTATACCCCACTCTGTATTTAATCATTATTATTAATCTCTGTCTCTCTTCCACAGCATTTCTTTTGTCCTGTCTCTCTCCCCTCAGCCCTAACTGGTCACAGCAGATGACTGCCCCTCCCTGAGCCTGGTTCTGCTGGAGGTTTCTTCCTGTTAAAAGGGAGTTTTTCCTTCCCACTGTCACCAAGTGCTTGCTCATAGGGGGTCGTTTTGACTGTTGGGTTTTCTCTGCATTATTGTAGGGTCTTTAACTACAATACAAAGCGCCTTGAGGTGACTGTTTATTGTGATTTGGTGCTATATAAATAAAATTGAATTGAATTGGTTCAATCCCTGGCTGCTCCAGTCTGCATGCCAAAGTATCGTGATGTGTAAATTGGAGAGTGAATGTTACAGTAGGTAGAAAGCACTCTAGATGCAAAAAAAGAGTGCTTGTATGAGTGAAGACATGTTGTAGAAAAGTGTTATATAGGAACCAGTACGTTTAGCTTTTTTCCCCACAGTATTTCTGTGGGGTGGATTTGCCGGAACATCTACTCCTGGAGTCAGCTGTCTTCAGTGTTTTCCAACTGTGAACTTCTAAGCCTTCCCAGATGGATGAGGAGCAATATTTCCTTCTTCTTCACTGCTGATGTCTCCACTCCTGAATACTCCAGACCAAAAAACTGATGATCAGTTAATGAAGTGCATTTGATTATCAGCACCTGGCTGCTACTTACCCTCTTAAATCCAATGGAAGCAGTGAGGATGGACTTTGTTCACATGCTGTTTCTGTATTTTGGATTGTTTTGTGTTAAATAAACAATGACACAACAATATGTCATGTTTTGTAGTCCATCTGAGGTTGTATTTACCTAAATTTAAAACCAGATTATTTTTATTAAGTTCTAATGCATAAATCATTTATGCAAGTCTTAATTTTCCACAAAAAAAAGTGTGTCTGGTTGTGTGTGTGGTATGATGTGTTGACAGTTGACAGTATGTGTCTTTGTTGACAGTTAAGCTGAAGGCAAAACTGGTGTGCTGATGAAGACAATTACAAACTACTATCTTTATTTGCTTATTTGCTGTCTTAGATGGCAAACAGAGGGGAGGTACATGCACTCCTTGAGGCAAAAAGAATGGTTTACTTTTTAGGCACAAAAAAGCAGTTAAATTCTAGCTCAGGGGGAAAACATGGGGCCATATTTTGTTGTCTCACTTCACCTGCTCCAATGAAAGTGCAGCACCTACAGGCGAAGAAATATCCAGTTGTTGCATTTGCTGGAGAATAAGGCAAAGATGCAAATAGGAACCAGCAAGTTTTTTTTTAAACTATTGTAACATTGAATTTGTCAGAAATGTTGTAAATGACTATTGATCAATAGAATCATTTGTAATCAATCATTTATGGTTTTAGTGGAAAGCATGACGTTCCCAACAACTGTGGTCTCAAACCTCTTAATGTGGCCTTTCTGAGTCTTTTAACTCTTTGCTCCATAGAGGGGACTTTTAACAAACCCTCTCACAGGCGTCCAACACGCCAAAGTCTCGGATGAACTCCGCTCTGTGGAGGCAAGTGTTGTCGTCGTGGAGGATAGAGTTCGGTCCCGGACTGTGGAGATATGGGACTGCCACTGGTTGCAGAATCTTGGTAATGATGGCAACCCTGATTTTCAGCACCTGGAGTACCAGAAGCTCGAAGCAAGAGTCAGCAGCAAAATAAGCTGTTTGGTGCTAGAGAAGATTTGGAAAGTTTTTCACCGACACAACCCACATATTCAACTCTAATGCTCAGCCTGCAAATATGGGTCACAAATGTGGCACCATGTAAGGGGGAAATAAGATTTATTGCTAAGAAGCATTGTTACAACACTTGTTACTATTTTGTGGAAAGTTTCTGAACGTGTAACCTTTTGCAAAAAATAAATAACCAAAACATTAGATGCCAAAAAATACAGTACACTGTAAAATCCAATAGCTACCATGACTTACATAGATTAGTTAACTTTACTAGTTTATCAAACATATGCTCTTATGAACTTGTATTTATAAAGAAACATTTACTCAGTGACGTGTGGTGAGGTTTGTGACAGTGTGGCGCTGACTTGTCTGCAGTCGGATGTTCACATATATGAACCCAAAATAGAAGCTTATATTTCAATTTTAATTATACTAATGATTAATTATGCATTAATTAATTTAAGGTCAAACTAATTATTTATTTATTTATTTTGTGTGTGTGTGTCGGGGGGGGGGGGTCTGTCTTTTTAAATAAATTTATATTTTAAGATGAAGTCCATGCTGCTGCAGCACTGCCCCCTATCGGTACGGTATTTTCTACCTCACTGTATTTTCACCGTGCATTTATGACCGATCACAAAGAATAAACATGTCAAACACATTCATTCAGTATATTAGACAGACTATGGAACATCAGCATGTGCCGCACATGTGTAATCAATCATGTATACTGGCGATATAAAGAGAGACGGCAATGGGCATGCTCCAACCGCCTACTTCATTTATTGTATGTGACACAGCGCCACCAGAGGTGAGCCACAGTACTGCACTGGCACTGCGCATTCAAAGAAGAAGAAGTGAGCATGCGCAGCTTAATCTCTCCCGCTCAGCAACTCGGTCAAGCTCTCAGACCGTAGCATTGAGGGTACTCCGCTAACTCCAGGTTTGCGCCGTCCTGTTCATTCTTTTGACAAATATTAAGGTAAGTTATTAAGCAAGTATGTCTGTTAATATGTTTTAATTACTGCTACAACTGTTACCATTGGTATGGCCCCTTTAACAGAAGAAGGCTCAGCAGTGTGAGGGGTGGGTGCCTGCCTGTGAGCGGGAGAGAGGAGACAGCGCGGGAGTTCAGATGCTAGTAGACTAACATAAACAAAGCTCAGCTTGTACAGTGTTGTCTTGGCTATAAAACAAAGCCGGCTGCTCCAACAGACAGTGGTTTCCCGCCTACTGCTTCCATTGTCAGAAACAAGGGAGTTAACCCCGAGGTACTCAGCTCTGGAGAAGAGAAAATCTCCCGTGTGCTCTCTGACCACGATCTGAGAGCTGCGCACAGGAATGGTTAACACTGCCGACCACGAAGGGACTCTGTGATATCCAGGCAAGAGCAGTGGTGGGCAGAAAAACTGTGAGATAAACTGGGACAGTTAAACCAGGCTAAAGCTAACAGTTTATGACACTGGACTGAGCAGCTAAGCTAGAGCTAAAATGGCGGCTGGCAGCCCATGCCCTGCTGTTGCAGACCTATGCGCACATGTAACTTGCCGCTCAAACCTGTTCAGGGCGCTGACAGCAGGTAATGAGAACCTAAAAGAGGCCTCAACCAGCTGCGTGGGAAAAAGAAGCAGGAAATATGCACATCTTAACCCCTTTCTCTGTGAAGAGGAGCCGGTTGAAATATGGCAAACAGTAACTGAAACTCCGCATGACCCCCACAGCCCAAGTGGTCAAGCACAAATCTCTTTCTCAAAGACACTGAAAACACTCGTGGCTTCCTCGACAGTGGGCATAGTGTACCAAGCCACATCCATGTTTCCCTGCACAGAGTCAACAGTATGCAGCCTCTATGACACTATTCATCCAGAGGTCCGCCTTCCTCTTCAAGCATCTGAGACAGAGACTGTGATTGGGGTTGGGCCTGGCAACGTACCTGTTCTCGGTGAAGCGTATATATCTGTACAGATTAACAACTGTCAGGTGAGCATGCATTTCCTGGTGGCTGACAGAACTAGCAGGCCTAATGAAGTGATCCTTGGTCACCCATTCCTGGTCCAAGCCCAGGTGCACCTTGACTTTGGCAAGACACGTTGAACACCCTCTCTACTGCCAGGTGGTTTAGCACACTAGACCTTGCATCTGGCTACTGGCAAGTTGAACTATTCCCAAGAGCTCGTAAATCAGCAGCCCTCTGCACCCAAAATGGACTTTTTGAGTGGAATGTCATGCCGTTTGGACTGTGTAATGCTCCAGCGACGTTCCAGCAACTCATGGACCGTGCTCTGGCTGACATGCAATGGGAGACGTACCTGGTCTATCTGGACGATATTGTGCTGAGCAGAGACAAGCCGGAGATGCTGGAGTGGTTTTCGCCTGGCTCCACCAAGCTAACCTGAAACTGAACCCTGTAAAATGCTGCCTCTTCCGCCACCAGGTTGCCTACCTGGGTCACATTGTATCAGAGGATGGTGTAGCCACTGACCCCAGTAAAATTCAGAAAGTTCTGGAGTGGCCAACTCCCACTTCAGTTCAGGAGGTCTGCCACTTCATTGGCCTCGCATACTACTTATTGGCAGTTTGTCAAAGACTTTGTCACCGTAGCTGAATCCCTCCATGTTCTGACCAAGAAGTATGCACGGTTTCAATGGACTGAACAATGCCAGGCAACGTTTGAAAAACTCAAGTGTCTGCTAACCACTGCACCTGTCTTGGGTTACCCGCTTGAACGGGGCAACCTCGTACTGGACACTGATGCAAGCGATGTGGGCATCGGCGCTGTCCTCTCCCAAATCCAGCAGGGGAAGGAACGCGTCCTAGCATATGGTAGCCGCAAGTTGTGTAAGACAGAACAGAACTACTGTACCACAAGGCAAGAGTTGCTATCTGTGGTGGAGTTCACGTCACACTTCTGGCAGTACCTCTTGGGTAGACTTGGCCTTTTGTTGTTCGTACAGACCACAGTAGTCTTCGGTGGCTGACCAAAATGAAGGAGCCACCTTGCCATGGGGCTTGAGAGACTCAGTGAATATAACTTGGAGATTATCCACTACCCAAATTGGCTGCACAGCAGTGTAGACAGCCTCTCCAGGAGACCCTGCCCTCAGCCTTTTCCATGCAAGCTGCCTCGTCCCTCCCCTCATCCAGCGAGCTTCAGTCATCAAACAGTGCAGTGCGAGTTGGACTCTGCTGTCAACCTAGTGCTGCAGTGTTCAGTGGTGGTAGGGAGGCACCCCAGTTTGGTGGCAATGGGTCCAGTGGGGGTAGATGAAGCTTCACCTGCCAGTACAGACACTTTAAGCTCCCCAGAGAGAATTTATCTGACTAAGACTGATGAGACTAAAACAAAACTGTTTTGTGGCTGGTCTATACAGGAGCTGCTGCGGGCCCAGGAAGCTGATCCAGACATTTCTCCCATCAGAACCTGGTTGGAGGCCAGTACGGAACGCCCCTCTTCGGTAGCAGTCTCACCACACAGCTCCACCACAAAAACATACTGGAGCCAGTGGAAACGACTCTCCTTCCAAGAAAGAATACTGGTTAGATGGTATTACTTCCTCGATGACACCCACTTCTACCCCCAGACTGTGCTGCTTCGTGTCTTCAGGGTTTATGTCATGAAGCAGATACACGAGGGGCGGACGCTTTGGCTTGGAGCGCATTGTGGCTCAGCTCCAGACCTGATACTTCTGGTACCGGATGAGGGAGGATGTCTCCCTCTGATGTGGCACCTGTACCTGCTGTGCATCCAAGGCCAGGCCCCACAAAACATCACGAGCACCAATGGGCACTGTTCGTGTTGGAGCCCCAATGGAATGTGTTGCCCTGGACATTATGGGCCCATTGAATGAGACGGAGCACCATAACAGGTGTGTGCTGGTCATACAGGACTATTTCACCAAATGGGTAGAAGCCTTTCCCCTGCCAAATGACAAGGCTGTAACTGTGGCTGAAGTGCTGGCTTCAAGGTGGGTGTGTTGTTATGCGCTCCACAGTCGCTGCACAGTGACCAAGGCCGAAACTTTGAGTCTGAAGTGTTCCAGGAAATGTGCATGCTATTTGGTATAGAGAAAACACACACCACACCCTTCCGACCGCAGTCTGATGGCCAAGTTGAACGGTTCAACGCCACCCTGCAAAAGATCCTGGCCACTACAGCAGAGCGTTGCCACTGGACTGGGACCTCATGATCCCTTACGCAGTAATGGCTTACAGGGCGACAAAGCATAGTGCAACTGGGTTTACTCCCAACTTCATGATGTTTGAGATGGAGGTGAGTGAGCCAGTAGAAATCGTAGTAGGCTTCCCCCTGGACCATGAAGAGACTCCGTTCACCCCTGAGTATGTCCAGCAACTCAGAGAGCACCTGGAGCTGGCATATCAAATTGCCAGAGAAGCGCTTGGGGGCTCTGTGAGATGATAAAAATATGATAAAAACTGTTGCCTCATGCAATACGAGGTGGGTGATGCAATCTGGTATCTCATCAAAGGTACATGCAAAGTCAAGAGCAAAGTTAGAAAGTTCCACCCATCCTATGAAGGCCCATACTTTATCCTGGGGCAATTAGACCATCTAGTCTATCGTATTCGGCTAGTCTATCGTATTCGTATAAGGCCCCAGGACCTAGGTTAATGTAGTTCACCATGACCAGCAGAAACCCTATCAATCTCGCAATCCCCTGGACAATGCCTGGGTCAGACAGCATGCTTGAAGTTGGACACCAGTGGAGGTGTCGCCTCCCGCTTTGGATGAGGATCTTACGGACTCCGGCCTCCAAGCATCGTCCCCTCGGATCCGACGGTGGATGCCCCCGCAGCTGCAGCTTCAAACCATTCCACCTCCTCTTTTCTGGACTCCCCTGCCCTTGAAGACCCTTGTGATAGTGGGGGTAGTGCTTCGGCACTATATCAGCAGGACCGACGCCCTCAAAGGCCCAAGCGCAAGCTGAGACCACCGGCCAGGTTGTGTGAGTGGGTGACTCCGTGAGGGTTAGGGTCATGAACAGTTCTTGGACTTAAAAGAGACTGTAAGAGAAAATTTGGGTTATTGTTCAATTAAAGTAAAGACAACTGTTATAAACTGTTTGTGCTGTTCAAGCTGATTAGTTTTGTTATGTTCGATTAAAAAAAACCTGGGGGGGGGGGTGGCAGCTAATTATCATATGCTGTACTTGTGTTATCTCTGTACACTCCATGGCACAGATGCCTTTCAGTATAATCTCTGCACTGTCCTAATAAGCGCTCTATCATAAAATGAACTGCCTTTTCTCTTCAGTGTTGTTGGGATTCCTTCGCTACTGCCCCATAAAAATATTTGTTGCAGATGCATTGGACCTGTAAGCAGTGCCTGTTTTCTGCAGACAAAAGAGGACAGTTGTTATAACACTGTTGCCTAAAACATGGACGTTTTACTCGGCAACAATCTATACCACATCTTCATATGGATTGTAAATGTATTTGTCCACACTGCCCCAGCCCTGTTTAGTCAACGTGTTTGTCGCTGTGTGTTGTAGTTGTTCAGTAGAATAGCCACCAACAATCTACAGGTGGACTTTTTTGAAACCCTGGACTCCTACACACCATGCTTTGTCAAGATCTTCAAGGCAAAGAAAAGAAATGTGGGACAGACCCTTTCAGAGTTGATGCAACAAATAGATGCAGTGGTAAGTCTAGTCTTCGTTTGTCTTTATTTATCATGCTAAGATGAATTCAAATAGTGATTGCTGTTTTGCTGCCCTTTTATGCAGAAGCAAAGGTCTGAAACTCACTTTCTGCAGCTTCCAACGGATCTTATAGCTCTCATTCGACAGCTTCAGAATCTGTTGCAAGCTGCAGGAAGGGAGCAAACGCTATGATGTCAAACATGCAAAGTGTAGAATTACATATTTATTACATATTTAGAATTGATATGACTCATCTTTTAAAAATATATATATATTCAACAGTTTGATCACAGTTTTACCAAAAGGGTTGACTTTGTTGACTTCAGAATGTATGTTTTAAATTCATTAGCTCATTTTTAATTCTTGTCGCAACTCAAAAGAGCCCAAAAGATAGTATTTTTCTCCTTATTCACTGCCATTCATATTTTTGTCTGTTCAAAGGTCTCATGAGGTCCACTGGAAGGGTTGTGACTTGGATACTCTATTGTGCGATGATGTGAACAGTTGTGATGAATTTGAGTGGGCGGGGGTTAGGGATGTTCCTGATTAATCAGATAAACATTTCTAACATCACTAATTGGCACTAGAAACACTACTTGGTTAAGCTAATTACTAATATGTTATTACTGTACAGTGCTAATTAACTGTTGCGTCTGCGATGTAAAGCAGCCACCTACAACTACCTTTTTGTTCTGTAACTTTTGAATGCTGCACTATCTAAAGCCTAATTTGTTCATCATTCACTTCTAGAAACCAGATGTGACAGCGATGCAGACCATTGTACTCCGAGGTCTCCCTGTTCTACTTGGTGATGACCCCGGTGGCTTCTACATAACCTGCTTTGTAAGTTCTCATAGGCGCATCTAAAAGGAGCACACACAGTTATGGGGAAATGTGTTTATCAGTGGCTCATGGACAGTGAGATAAAAACAGTAATTTATGGATATATTTGGTATTAAGTACAAACATTGTCATGGGTTGCTAGTTAGTTGACAGTTTTATGTATGCCAACAGGGTTAAGTTAGCAGCACAGCTCCTGTGAAGTGAGAGGAATACATTGTTAATCTCCAAAACTGAGTCATTTAAGTCCCGAGACCTCGTGCATATTCATTTTTGTGGCTTTTGGGCTTTTGTGGTTTTATTTGGCAGCAGCGCTTTGGTGCATGTTTTCTTCCTCTTCATTCATATATACCAAAGGCTCACTTCCAGCTGTCAGCATCGCAACTTAGCTTAGCACTAATCATTACAGTGAATATTTTGCTCACTTTTAACAAGCATGCTACTGACTTCGATCTACTGCTGTTGTTTGTGCTGAGCTAAGCTGTGATGTTAAGAGCTGAAAGCTGGCTACCGGATGCACAGACACAAAACAGAAACGGATCACGCTCTTAAATCACCTGAGTCTTCCTTTAATGCATAACACTGGTAGGCAGTGTCGGCAGGACGGAGGAAATGGGGACAATTTCAAATTGACAGTTTACAACATTTCCCTGTTTTTGTTTGTTTTCACCAAAGGATTGTGACACTGATGAGTGCTGGGCACAAGTCCTGACTGTTGTCTGTGAAGATGTGCAACTCACTCCAAATCAGCTAAACCTTGAGCCACTGTCTACTGCCATCATTGTTGAGGTAGGTATTGTACTGAATGATCTCCAGAACCTACCTGAGGCACTTTGCCTCTTGTTTGGACTGTCATGTGCTCAAACTCCCACCAAAACTGCAAAGTCTGAAAAGTCTCCTGTTGAGTTAGAATGCAAATGCACCAGTGTTTACATTTGGCACATATTCATGAGTTGGTTTAGTTCAGTTATTTTTTTTTATTGTTCATTACATAAAATGCTCCACTCAAGCTGTCAACTCATGGGTTCAGCAGCAACTTATTAGAGGCTGTATATTTATGTATATTCATTCATACGTGTGAGATACATTGGCAGTCATTACCTTTCTCAGGTTTCTTTGCTCTTTGATTGAAACAACTCTGCACTTCTTGGCATTTTTCCCCCATATATTTTTTATTTACTGCATTTATGTAACATTACTCAGGGATATAAAAGTGGCCTGTTTGGCCTGTTTACTCTAAGATTGGTCTAAATGTTTAATATTGATCTTACAGTATTAAATCTCTTTAAAGTTGATACAAAATAAAGAAAAATGAAAAAAAATTCAACTTTGAACTGTGTTATTACCTTGATTTTTATGTTTAATTGTAATCCAGGTTATTTTAGAAGACTGGAATACTTGTTTTTTTAAGAGCAATTTGCATGGTTTTTTAAGTAATAATAACTAATTGGATTTTTTAGCAAGTGGTGAGGGGATGTACTGTTAACAGTTTGTGTCTAATCCTGTACTTCTTAACCTGCAGGAGTCTTCTTTCTCACTAGTGCCTGGTCATTAAGACCCCATGCAGACAGAAACATGGTTCCCAGCTCCTCATCCTCACCGCTGCCCACCACCGTGCAGCACAGAGCCCAAAACTGTTCCCAATATCTCAATAGATCTTAGGTTCCCAAGTCAGCTCCTGAGTTGACTGCTGACCTTCTTGTTCTGTCCCCGGGATGTCCAGTTCAGGACTCGCCCGGCTCACCAGCGGACCCGACCCTCTTCTGGCCGACCTTCAGCTCACTCCAAAGTCAGCTGTCTTCATTGTTGCCCAGCATTGGGAGGTAGGTAGCGACCTGGCTGGGATCCGGGTGCCTTCTTATCCCAAACTCACATCCTGTGCAACCTCTTGAGAAGATTATCCTGCATTACCAACCTCCCACCTTGCCCTGGAGGAGGTTAGATTGACACGAGTTAATGAATGACGCGCTTTAATTCACCTGCTCTCAAGCCACTGGCCATCAGTGTTTATGGACTCGTTTTTAAAAAGGTGTCATTTATCCTCTTATTTTCAGTTTTGATTCAGTGGATTATCTGCTGGAGTTTCTGAAGGCTCACTCTGGACTGTTCACAGAGTCAAGCAGGATTTCTCCCAACTGTCTCTTTTCCATGGAGCGCTGGTGCATTTTGTTTGTACCTCACAGTTTTGCAGCTGTTATCGATTACATTTGTTTCAGCGTGAATTAGCCCTTTAGTCTGTGATCTGTCATTTTGTGACTTACTTTGTAAAATACTAATTTGGGAAGGGGGGAATTACCAAGATGCCAAGTTATTCCTTTTATGAAGGAATTACACAAAGATCAACTTGTTATCCAAAACATACATGGATGACTCTGCTCGGCCCTTTAGGACACGCACACACACACACACACACACACACACACACACGCTCTAAAATTTAAAGCAAGCCCATTGTTGTTTTATGCAAAGTGTCTGAAGCTGGATAGGTCACACAGAGACATATGCAAATCAGCCAGAGGCATCAGTAGGCTGCACTGCAGAGGTGAATGCTTTCCCACTTAGGAAAATCCTGATAAGCAGCAGTAAGAATTACAAAACTTCTTTTCCCAACACTCACTTGCTTCCTTTTGAATTCTCAGAAAGAGGGAAAGAAGGCACCTGGGGCAGCACAGCCTTTTAACTTGAGGTGAGTCACTACTCCAACACCTCTGCTCATCAATGACTCTTTAATATCTTAATTATTTTATTTTACATACTAGAGGTGAGTTTTAATAAGAGTTCCTGTTCTGCGTGGCTGCACCATATGGAGATGAGCACTGTATGGGACTATCGGCCTTGCTTATGAATATTACAAGTAGGGATGACACAGGAGTGTGTCGAGTTTGTGCGGTGGTGTGGAGGGGAGGGTGCATTAGAATAAACTCAAGATCATTTTCCTGGGTGGCCTGAGTGCTTCATTGTCCTGGTAAAGTTACAATCCTGTAGGAAAATCAGCTATATTTATCATTACAGATATTAAGATGAGCGCAGACACGGCAGAGCACACGGAGGCTCCGGGCGAACGGACAGGTAAGGATATTTCACCTTCCTCCTGGTGCACGGATGGAGTTTGGAGTCAGGAAAGTTGTAGATTTGGCCACTGCTGCAGTTTCTGGAGAAAGAGGGTGAAATGTGGAGTTATTTATTCTGTCAATGACAGTGTATAAAAATCTCCTGACGCTAAAAAAACAAAAAATTTCATGCACGTTTTTGACAGGATGCATGTTTCTAAACGAGCCTCTTTAATCTGGCCTTTTTAACTTTTAGGTCACTCGACCGACCTTTTGCTTCTGCGCTCCGTTGCTTTCAATAACATGTGCTGTACAAACATTTGCTGCTGTGTTTAAAACAAGACTTAAGCAAAAAAAAATATATATATTGCCCTTCATGCCTCGTGTGAAGCACGATAAAAAAGTGATAAAAGTGAAATGAGCAGCATTTTGTCATGCACCTGTCTGGAAGAGGCTCATTTGAGCAGGGGAAAATGCGGCAGTTGGCTGCACCTGAAGATGCCCAGAGGCTGAGGATGCCAAGCAGCCGCAAAACAAAACCAGGAACCAGCAGCAGAAAATGTGGAACTTTTACTCAGACAATAGCTGTGTGAGAGAAGTAAACCGCTCTGTTTCGTGAAATGCTAAATGTCTGTGTTTCTGTCAGCATGCAGTCAGGTGCACGGCTGCACATTTTCATACATTTTATGTAATGATCTGTTTTAAATGGATTGTCTGGATGTTTGGAGTGGATTTTAAACTCCGATCAAGTGCAATGGGGCCGAATAAAATGCCAGATTAAAATTAAATGTTTTAAGAGGGGCCTTGTCCCCCTGAAAATAAGTTGCAGTTGACCGTTTAACGTTGTTTTTCAGTGCTGTGGGCAAACAGAACTCCCATTGTGCTGGAGTGCAGATAGAAATCTCAGAGACGAACGTAAACAAATCAAAAGTATCTGCGTGCTGCCAGAGATGCTACTAGATTTATCAGCCGCCGCTGAATATCGGTGGGGACGTCTCCCCACGGACCCTAACCAATTCTACCCCATGATAAGGGTTTTTTTTTTGTGTACTTCATGTGAACATCAGTGTCAGGAGAATCAGCTTGGGACACTGCAGAAAGTTGCCCTTTCTTACAGGACATAATCTACTTCAGACACATTTGCAGTACTGTAAACGCTCCATTTAATTTAGGTGAGGGTGCCTACGTTTGTGTAGCGCTTTAAAGAGGCAGGGCACAGGAAACCTTGTGTGCTATTCTTACAGGGGCACAACAACCAGATTGGCTACCTGAGACCTGTTAAAGACTGTTTAATGTCTGCATTATGAGAGCGTGCATTCCCATATGCAGCTCTGCCAGATGACGTCTGGAAAAGTTTAGCCTGCATGTGAAAACTGCTCCTTTTGAGATAGGCTAGAAAACAAAAGCAGCGGGAGCTGAAGTCTTCTTATCTCAGGAGGATCTGTACCTGCACCTGCTCAGTTACTGTCTTTTAGAAATGATGTTTACACTCAGGCTGGAGGTGTCACTCGAGTTAAGAGGACGCTTTTAATTTCAGTGTGAAAATCGCAGGACGGTAGACACTATTGCCCGTAACAGATCTACACGTGATTGGAGATCAGAAGCATTTTGGTTGCAGCCTCCTTTTTCATATGTGCACTAAGTGCTGCGCGCACCTTACGCAGCATGGGTGATTAATAAAATGTTTCCTCAATATGTTGATTAAGAAAATCATCCTGGTCAGAAAGGATCAGTCTCAAGGAACCAAGGAAACAGAGCTTCACAGAGACAACGTCACACTTTGATTCAGCAAAATTAAAATGCTGCATTCATTAGCTTTGTGCTGAGCTCACTAAGGTGCAGAGAGCTAAAAGGAGTCGAACCCCTTTACAAGTTGAGATGGTCTCAGGAGATTGTGCAGAATCACAGAGAGGAATCAGCCTTTAGGGGAAGAAGTTTAACAGCCGCTCTTCTCAGCGACACAACACAAACTGAGCGCTGTGACTGTGAGAGTTTACTGCACAGGAGTTCAGCTTCAAAATAAATTCATTAAAAAAAATAAAGGTCCTGCTGAAAACTGTGAAAAGGTTTCACTGAAATGCAGCAAATAAACATTAATTATGTGTAAAAGTCTGATAAAAAAGAAGCATTTATCCACATATTTACTTTTAAAGGACAAATATACTACATAATCTAACACAGTAATGACAAGAATTTTAATTTTTTTATATCATTTGTGTAATTTAACCATTACACAACATAAAATTATTTCTTTGGTCCTGTGTATTAAGTGTTATATCGCAATTGCTTATTGTTCATAAAAAATAGACTTTTTAAACATTTGTAACATTGCATTGGACTCGGAGTTAAAAGGTTTACTGCGTAACTAGATGAGGTCACCAAAGAGAGGCGCCAAGAAAAGCGCTGGAGTGACGAGTCATCAGACAGCGAGTGAGGGGTTGTGGAGGATCTGCAGCACAGGAAGAGCGTTGAGAAAATTCAGGGGAAAACGGTTACAAAACACCCCCCAGCTAAACCAGTCCAAGAGTTGGTCTTGGAGTTTATAGAGAGATCTGGTGAGGAGCGAGGGGCCGAGCGAGACTCAAACACTGCAGTTTGATGATGATTTGACTGAGGCCAGATGTGCCGGGCAGGGAATCGAGAGGATGAAGCCACAACTCAGAAACAGCACATGGGCTTCATACACAGACTTTAATTTGTGATTGCACTGCAGCCATTTTTAAAGAACCCCATTCTCAGTGGCTCAGAACTGGCAAGGGCTGCTTAGTGGACAGGCGTGAGATTATTTCCTTTTCAGTTAAGCAGGTAGAGGTGTATCACATGTGGACCAACAACACGCAGTAAAAGCAATTTTCAATACAAGCCTCACACTGCAAATATACCACACACAGCAGAACATTAGGAGGGTCCAAACTGACAGTTTTGTTGTGTTTTGAGGGGTGAAGCGATGGATGATAAGGATCATTAAAGAAAATCTACCTGAGAACATCCACCCAATGGAGCAGCTCAGTGATCAGTCTCAAGTATACAAAGGGCAGTTTAACAAAATCAAAAAAAGTCAGAGCGTTTCTGAAACAGCATGGACAGATGGAACTAAGATCAATATATACAATCAGTATATGTAATATATCAATTGTGTGACCAATAAAACAAAGTGGAGGCAGAGGGCGGTCACAGGCATGCATGAGGCAGAAACAAACAAACCTGTCATCAGGTTCCAGACTTTAAACCGTGACTCCCTGCAAGAGAAGAACATTTAAATTTTGATTATGTTGGTTCGTCCCCTGAAAAGCAGTGGACTGTATTAAAATGACAGCACTCAGGCCCATAAAGAAAAATAAGTGTGTGTGTGTGTGTGTCCATCATATATGGACCAGTATCTGATAATCAGCAGCTGTTTGGTCTACATTAAACAGCTTTGTGTCTTCTATAGTTACACTTTCCTGATGCCACGATGGCCAAATGTAGCCATTTTTTTTTACAGTGCAGGTGGAGCATCTGAAGTTGTGCTCATTAGTTTTCTGATAGGAAAAATCAGGGTGACTGATTATTGCACAGTGAATCCCAAATTTCAGTTAAAAGGTGCGCAGCTGGGCAAACTGCGTCCCTGTTTTATACTGTGTACCTGTGACTGTTCCCAGGTTTTGGGTATATGGAGAATCAGACAACAGCTCGTAATACTTAAAGCTATATATACTCTTTTAGAAGATGAAACCATGCATTTGTGGCATCTCTTTAAAGCCTTTTCTTCACTTGGCCCACATGCAGGGTAGGGAAGTGTTTACAGATGAGATAACACGCCACTGCTTTTGGACTGCATGTGGAATCTGCTGACAAATGCAGAATTATTTCATGAGAAATTTTAAACTTATTCCAGCTGTTTAGTGGGATAACCAGGTTATGCATACTTTAGTATGTAGTGTTGAGGTGGGAAATCATATTTAGTCCCCAAGGACAAACTCAAGTCAGCAGAGTGCTGATATCAGTGCGTGTTTTCCCTGTGCAGTCTGTAATATTTCACCTGGATTCTGCTCACTTTTAGTCTGCTGTAACAGACAAAACAGCATTTTTATTTATTTTTTTAAACGTGCTTGACTTTTTGTGTCGATGCACAGTTTGCAAACTTCGTTGTGAGTGTTGCTGTGTGTGCGTGGATAAAGGCTTCCTGCGCTCACAGCTGATTTGCATGTCTTGGTCATTTCCATACTGGAACCTGGGCTGTGAAGCTGGCAGCGCGATGGGGGAGGAGATCTGGTTGGGAGTGGGTGACACAGTGATGATGGTGAGGAGTTATGGGTGTATTTGCATCCTGTGTCTCCAGCAGTTTGCTGCCTCTCTTTCCCCAGTGTGTGCACACACGCAGTCCAGAAGGCTAAATTTGACATTCAAATGATGTGAGTTTATCCAGCACACCTCTGTCCTCTGCTCCCCGCTGAGACGTCTCTCTGTCCATTCAACATACGTTTAGAAGTGAGTCTTCTCGAAAAGTCATTAGTGTGTTTTTGAATGAACATCTATGTGGAGCGTATTCAGACACTTCACCCATGCTGAAGTGTGAATAACATAATTTAAAATTACTTGATCGTGTTACTTAAATCGATAAAATCGTGAAAATTAAGTAAAATATTAAAAGTAAATGTCCTAAATTAGTTTCCTCGTTATAAATTAACAAGATGACAATTTTCTTGATCACTGATCGTTTGGTTTGTAAAACTTTAGAAAAACAATAAAAGGCTGTTAAATGCAGACACAACCAAACTGATGCCTTCAAATAGTTTTTGTGTGACTAAAGTCATTTTAACACACACACTGAAGCCCTGGAGCTACTTACGTGGATGCAAACCGGACTTTAAACAGTCTATATTCTCACCGATGTGAGAACAGAGCACGCAGTTTGTCTGGTGAGCTACGCAGCGAGCGGCGTCATGCGTCCTTCCTCTTTCACACTCTGCCCAGGAACATGTCTGAAGTCCAATTCATGTCCTGCTGTGTGCTACACGTGAGGAAGGCTGACTTCAGATCATGTCCTGCCTTCTTTCTTCAGCATCTTAAAGTCAAAAAAGTCAAAGCAGAAATGTTTGATATTGTTGCATCATAAAGAGCTAAATCTATAATCTTTATAGTCATAAATATAACTTGTGCTTCAAATCTGTTTTTGTTGCATGTAGTTACTTTGATGCTATGGTTTTACGATTATACAGTACATTAAAACATACAAGTTTGTCCATATTTGAGCTTTTCAACTTGGGACCAGGTTTTCAAACTGCTACCAAAAGTCAGCACTGTTTCACCGTCCATCCATCCATCCATCCATCCATCCATCCATTTTCTTATGCTTATCTGGTGCCGGGTCGCGGGGTCTGCAGCCGCACAGGTGTTGCCCAGGCCAGTGTGTCCTGGGTCTGCCCCTGGGCCTCCTTCTGGTAGGTCATGCCCGTAATACCTCGCCCAAGAGGCGCCCAAGAGGCATCGTAGTCAGATGCCCAAGCCACCTGAACTGGCTCCTTTCAACGTGGAGGAGCAGCTTCTCTACTTTGAGCCCCTCCCGAATGGCTGTGCTCCTCACCCCATCTCTAAGGAAGAGGCCAGCCACCCATTGGAGGAAGCTCATGTCTGCCGCTTGTATTCGCGATCTGATTCTTTCGGTCACTACCCAAACCTCATGGCCATAGGTGAGGGTAGGGACGTAGGTTGACCGGTAAATTGACAGCTTCGCTTTCACGCTGAGCTCCATCTTCACCATGACAGTTCATCGGTGCAGCCCTGATCCGTCTGACGATTCCCCGCTCCCTTCTCCTATCACTCATGAACAAGACCCTGAGATACTTGAACTCCTCCACCTGGGGCAGCAACTTGTCCCTGAGCCCGAGTGAGTGGGCACTCCACCCTTTTCCAGATGAGGTCCATTGCCTCAGACTCCAGCACCCTGGCATAGACCTTACCAGGGGGCTGAGGAGTGTGATCCCTTGATAGTTGGAGCACACCCTCCGGTCTTCCTTCTTAAAGATGAATCCGTGAATTGCCACCTTATCGTGGTGAAGGGGTTTGTGTAGGATAAAGTTACCGGGACCCCACCCTGGAGCCAGGCCTGGGGAGGAGCTCAAAGGAGAGGGTCTGGTGGCCGGGCATTAGCCCGTGGTGCCTGGCTGGGCATATCCCAAAGAGAAAACATGGGTCTGCCCTCCTGTAGGCCCACCACCCACAGGAGGCGTCGTAGGGGTCAGGTGCAATGTGTGTCGGGCGGTGGCTAAGGGTGGAGGCCCTGGCGGGCCGATCCCCGGCTGTCAAGACTGACAATATTTCACTTTAACTTGAAATGCTTTGGGTTTGGTTTAAAGTCAGTAGAAATGGTGTCTCTGTGTAGCTGACTTTTCATATATAATTTAATTTCAATGTGAATCAGATGTCACAAAGCAAAAAATTTCAATAATCATATTTATTTTTTCTGTTTTGACTTTCAGAGCGAAATGGAATTGACTTCAGTCGCCAAGTAAGTAACAGAGCGCCGACATCACTTCCTGTGCTGAAATCCCCATGAACAGGCTCTCTGTCATCAGCAGCGTGACTTTAAAAACAGTTTTAAACTACGGCGTGTGAACCAGCACCTCTTAAGGACGAGCCTGGATCAGATTCACGAGTCCAGCTTTTATTCAAGCCGCATGTGTGTTAAATATGCTAAACGGAAAGCCGAGGAGCGCCTGTAGCTGCAGACAACAGGCTGGAGCATCAAGAGGAAGCAAAGACTCAACTGAATCTCCAGGATCCTATTATTGTTATACTGCTTTGGGTGTTAAGATTGTGCAGGTGTTGTTTTTTCTGTGACTGTTAAATGCTGTGATTTGAACAGTTGGTCTCTAGCACAGGTCTAAATACTGACTCACATTAAAAACAGGCTCTCTATGTTCCTAAATGAGCCGGTCACTGCAGGTTTTAGCTCATTTAACTTAAACTGGAATAAACAGAGCCTGTCATTGGCTTTGTTTCCAAACTTTTGGCGTGGCTAAAGCAACGTTACTTACAGACACACAATCTGGTGATCTTTAGTTCTTTGGAAAGTTTCCAGAGTTTTGTTGGTAATGTGCCCAATGATGCCTTTGCTTATCGCTTCTGCTTTAATTCTTAAATTAATTCCCATTTATTATTTAGGCCAGCAGGTCAGTGTCCACAGGTTTATCTAAACCACAGCTTCATCAGAATGCACCACGTCACTGTACTTGTGCGACTAGTTTTTGGAGCTCGATCCAAGTACATTTGCACAACAAATATCCAGCAGGCGTGGGAACTAAACTGAACTAACTAACTTTATGACAGTTAACATCCTCGGGAAAATCTTCATCGTCGCCAGTGTGACTATTACTGTAATCTCTTTTGAAACAGTCTGCGGCTGTTTGGATACTTCTCCAAATGTTCTCTCTGGCGAGGAAAACAGGTCTTTCAGTAATTGTTGATTCAGGAAGTGCCATGGTTCTCAGAGGTTGGTTAGTGGGGGTGGGGTGGGGGAGGGGATATTTGCATACCGGCTCACCCGAAAGCAAGGAGAGAGAGAGAGAAGTCCCTCACTCTTTGTATCATGTTCAGTAACTAAACTGGTCTTGGCAAAGGTTTGCAGGTTTTCTGTTTTTGTTGGCCATGAGTGACAAAGTTCAGTGAAGATGAGATGCTGTCTCACGTTCGCTCATTGTTGTCTGGTGGCTCTGTGCCACACGGGCCTCATCCAGCATACACACACAATATAGTTTTTAACTATCTGTAAAGTTAATATTTTGCTTTTCTGTACTCATCATAGATAAAAACAGAGGACATCAACGACTCGCCTCATTCAGCCTCCGCAGTGAAGACATGTCACGTGACGCAGAGCTCTCCAGTGCACGGAGGTCAGCTGACCGGGGTAAGACTCAGAGTTAGGAGCAGTATAAAGTAACTCTGGGGGAAGCTGCGCAAAGCCTGACATTGATGTGCATCTGAAAAATAAAAGCCACACTCCCAGTGCATTATGGGTCGTGTTTTTGTTGTTTGTTTTGTTTTTGCTTGTTTGTTTTTCAGTTCAGTTGCAGAAAATCTTCTCTGCAGCGCTATAGTACTGTATATTTATTGAATTGTTATTGCAGATGCATCCATACATAAGCAGTTGTGTAACTATACATAATCAAGTGCTATACTTAGCTGACAAACAGTGATACGAATATCTGTATTTCCTGTGTTTAAAGAGAAACTTTGCATATATCGGAACTAAAGAAATCTTATTGCTGTTACAGATTAAGCAACGCAAAGCTACTTAACACTGTTTGATTAGCACCATCTCAGCCGGCTACAGCAGGGAAATTGTACCTCCATAGTTATGTACCCACTGTGGTAGAGCAGTACCTGCTTTTTTTTTAACTCTTCATTTAGTAGATTTTACTAAGATACAACAGCAATAGAAACCTTTAAAGTTTTACAGAGATAAAGAGAACATAAAAAGGAAACAAAAAACAACATCAATCAGCAAAAAAAAAAAACGGTCAAGTTGTCAAACCAAAATACTTAATAAAAAATCGTTATACTTCTTTTAATTTGTAGGCTAACCATTTTGCCCAGCGTTTGTTGTACAAATGACCTCTTAACCACAGGGTGTGGGTCATCTTTTCCATATCGTGAAGCTCCTCCACAATTTCTTGCCACTGTTCTATCCGAGGTGGTTCAGACTTTCGCCAAGACTTTGTGATGGCCCTTTTGCATGCAATAGTCAAAATTTTAAAAAGATAAAGGTCATCTTTTGGGATTGCCACACCAGATAAATGGCCCAACGAGAAAATCTTAGGATCCATAGGGTTCCCATACCCCATAATATACTTGATCCTTTGAGAGATAGTACCCCAAAAAGGCTGTAATTTTAAGCAAGACCAAAATATGTGAGCATGATTGGCGTTCAAATCCCCACACTGCCTCCAGCACGGTTGTTGTGTCCCCCCTTATAATGTGAGGTGTAATGAAGGGTCTGGTTTGGAACTTCCAACCAAACTAGAGCAGTACCTGCTTTTAACTATTATAGTAGTGCTTATTTTTAGTAATGGTCAAACTGTTAAGCTGAAGACAACTTTAAGAACTGTACATGAATAAATGCTAAAATCAGTGCAGTCTTTAGTTGACTGACAAATAAATATATGAGCTAATCTGGCACCCCAAATGATTTTTTTTAAAATATATTATTATAAATGTATAACTTTGTTTTTATTTAATGTTTTTTGGAAGACATTTTGTTTGTATTTTATAATTCTGTAGCTATTATTAAAGTATTTAGGTAAATGTAATGTTTTGGATAAGGTGTGTTATTACTTTCTGTAGGATATGTGATAAAATAAGGAAATGAAATGCAAATTTTTACTACTTCATATCATGTTTAGCTAAAGAATAATCATCATATTCTTTACCCTGATTTTTCCAGGAAAAAGTAGCAACAAAAATCGAAAGTACATTAGAGTTAGTTACATGTAGCACGCACTTACTAACTCCTTTATCCTTACTACGGCTTACTCCACATTCTCATCGTGCTTTTTACTCCAGGAGCTCACGTCTCTCCACCCAATGCAGCAGCTGGTTCTGATGCCTCCGTCTCACCTGTCATCTCCCTCCCCCTTCCTGCTCTCCCAGGGTTCCTCCAGCCACCAAGGTGAAGTATCACAAAACATCCAGTCAGACCAGCACAGCTGGAGCCAGAGGCGCGTATGAATGGTTAAGGGGAGTGGTTTCCTTTCAGGGGTTTAAGGCACCATTATTGTTCACCGGACATTTAACAGCAGCTTGGATTGTTGAGAGTTCAATGAAAAGACCCTCTCTCTGGTTAGTCTGGCACAAAAACACGTTGCAGCTTGTTTCATAGCTCGTCTAAAAACAGAAGGCTAAAGCTGAGGGTGCAGGAGTTAAATTGTGTTAAATCTGCTAAATTGTTCAATGGGAAAAAATAATTTCTCAGCTTAAAAGCCTGAAAGCAGAAAACATCACGTGTCTTTTACTCGACTGCACCTTGTTGGCTTATTCTAAATCCAACACATGGATGAACACAGGAACAGTTTCCCTGTTTGGACTTCTTCTGATTTTTAACAG
This sequence comes from Pterophyllum scalare, assembly GCA_024447675.2. Classification (NCBI taxonomy): domain Eukaryota; kingdom Metazoa; phylum Chordata; class Actinopteri; order Cichliformes; family Cichlidae; genus Pterophyllum; species Pterophyllum scalare. The sequence goes on from JAMQGT020011821.1 coordinate 60,814, forward strand.
CACGTCCATACAACGCCTTGGGCTTTGCCAGGTGTTCAAATACACACATGCAGTCACAGAATTATTAATCGTTGCTGTTCTTCTTTGCAGCCCTTCTGCAGCAGAACCTGCTGTCTCTTCCCAGCCAGAGTCCAACTGGCCTGCTTCAACATCAGCCCGGCCTGGCTCTGACTCCACAGGTAAGTCCAGACCACCTCGTCACTGTGCTCACACCAGTTTACTCCAGCACAGGTAGAAAGTAAGACCACAGGTGCACGACTGCAGAGATGTAAACAATTCTTACATCAAAATGAGCCGAACACCTTCATTCACGCTTCATTTCTGCAGAAGCACATTTGATAAGCAAATGAAGTGCGGTTCAGCTTTGGCTAAGTTTAGGTCACAGGTAACTTTGTTGAGGTTTGGGCGACATCGTGGTTATAGTAGATATTAAAAATAAAATTAGTTCACATCATCAAATCTGAAAAATGTTCCCAGCTGACCTCCTCTGATGGGGCTGGTTTTTATTGCTTAATAGCTTCAGTTTGTTTTATGACGGCAGGCGGAATTTTATAGTGTTACAGATTAAGTCGGAACTTTCATCTGAACTCGGAAAGTCGGAGCAGACTCACCAACCCCGGGTTAACAATCCAAGATGGTGGCAGTGAATGCAAACAGAAGTAAAACTGTAAAACCTTTCCTGTGTACTGCCTCGGTCGTGTATTTGTGTTGTGTAGTTGCTAAATAATCCACACACACAGGGTGCTGTTTTTAAGCCCAGTGGAAACCCAGAGGAGGAGGTTGCTGAGTCAGTAGAGCATCGGTGCAAGCCTGCTCGGTGGTCTGCCACTTTACGTGTCTGTGTCGCTGTGGTTCCTAAAGGCTTCCACTTTGCAATAAAACCACTGACGGTTTCTCATGGAAAAACCAGGAGGGAAGAAATTCCGCAAACTGACTTGTTGCAACGGCAGCGTCCTCTTACAGCACCACTTCTGAATTCAGTGAGCTCTTTAGAACGAGCCTTTCTTTCACAAACGTTCGTAAGGGCGCGCTGCATGGATGGGTGCTTGATTTCTATACACACCTGTGGCAATGGGACTGAAAACACCTGAATAAAATAAAAAGCATCCAATTTCAACCCACCCCTTTCCGCTTTGAGAGCCCGTAAATGCAAATATTCATAGTATGAATATAAACTTTTGTATGGCTTAATTAAATACACTAAGGACACAAATCAGCTGACTCCGACAGGGTCACATGGGAGGCACTGGGTGATTTCACTATATTCGCTATAGGGCCATTAGGATAATCCTCAGGGATAGTGTCTGTTTAAAGTGAGATAAGTACCCCCGAATATAGTTTCATTCTTGTCATATATTTATATATTTAAGCTCAAAGTGACTCAGAGTGCACAAGTCTGTGTCCTCGAGCCTCCCCCATACTGCAGGAAATAGTGAATCCACAGAAAGCCGATGACCATCGTGGGTCCCGCTTTCTGCACCCTCACCTAGACCAGAGTATTTCCAGTAGAGAGGACGCTCTAAATTTGGAGACCAAAATGTGAGCTTAAACAGAGTAATTAATGATGGACTGATATACACTGCCATCCAATAGACCAGAAAAAAAGGGAAGAAATCTGTTAATAAATCAGGTTTAAAGTAATAATAATGGTTTAAAAATTGTTATTTTTGTACAAAAAGACAAGGGCATGTTGAAGAAGGTTTAAGCAGGACAGGAAACAAGTGAGTCCCTGGAGAAAAGTGATGGCTGTAACGTACTGTTAATGATTTACCATAGCATCAAACTGAACATATTCACCACCAAAATCTTGGTGTTTGAAAGCAGACATGACAAACAAGGAGGCACCAGGTGCTCCTGATGTGCGTAGGCTGGATCATCGTCCTTTCTGACTCTTAGAATGATCATAATTTACAAGATGAAGATCGTGTTTTATTCATTATGACCTGGAACTAGTTATTGAGCCCATAAAGTCATCAGTGTTTACTGAGGGCACAGAGGGCTGTTTTACCACAGACTGCTCTGCAACCTGAAATCTCTTTGCAATCAGTGTAGTCGCCCCCTGCTGGCCATTAAACAGAATGCAGGTTTAAGGTGCCTCAGCATTGGTTTCACTTTTCAGACCTGAAAGTTGCATCCAGCCAGCAAGCTGAGCGCTTCTGTGTATTCAGGCTAAAGCTTCAGTTGTGCATATGTTATTTTGTGCTTCACTACAGTACAAACCCATGTTTTTATTGTTGTTCTTTTCTTTGCCTTCCATCACCTGGAAATTGAAGATTTCCCTCTGTGATGTTTCTCTGATCCAGGCTATGGGTCGCGCAGGTCTGGCAGGACCGTCTCTGGAGAGCCACATGGACATGTCCCACCTGCAGATGCCCAAACACATGTCGGTGCCACCACAGGAAGAACCCAACGAACTGGAGGATCTGGAGCAGTTTGCAAAAGCATTCAAGCAGAGACGCATCAAACTGGGCTTCACTCAGGTAACCGGGAAGAACGATCCCGCTGGAAGGAGCTGAAAACATATTGTCTCAGTCAGCTCACATAAACACATTTCGTGTTAACTGCTCATTTTCATGCTTTGTTGTTCTATATTTGTGTTTTGGAGTGAAACGATGTGGACAAAGGCTGTGGGTGCAGCGACATGCTCATGAAAATCAGATTGCAGTTGTGTGGTTTTGGCCTCTGCTGATCACACCTAATTTATTCAGTCATTCATCTTTAGATAGTGTTTAGGCAATAAATGGAGTTCTCAGAGGCTCTGTGCACGTTCATTTTCACATGTGAAAAGTGTTTGAGTTGAGTTTATGTGTGGACATAAACTTATTGAAAGCAGAGAATTAGACATGCATCTGTACACAGACCAGCTCTGGTCACTGTTTTTCTTACCCGCGGTCTTCTAAATGATCTGGTTCACATATTTTGACATAAACACATAACCCCTGACCCTGTGTCTAGCTGCTCTGTTAGCATGTAATAATCAGCCTGTGTCATACAGATATTACAGATTTGTCCCTGCTTTTGCTTGGATCCTTAATTTATTGGAAAAACTTCCACAAACCCCTGTTTTAGTTTAATTTTTAAAATTTATTGTTTAGTTTAGAACGAGCGAGAGCCGACAGACGTATAAGAAACGTGTGTCGTTCTGTCCCACCCGGCGTTTGAGCACAATAATAATAATAAAAACAGCAATAAAAGGTATGTATGTATATCTACTTTTTTCGATTATTTTTTTCCCTTTCTGCCTTTTGCTTCTCTCCTCCCCCTCTTTTTTTTTTTTTTTTAAATTTAATTAAATTAATTTTTTTTTTCCACTCTTTCTTATCCCCTTCCTTATTGCCTGTCAGCTCTGGCATAAATAGCTAAAAAAAATTAAAATAAAAACATTAACAAGAATAGCCTATAGGAAACTTATAGAGCTGTTTTTGTAAAAGCAAATATGTTTGGTACATCAGCACATTCGGATCATTATTCCAACTTCAAAAACTGCCAGACATGACAGGCTTAAATTAAAAAAAAAAAAAAAGCAATAAAAAGCCACATGTCAACTCTCATGTTTTCACAACCACAAGTCATTAGGGAGGGTTTGTAGTTCACTGAGCCATAATCAGCTCCAGGAGAGTGTTTATTCAGTATTTCCAGTTTGCTGCAGGGGGATTTCCGACAGTATAGAAACTTTGCGTGGGAAAATGGAGTGGGCAGTGGATCGTTTCTACCAGAGAATTTACAAACCCAACAGCCCGTCAGGCTGATCCCCTGCTGCTCTCTTAATTCGTGCCTGAATCCAGCCCAGCAGTCGTAGTGAAGGGATACAGAACAAAGCGAAGAACTCAAATCTGACACAAACCACGGTGACATCATAGCTCCATCACCAACACGATCTGACAAACTAACATCGCCCTTCCTGGCAAAAACCCCCAACTCATCGAAACCTTTCACGTTGTTCAGTAAATATATCTGAGTAATTATAACGCTGCATTTTTCTTCCCCGGGACGCGGACGGCTCTGATGTTTTCTGGTTTGATTCTTGACCTTGGAAATAAAAGCGTGTTGAAAATCTTCACTTAGGATTCGGGAAACTCGGTTTGCTGAAGAAGACCAGGAGCTGAGCGCGAAAGCCATCAAAAGCTGCTGAATTAATCCTGACTGAATGTGTTCTGTGCTTGTGTTTGTACTCTCTCACAGGGAGATGTGGGCCTTGCAATGGGAAAGCTCTATGGGAACGACTTCAGCCAGACCACAATCTCTCGATTTGAGGCCCTCAACCTCAGCTTCAAAAACATGTGCAAGCTCAAACCTCTGCTGGAGAAATGGCTGAGCGATGCTGGTACGCAGGAACTCTTACTGTTAGATTTCTTATACTAAAAAAGTGTTTCTGATTCTGTGTGTGTGTGTGTGTGTGTGTGTGTGTGTGTGTGTGTGTGTGTGTGTGCGTGATGAACATTTGCTGAGGTTTGCAGAAGAAGGTGATCAGAATCTGTGAATGAGCTATTTTAGCAACACTTTAGTTACAATGTTTCTGCTGCTGTAATTTTGACAGCTGATGACTGTGCATCTGTGGAATTGTTGATTGTTGAGTTATTTTCTGAAAAATTTGACTTACTAACTCAAACTGAGTGAATAACATGAAACTCTTAGTTATTAAGTAGAAATTATTTATGTGTTCTTTAGTGGTGTAAACAAGCTTGCACAAAAACATTTTGTTAATTAAACTGATTTTGTGCTTTTGTGCTGAGGGTTGAGAGAGATTGAAGATCAATACCGCTCTCTGTGGCCACACACTAAATATGAAGCTACAGTTAAAAGATAGCTGAGAACAAATGATGGTTGGGATAAAGGTATAGAAAAACAATAAAGCAAGCTAATCAGCTGATCAGCACCTCTTATTATGATTTTATTTAACAGGTTTTATCTGCACAAAAACAGAAATGCAAACACAAATATCTCCTCTCTAACACTGGAGCGTAAAGTGTGCTCTAAAATGACGGATGGATTTCCATGTTGTGTTTCTGTTTACGTCAGAGAACTCACCATCTGACTCGATGAGCAACCCCACCACCCTGCCGCCCCTGATGGAGGGCTACGGGCGCAAACGGAAAAAGAGGACGAGCATCGAAACCAACATCAAGATGACTCTGGAGAAACGCTTCCTGGACGTAAGACTCACTCGTTCTTTGTCTCGTTTCTGTGGTGAGCACGATGAAGTCATTCATAACTGTGAATAAGCGTCACACACTAATGAATGAAACATGAAAAATCTGTTCTGCTAGTGTAACACAGTTACAGGTGCAGCCTTACCAGGTACATGAAGCTGGTGGCTGCCAGTTATCCCATGATGCATTTCATGGCTGTAGAGGCGAGCCGGCTGAATCAATACGCGTGAAGAAAATATTAATCCGTTGCCCTTTCGAGATGGGCCTCATCTCCAGTCTGGACCTAACTCAAATATTTTCAAAATTTTTTTCATATAAATTAGATTTGATTTTTAATTGTGTCTTAATTTTTATTTCCTTTGTCTTGTCATCCTCTGATACGACAACAGAAGAGTAATAACTCGGTCATCGGTAAAGATCAGTAAAGATTGTCATGTTTCATTTGTTACTGTGGAATACGGCATGTGTTCAGATGTCTTGGACAGGCAGATATGAGCCCCGAGGACCTTCCATGCAGATACTTAGAGGTTGAGGTCATCCATGTTTTTGGATTTCAGAACCCTAAGCCCAACTCTGAGGAGATAACCCTGATCTCAGAGCAGCTGTCCATGGAGAAGGAGGTGGTCCGAGTTTGGTTCTGTAATCGTCGCCAGAAGGAGAAGAGGATCTTCTGCCCGACGGCGACTCTTCCAGTCAAGTCTCACACCTACAACTCCAGGATGGTTAGCCACCTGATATGTTCTTTCTCTGGCTTAGGAGCACACAGCACAGTTTTTAGCAGTGCTCTCATGGCGAGCATCAAATTTACTTGCATCAAAGAAATTTGATGAGATTACAAAGGGGGTCAAACAGGAAGAGACTGGCCAACTTTCTTTGAGGCAGCTACCAAAAAGGTTACCCAAACTGTTGTTTGTACATTAAGTATGTCTTCACATCCTAAAGTGAGTTTTATTGTTTCAGGCTTCAGCATCTAGGTCCTACAGCCCTCTGGCTTCAGGTGGAGGCAAGTACTGTTCAGCTTCAGTAATGTGCCCTTCGTGGCAACCTGCATATGTATCAGGTATCTGTGTTTGTGTGCATATCAAATAATAATTTAACCTTTTTTTATTTCAGTTTCTTCAAATTCCTCCCCAAACAGTATGAGCCGTGAAGCTTCTCCTAACGGCCTGTCTGCAGCCTCCACCTCTCTAACCTCTGCGGTCAGTGCAGCTTCCTACAGCACGCCGGGGTAAGAGAGATTCACACAAACATCCTGTTTTTCTCTCCCTCACGTCAAAGATAAGAAAAGCTGCTTTCATGTGATGCATTTAAAATGAGCCAACGATTGTCTGGGAAAAACCCCAGCGCGCCACATCAGCATCGATGTTAGTTTCAGTGTGTCGGGTCAGGACATTTTTACCTGCTTCACGAGCAGTTACCAAGACTTAACCGCTTTGTGCAGTTCTTCTTTGTGTAACTCTCCCCCAGAAACTGAAACGTTTATTTCCCTTAAATATTAAACCCTTAAACAAACAAGTTATTTGTGTAACGCTCATCATTTGACATTTAAATGAACAGCTTGTCATTTTATTGGCACTAGTTAAATTATTAGCCTGATGGCACTCTCACTAAATATGAAACTAAAGCGAAAAGACGTTTAACTGAGACAAAAGGTGCACTCAAGGTGGGGTATACAACTCTGATTATTACACAAGTCGATGAAGTATTTCCTTCTTTGTGTTTCCTTTCGTTTTATTCTGCCTGATTCTCTATCAGTATCTATATATGCTCCAATTTAGGTTCTTCGCTCTATTGATGAGATATGAAGATGAGTTCAGGTTAAATATGTCAAAAAAATAAAACTGTTGAACTTTTTTTTTTTTAATTTAAAGAAGCTACTTTCAAATGAAACATTTGATTTGCTTATTGTAAGGTATTGCAGTACCTTTACAGCCCACCAGGGGCTTGTGGCCCACATTTTGGGAATCACTCGTCTCTTCCCTCTGGTCTTTCAGGTCATGGTACCGCACGTGGAATCATCCCACGTATCACCACTGAGAAACTGTATCACATGAAGTCTTTGAAGGTAGTTTTCTTCTAGAAGGATGCACACTGAAGATGGAGTCGCTCGTTGTCGCCGTAACACACGACAACGGTTACAGCTGCAGGTGAACGCTCACACGGACACAAGAGACAAAGCGGCAGCGCAAGCAGAGGACGGCGTGCCACCACACTTCTGTTCACTGCTCACGCAAGTCCCAACAGCCTGTTCGACTGGTGTTCACATGCCTCTGTATTTTTGGAAGAACACACACACACACACACACACACACATCACATCACAAACGATGGAGGGAAACGTCCTGTCTGAGCCTGTAACTGCCACCACTTAAAATAATTTCTCTGAATGTTGAAGGAGTCCAGATTTGCTGAGAATGTGCGCCAACCTGTTTCTAATGCCGCCCTTCCTCTCTCATATGTTTCCATGTTTATATTGTATTTAGTGTAGATTTAGGGGTGTTTTTGTTACCTTACAGGACATATTTTGCAGTTCTCACTATGTTCGTGAGCGCTGCAACTCGCTTCTTTTATTCAGCACCGAAGTCTCCCAAAACGAGGGCCAGAGATGCCTATCCTGGATCTGAGATCAAAATCTAAATTTGATTTGAATCTCGTCACACCATCTGGCTCTCGTCAGAGCTCCGAGTGGGTAATTTGCATGTTTCATTAACAACCGAGTGCACTAGTGACTGGAATTACAGACAAAACTGAAAACAAAGGGACATAAAGTGGAATAAAAATGGATTTCGATTATAAAGTTGGAGCAGAAACCAGCGATGGTGTTGTGCTGCATTTTTATTTTATCACCCACAGAATAACCAAAGGGGATTTTTTTTTTTATGTGGTACCTGCTGTAGATTTCCCAAAGAAATAAACAAATCTTTTTCATGTGGTAATTCTTATTTAAAAGGCTCTTTTATGTTTCAAAGACACTAGTTTGAATAACACGCTGCTGGATCACACTGGACTCCATTGTGTCCTGCAGCTCTTCTCCAGAATATCCGCAGCTTTTGCACGACTTTGCAGCTCTGCAGGACGCAGTGCGGGAGTTCAGCCGCTGTTGGGTCAGGGTCACGTTAAAGAGCGACGCAGCTAATGGCTCAGAAGCGTCATCACTGTGTTCAGCGTAGAGACATTGGCCGGGACCAACTGCCCAGAGCGGGCTGATCTCTGCAGTAAGCGGGCGTGCAGGTTTGACTGTCATCTCTACGCACAGCTGGCTATATATCGTTACAACACGTGAGATAATTTAACATTTTGGAGGTTTTTTGTGTGCGTCACCTGTTGGAGCTTTATTTGCTGACACTGTCCTGTCGCTGTGCTGCGTTTCGACCTCAGTATCGACCCAAACTGCGAATGTCTGCGATGCTCACGCTGATATGTAAAGGTCCAGTTCAGCTAATATCTCAAAAGCCTGCATTTCCCCCGGACTGTTTTTACCCATGGATCAACATGGGCCTTATGGTGCACAGGAAGTACACACAACACTTACTGCTGATGTTGGCGTCTTCCTGGGAATTGTAGACAGTTGTCAAATATAAAATATCCCCTTTCTTTTAATTTGGAAGTGGCACACTTGTGTAAGTGCTGACTGCTGCTGGTTAAAGCCAGAGTCTCTGTTTATTTCCTGTCATGTGCTCCGTCCTCACTTCAATTTTGTTTCAAACAAAAGCAAAAAAAAAAAACATTTTTTGTTTTGGGGTGTCCACTGTGTATTTTATTTTACGGGTTAATGTTTTGTAGTGGAACCAAACTCCAACTTCATAAAATTAAAGCCGCCGCTATATTTGCTACATATTATGTAATGTCACCGCTGATTCATGTGTTTATTGATGTAACCTGAAGCTACCGTTGTAAAGGTGAAAGCTGAAGCAGTGATGTGTGATCCTCTGAGTCCCAGAGAATCATTACTGCTTACCTCATACTGATTGTTTATTAACTTTTATTTACTTTCTTTCAATAAAAAGAGCATAACGAGTTGTGCTGTTGTGCGTTTGTTCATTCTTTCTGAAGATCCAGCTGGCTCTGGGGAGGCCAGTCCAAGGCTGATGTTTTTTTTCTTTCTATGCAGGTGTGCTTTTGCTGCATTGGCAGTGTGTGTGGGAGCACTGTCATGCTGAGAAATGAAGCTGTTGCCAGTCAGATGCTTTCCGGATGGTACTGCATGGTGGATCAAAATCTGATGGTGCTCATAATACCATCAAATTTATCATTTCCAACACCGCCGGCTGAAATGCGAACCATCGCAGAGCCTCTACTGAGCGTGGCAACGCTGATTTTCAGTCCAGTGCCTGTGGCGTACCTCGGCCTTTTCTCCTGAGCCTTTGCTTCCTGACAGCCGCCCTTCCACTGAGACCATTGCTGCTGATGAGGTTTCAGTGACCAGCAGATGTATCGGCAGTAACAGTATATGAACCTCAGGTCTGTCAAACTGTGTTATCTTGGGCAGTTTTCATAGATACAACTAAAGAAATCGGAACAAATGATGTTTTTTTTTATTGTGGCAGGCTGCTTAGTAACAAACTAAACATGCAATTTAAAATTGGTCATTTGATGAGTTTGTTTTATTTGTTTGGATTATTTATAGGTGAGTGTTATGTGGCTTAACAAACATAAAAAATATTCCTCTGAAAATGGTCAGGCACAAGCACTGGACGTGAGGAAAAGCAGCCGGTGTCCAACAGAAAGGGTCCAGACCCTTTCACGTCTGTCACATGTGCTCAGGGTGGGCCTGCTCTCATCTGTGAAAAGCACAGAGCGCCACTGGTGGACCTGCCAATCCTGGTTTTCTATGGCAAATGCCAATCAGACTCCAGGGTGCCAGGCAGTGAGCACAGCGCTCACTAGGGGACGTCTGGCCCTCGGGCCGCCCTCATGAAGCCTGTTTGTGGTTGTTTGGTCAGATGGGTTAAGGACCTTCTACGGCCCTGTCCAGCTCTCCTGGAGTAACTGCCCGTCTCCTGGAATCTGCTCCATGCTCCGAGACTGTGCTGGGAAACAGCAAACGTACTGATGTGCGACCCTGTAGGATCCAGGGATCACCTCATGCTACCTGCGGTGACCCCCGAAGCAGCTGAAACTGATTAACAACCCCCTCTGCTACTTACCTTAACACATCAGTGTCCCAGAAGTTTACCTGACCCGATGCTAAACTCTGATTAAGTGAAGTAAGAAGAAAAAAAACGAGAACTTTTCATGATATATTAGTTTATTCTCATCAGACCCCTCCCGGTGTATGAAAGGAAACTCACACAAACAAGCCAGGAGGTAAACACATTCTCTACACATACAAATAGATATATCAACAAATTACTCACAGTGACAGCACGACACTATCTTTAGATTTATACAACTTATCCATTTTATTTACATTTGGTCTCAATCTAATATGTACAGGTGATTTTTCCCCATCTTTACAGCTTAAAATACATTCCACCAAATAACAACAGAGTCTGCATAAACAGCTGACATGTTCAGCTGGGCTGTTAAGAATCTCAGCTGCAGCCTGTATGTACCTGTCACTCACCACACCTGTACATCCCCGTAAATAAAGGAATCCTGTATAATCAAATATTTGCATTAACTCCACCAAGTTAATGAATTTATGTTCTAAAATCTTCAGCCAGCACTGACAGCCCATTACAGTCTACTTACAGTACGTTTCTTGGCAAATGAAGCTGTGTTATTCCCTCCCAGTTATGTACTGCCCATACAAACCCTCAGAGAGGAAAATCTAATCCAGACTTTAATAACTAAATATCATACATAAATGTCATGTTATTGTAAGTATGCAAACACTAAGAAAACACAATAAAAAGACCAAATAAAAAAAATGTACAGTACAAACCCTTTAATGCTAAAAGCATTCAAACATGTAGGAATGAGTGGATTAGTCCCTGCATGGAAACATGCTGCTGTACAGTTAGAAGGCTTCAATCATCAGCTGATGAAAAAGAGTTAGTTGGTTGTATGGCGGAGTCTGTGTCAGCATCATTTCCTCCCTTTGCGTGTGATTTCAGAACTCTTTGAACCTGCAATAAAAAGTGACAGTCGGTGACGAAGATCTGCTTATTATGTGGGTTAAAGAGAGACCGCGGCGCTGGCGATTACACTCACCCTCTGGCTCTAGGTCCACGCCCACACCATCCCTGGACTTCCTTGTAAACAAGCCTGGACAAAAACTGAAGCCAAACAAAAGAAGTGTCAGTTGGGGGTTTGAGTGGTTCTCATGGTTTTCTGACATGCTCACAAAATCGCAATATTTAAAAATCAGTGTCAGAAGTAAAGACTCTGCAGACAGTTTTCCTTGGAATTAAAGACTCCGTCTCATTACTTATGTTATCAATAACTGACTATTCTGACATAAAACTGATCTCAGTCCTAAATATAATATTAAAAATAATCGACTCTGCAGATTCTGTCTTTTTTTTTTTACCCATTCCAGGCGTGTTTTGTTTTTTTCAGTAACATCTATGACTGTTGACTGATCCATTTGGGTTTTTTTAGCTTGTGCGTTAATTGCGTTTTCTCTGTTGTGTTACACACTCGCCCACTTTATTAGTTACACCATGTTAGTACAAGGTTGGACCTCAGAGCTGCCTTAATCCTTCGTGGCACAGATTCAACGAGGAGCTTTTGGTCCACGTTGACATGAAAGCATCACACAGCTGCTGCAGGTTTGTCAGCTGCACGTCTGTGATCTCCACCACATCCCAAAGGTGCTCTGTTGGACTGTGGAGGCCCTTTTTTGTGCAGTGAAGTCATTGTGATGCTCAAGAAGCCAGTTTGAGATGATTTAAGCTTTGAGACACGGTGTGTGATCCTGCTGGAAGCAGAAATCAGCAGATGGGTACACTGTAGCCATCAACACTGCTCAGGTAGGCTGTCGTGTTTAAAGGATGCTCAGCTGGTATTAAGGGGCCGAAATGTGCCCTCATACATTACACCCCCAGCAGCAGCCTGAAGTGCCGACGCAAGCCCGGACGGATGCACGCTTTCATGTTGTTTACGCCACATTCAGAGCCGACCATCTGAATGCAGAAATCGAGACCTATTGTCCAGTTTTGGGACCTGGTGTGGTCTTCTGCAGCTGTTGCCCATCAGCGTGCTGTGCATTCAGAGATGCTCTTCTGCAGAGTGTGGAATGGTTATTTGAGTTACTGCTGCCTTCCTAGCAGCTTGATACAGTCTGGCGCTCCTCCTCTGACCAGCAGCACATCTTCACCCACAGAACTGCCGCTCACTGGACATTTTCTGGGATTTTTTTGAGCGTCCTCTGTAAACCGTGAGGATGGTTGTGAGGAGGAAAAATCCCAGCAGGTCAGCAGTTCCTGAAATATTCAGACCAGAACATCTGGCACCACTAACCACGCCACGTTCAAGATCACCTGAATCACCTTTCTTCGCCGTTCTGATGCTCAAGTTCCCACCGTGTGATTGGCTGCTTAAATATTTGCCTTAACGAGCAGTTGAACAGGTGTACCTAACAAAGTGGCCGATGAGTGTATACATTTTTGTATTTTTATCCTTTTACCATTTGTATAAATGTTTGTTCGGACCCCCTTGAAAACGACAGGTTACACCTCAACGACTTTACCCTGAGATGAGACGAGCCAGCACAACAATCTAAACTGAACGGCATTCGCATTAAAAAGGCGCGAGGTGATCGCGTGTGAGAGAACAGATGAAGAAGTGCTTCCTGACCAGGCAGGCTAAGACGTCAGCAGAGATCAGCATGAAGAAGACGTTTCTCCAACCGGTCGGTGAGATCACACCGGCCAGCAGAGGACCCAATGCAGCGCCTGCAGAACACGTAAACACGTTAAACAGTTAGAGTCCGGAACTTGGTGAAAGGGGCAGTTAATGACGAAGATCTTTACTGTTCAGACATGGCATACGCACCTATCGATCCTGTCCCGTCAATGATGGCTGTCACTGTCGACAGCGCCCTGGCGTTTCCTCTCAGACTCTCATGTGTCCCCTGTTGCAGCAAAGGCATCGTTATGTTCATGTCGGAGATATTTTTAAGTGACGTAAAGCAGAGAATTTCCCATGTGGCCTCAGATCTTACCAGGTCAGCAGATACAGCAGTCGTGATGAGGGCGTAAGGTCCATTGACCAGGCCTCCACACAGTAAGAGCATACCTGCACAGAAGAAAGGTGCAAGTGAAGCTAAATGCACAGCAAGTTCCAGCAGGGTTCAGGTCTCAGTGCCTGTGTGAGCAAACGTGAAGCCGCTGGTTCTTGAATAATGATTTCATAACTCACAAGGCTTTCTTTCTTTCTTCTGAAAACACGCAGCAATAAATCCATACACCACCTGCTAACGCTCATCTTATCTCGTGATTTCGACTGAAGGCGGCTGTGTTACACTGCAGCTAATCACTGATGTGCATACTCCTCATAAAAATGGTGTCATAAACTTTCAGCTCAGGCTTTATTTAGAAATGCATAAACATAGAGTCGCAGTCAACATTTTAAAATCAAAACGAACCACGCGGACATCGAGACGAGCACATTTTAATGTGTTAGTATGAGCCAAAGTTAGAAGACAATGACGTAAAGAAGTCTTACCGACTGTGGTACCAAGGCTCCTCTGCCCGATGTCATTATAGAGGAAAAGCTGAGAGGAGAGCAAAGCAAAGACTCAGCAGCAGGAATGACAGAGTTTTAAGTATCTACTTGTTCTACACTGGGGTTCAAAGGCAGCGGCGGCCCGAGAGCCACGTCCTGAAGCAACTCTGTGGTTGTTTTGGCTCCAGCAGGAAGCTCCACCTTTAGAGTGAAAGCTGCAGCCTCCTAACGTGCACATGCCCGCTCTGCACTAAACAAACTGCTTGAAGCATAACGGACCGGGCTTAGTATTGAACACAAACACACATTCAAAAAATTAAAAAACTGCCAGTTCACATGTTTTTGTTGCAAAAATAATAACAAAAATTTGACCCTGAACTTGAAAACACGACGTGAGTCGGTGCACTTCCTGGATCCACACTGTTTTATCCGAGGGATGATTACGGGCTTAAAACTGACCAATAACAAAAGGTTTCAGGCGGACGTTTCCTGCAGGCTGGAAAACAGTTGCTTTTTCCATGATGAAGGCGGGTCTACCCCTCACCATGAGACCAAAAAGCTGCGTGCTTGTTATTTAAAAGAGAGCGCCCGCCATGGAGTTCTTGGGACTTTTAGACCTCGAGGCACCAGTCGTTCAGCCGCACACATTTCCCTCTGATTTAATCCGCTGGCAGGCCTTTCATGTGTTGAGTCACGGTGTTGTTAAGTAATCTGATATAAGAAGTCACACTCACCATGGGGGCAGCAACAATCAGCATGACACAACACGTCGTCGCCCTCCCCCGGTGTAGTCGGACACGAGGCCCGCCAAAATGCCTCCTGCAGACACGAAGACAATCCAGTCAGATTCTCTCCTTACAGCGTTTTTATAAAACAGTAACCAGTAGGTCCTGCGTGAACCCTCAGAGCGGGGCCTTCCACGGTAGAGAATCAGCTGTACAGTAATTTAACTGCACACCTTTTCCTTCATACTATGAATATTTTAGTTTCAGGTCCTTAAATTACACAAGGTGGGTTGAAATTTGAAGCCTTTTAAGTTGCCTTTGTTTTTTTCCAGGATATTCCAGGATAACGTTTTAAGTACAGGAGATATCTGCAGGAAATATTCAGGGCGCACAGTCCACTCAAACTTCACAACCTGAAATCTTTCATTCAGAGCAGTTTTGTTCTACAACAATGTTTGGAGTTTGTTACATTTGATATTTTATTTAATCAAGTGATTAAAATCAGGGTAGCACTGAGTGAGCCTGCACTCTGCAGTTGATGTAAAAAACCCACAGGACACGTCACTGCTGCAGGAGACCCTCGTGGATAATGATGTAATCAGAGTTGAGTGAGCATCTGCTCTGATTCTGAGTAGATAAAGTGATTATTGAACTTCTTTCAGGCATGTGACAAAGTTCAAGCTGACAACAGAAGCAAATGAATGCCTCTAAGGTTTGAATCTAAAGGCCTGAATAATCATAATAATCTCTTGTTTCCACAGAAGGGTGCAAAGATGTATTTCTGCTGCATATTTTACATATTTACCCTTTTTTCCCTTCTTCTTTCAAATGTCTCACAAAAGCTGATGTGACACACCAAACAAGGCTCGAAACTTACCCAAGATCCCTCCAACGTCAAATAAGGTCGACATATCTCCTGCCTCTTTTGCCTCAAAATGTGCTGGGGAAAAAAAAAAAAATCATAAACAGAATAAATGCATTAACAGAGCTATATTATGATATAATGTCATCCTTATAGTAAAAGGCAAATGAGGTGTGTAAATACTGACCAACATTTGAGATGTAGAGAGGGAGCCAGTAGAGGAAGGTGTAGCTGACTAGCTTAGCAAAGAGCAGACAGAGGGAGAACTCCACCACACCCTGAGACGCACAAAACAGCATGAAAAATAAATAAATAATCATTCTCGAAGAGCCCATCATCCTGATAACCTTCAGAGACACGCCGAAACAAATCAAACACGCTCCCCTTTCAATGCTGCTCGTGCACGGCTTTCAAAACAACTCTTCAACCTGAGGATGTTTCAGTGTTTGTGTGTCATGGGTGTCATCCTGATAGGCTGTTTGCAGCATGTGCAGTGAGTTAGTCATAAGGCAGCAGTCGATTCAAACGAGGCACATAAAACAGGCGTTTTTAGGAGATGTGTCATAATTTGATCTAGGGTACCATTTCTACATGCTATCCTAAATTTACAGAGCTGCAGTTAAATTACATCTTACTGGATCTTATTTTTCCCCGCACGTGTCACCTGACTCCCCGTTCACTACCCGCGATTCACGTCCAAAATTGCTGTTGTTTCCAGCGGAAGTGATAACCCAGGACGGCGGGTCATGTATTTATGGGAGTCATTTTCCCTCATAGCTGTCGTTACAGTCATAATAAACAGTGACTGGAAACATGTATGCTGTCAAGTGACTGGAAAAAAAGTCCTTTTGACGGCTGGGGGAAAACATTAAGCGCCCCCAGGCAACTGCTGCAGCATTTTCCACGATGACTGACGCATAAGTCACTCGCTGCTGATTGGTTGGAGCAAAACAAAAGGAGACTTCCTCAACAGCAAAAACGATCATCATCATGTGAGCGATCGCGCCGCAGTGAGTGAAGTAAGAGTGATAATGTGTCTGATTAACAATGAGAGGAAACGACCCATCGCTGTCAATCTTTAACGGGATTAACACACGGAGCCTTTTTCAAAGGAGTCGCTCGGATTCCTGAGGAGTCTAATTAACAACGTTAATAACAGCAGTTCTTCATTTGAGAGAGCCATTAAACCACAAAAATGTGACAATAACAATACCTGCATCTGTGTTTTACATTATTACAGAAACTTTAATCATTTTTTTTTAAAGGTTTTCTGTGCAGCGTTATTCTATAATCAACCACCAGGTGGTGCCAAAGTCAGGGAATTTTCATACCATAAAGCTTCTAGAGTTAAACTCAGTCACATGGGAACATTTAACTTCAAAATATGGCACAAGTGTCTGCATATTCGCCTTTCAGTGGTGATGTTCCCACTCACAGGTATGCAGAGAGCTCCGAAGAAGCTGATGGCCTCGGTGTGCTCCTCAATAACCTCCTCCGGCTCAGTGGAGATGGCGCCATTGTTGGAGGCGTCCTGCAAGAGAGGTGCCGTCTCACCACTCTCCTGACCACTCTGACACACAAACAAACAGCTAAAGCAGGCTCGTTCATGGAATCGGAAGGAAATGATGCGTCTCTGTTATAACTTACATGATGCTGAGGAGACGAGCAGTTCACGTCTTCAGGTTCTGAATGAGAGGGAGGACGAGACGGGGCGCGATATCATTAAATCCTAAAGTGTTTTGCAAGTGGATTTTTGTCTGACAAACAGAGACTCACTCTCAACCAGGAAGAAGAAGCACAGGATCCCAGTGGAGGCGATGATGATGCCAGGGACGATGAAGGACAATCCCCAAGCCGTGGAGACGAAGACTCCTGCGATGAGGGAACCCAAGATGTTTCCCACTGAGGTGTGGGAGTTCCACACACCCATGATGAAGCCACGCCTGGCGATCAAAACAAAAGAGGTCTTTTTTTTTACATCTAATATCGTTTATGTTGGTAATAAAGCCGTATTCAATAGTATTTACAGACTATATATAAAATAAAGAGATGATCTATTTGACTCTGCGTGACTGTACCTACTTCATGTTCCACAGTATAATCGGTCCGCTTCATAGAACTGCTAAAACTCACTTTGCCACAACATGACTGCAGCTTCTGCCTTGCGATGGAAATTTCTGCCTCAAAATGACCCATATAGATATATATTTGACAGACTGTAGGTCAACAAGTCATTTACAACCATTTTGGTGAGGAAGACACAAAGTTCGCCAAAGCAAGCTGCAGAGGAACCACCACAAAAACATGCCAGGCGCTAGCCTGCAGCCTCGGTATGAGCAACAGATGAAAGCAGTTACGAGGAAAATTATGGAAAGGGGTTTTCTGAAAAATGTTTCAAGTACCTGACATTTGTTTTATTGTATTTCTTTTATTATACAAATCGTGCTTGGTTACCTATGGTTACATATGTCAGGTAAAGGCGAGTGTACAGCAGCTACTTTTCACTTCATTAGTTGCACCTCTTTCCAGCAGCAGCAGCGCACTTTTACAGGCCTTAAACAGAACAAAGATCAATATTTGACAGATTACACCCATCACAAAAAAAATTGGAAATCAGAGTCGGCCAAGAAAAATCATCACGTTTAACTCTGCGAACCTATCAGGTCTCTGGTCTCAAGCACCCAACGCAAAGAAGGTTTTCTAAAATGTTGCATCAATAATTGATTACCTATTTAAAACTGAGAAATATGATATTCCAGAACACAAATCGCAGAGTTTGCACTGAGCAGCTGTACATGTGAACCGGGGATGGGGATCAATAACTGCTTCGAGCTGAGAGCCAGACTCCCATAACTGATCAATGTCTTTGATCAGTGCTTGCAAAACTGTGACTTCAAACTCACGGCAGCTTCTGCACACCTCAGTCACATGCAGGCTTTATTACTCAGAGATCCTAAAAGCCGTCTATATCTGTACTAAGAGATCAATATTTTTGCACTCAGAACTGGTCAGGGATTAATAAGGGAACTGATAGGGAATCTGATCTATAAGCAGAATTGATAATGGCACTGGTGTCAATAAAATCATATCATGCCTAACATGAACATGTGATCGGATTCTTGGTGTAACCTGATTTCTTTGAATGGATGAGGTGGACATAATCAATAGCCGCGGAGCATTTTTCTAGTTTTTTAAACACACAGTTGTGCGTTCTTAATCTGATGTTTATCTGCATGCTGAGCTTGTAGTTCTACTTGAGCGAGAACCAGCTATTTGGGTGCAGTTTCGCTTTATGATGTAGGTGTGGTCTGACCTGGTTTCACTTTGCCATCTGAATGTGACTCATCTTAAAAAAGATTTTTTTAAAAATCTAAAACTGCACAATCAGCACGAATTCTTCCCGGTACTCACTTCCCCTTTCCGAACCAGTTGCCGACACAAGCCACCACTGCAGGCCAGCCGGTGGTCTGCATCAGCCCGTTCATGACCTGCAGAATGAAGAATGACACAAGGGGAGAACTGTGTTAACGTGCTGCGTTAAACCCCACAAACTCCACATGGAGTGGGGAACAAGAGGAGACCGGCGAGCAGTGGTTCTCAACAGTCCTACACCAAACTGACATCAGCCCCAGACCTCCACGTGCGATCACATGATGCAGCTGTGAGTCATGTGAGTCGCCTGAGTAAAGCCTGACTAAGCCACCGTGTGATCTCTGCACATTTAAGTGGGAAAGATGCTAACTGGAGTCTGCACCGACCTGCGGAGCTCACAGTAATTAGGATGACTATTTTAACCTGATTCTACGTGTGGATTTGAACACATATGCCGGTCATGTGATGGCTGTGAAGCTCATGTGACACTGTGCAGAGTAGTTTAGTAGCTCCGATTAGGCAACTGCAAAACAGCAGTCGTTTTTTTTTTTATCTGCACATTGCACGATTACAGAAGAACTTCTGTGGGACGATCCACCCACCGAGCTGATAAGCTATATAAAATACTGTCAGAGTAACCATTTTCCGGAATTTATCGGGAAAAATAAAGATGCGGTCTCTGACGTGGCCTTCCCAAAGACGAGCGTTTCTCCTTTTTATGCAACCGTAAATTAAAAATCTTCAGGTTTTCCAGCTGAGGACGAGATGACAAAACCATTCTGCAGACTTCACATCACCATTTTAAAAAAAAACAGGAAATAATATCATTATTCGCATCACTAATTTATGTGAAGAGAAAGTACCCTAAGCTGTGACAGAAACTCACTTTACCACGAGTTTCTCAGCCAGACCACAGCGTTTGGGTGAGGTTATTAGTCGTCAAAAGGACTAAAAAATAAGCTGAAGTGAAACAAAAGTCCTCTGACTGTGTTTGTTGTGAACGAGGCGCCGAGCGGGAGCAAACGTTCCCGCAGAGCCGGGTGATCGGTGAAACCTCAGGTCAGGCAGCTCATCTGATCACTGCGCTTCCCCTTTTTTTTCTTTTTTTTTTTTGCCACCTAATGCAGTTTTTTGTATGCTGTCGTTCTCCCCTCCAATGTGGACAAGACGCTTGCAGCACTGCAAAGTTTCCTCATTCTCAGCGATGTTTAAAGGAGGTTGTGAAACCAGAGAAACAAAGGATGCAGGTCTACTCTCACTCACCAGATTATTAAAACAGCTCAACTGGCTTTATTAAAGGGCACTTCAGGAGGGAAATGAGACACAAACTGAATTGTGTATTTATGCAGCATCTCCAGCTGTAAAGCAGGATGCCTAATGCAGACAGTGAGCACAGGTTTGGGTCTGAGGAAGCAATGATAGCTCCGGGGAAGCTCTCCACCATCACTGGACCTCCCTGTCGGTCCAGTTAATTCAATTCAATTCAATTTTATTTATATAGCGCCAAATCACAACAAACAGTCGCCTCAACGGATCTGTATGCTTACCTGGATGAAGGCGTAGTACCCCAGGGAGTGGATGTTCCAGTAGAATCCAAAGCCAAACAGACACGTGAACAATCCGCTCATCAGCATCCCAAAACTCAGGTAGTACCGCAGAGGGAGGCGCTCTCCAAATATCCCACTGAGAGCACAGGAGATGATTATGGGGTCAGTTCAGCACGAGCGCTCGGACAGAAACACAACAAGGTCGGACAACAGCAGCGCATACACACCTGAAAAACATGCCGATGGCATAGGCAACCAGAAAGCAGTTATCCAAGACCCCGAACAGCGTCTGATAGTTGTCCTGGTCTGCAAAGAGGAAACAGATAAAACGGTTACTTTTCTCTGCATCACCCTGAAGCACAGCAGTGAAGCGGGCAACATTAATCTCAATCCCAGCTCCACGTTTTTATCCCCGGTCTCTAATAAAACAATCCCTATTTATCCTTCTAACACATACCCATGCTGCATTATTGTTTGGTGTGTGATTTTTAGGCTGTTGCTTGGCAACATCTTAACATATAATGCAAAATTCAAGTTTCATGTTATGCCATGAAATCAAAATGGCGCAAGGTGTTACGGGTGCATGAGTGCTACAAATGGGCAATTTTAGCCCATTGGTAGGTAGCTGCTAGGCAACATGATGATGTCATCACATCAGATATAGATAAGAACCTTCAGGAGCCTAAGATGTGGCTGCGTAACCCATTTGGTTACTCAGCAGAGTGAATTATAGTAAGGTACGAGGTGCAGCCCCTCTGTCTGAAATACGCCACCTTAGCTGCTCTCCTTTTAAGGGTTGCTTTATGCCAAGTTCCTTCTGATTGGTTTGCGCTTGCAAACCAAATGTTTGAATAACAGATGAGCGGGGCTTCGGCGTTCACAGCCAGCTCTGTGCGCTTCAGATAAAGCCTGAGGATTACTTGTAACTATTCTGAGACTGAATATATAAATAAGAGAAAACAAGCAATAAAATAACAGGCGGGATAGGTCCCTGGATGGTGGGGGGTGGTGCAGTGGCTAACACTGTCGCCTCACAGCACGATTGTGTGGTCTCTCTGTGCTGGCCCTATGATGGACTAATAACCTGTTGAGGGTGTAGCCCATCTCTCGCCCTATCACGGCTGGGATAGGTTCAAGCTACCTCAGGATTTCAAGGTGGTTAAGAAAGAGGATGGGGGGATAGTAGGTCCCTTATAAGATCATCTTTGTGGTGCAGCTGGTTCAAACCTTCCCAGAAAAGTAACAGTCAGAGTGACCACTACAATTGGTAGTAATTTTCTCTGTTAAAGAAAACATAACTACACATAATACAGTCTGTAACTGTATCTAGCTTGGTCACAATACGCTACAAAATGATGAGCCAGCATTCTTCCGGTGCAGCTCTGAGGTCTCCTGTTTGCGTTTCACTGACAGTAACTGTAGTTAAATATTTAGCAGCTCCAAACCCCACGTGACCAGCTCAGTTTCACACAAGTACAAATGCAAGCAACGACTTTGGCCGCGGCAGTGCAGGACCTACATGGATTCAGAGAATCCACCAGAGAACTAACGTGTTGATTTTCCCCCCAAAAGTTCAAGCTGCTGCAGACTGTATCTATTAGGCTTATCTGCTGGCCACAGTGTAGCTCTGTGTGTGGCTTAAAGTCAGGACAATGACCTCTATTACCAATGCAAACAAGACAGTACAGACAATTGTAAGACACTGATTGGTTTACCAGGAAAAATCCAACTCTGAAAGATATTTGTCTGATGTCCAATAAACTGTCCAGGATCTTACTGCTTAACCAGGTCCGCTTTACCCGGATACCTAATGACTGACCAGAGAATGTAGCCGTGTCCAAATTCCACAACACAACCTAAGCATGTACGATTTAGGTGTTGAGTTCAGGGGGAACCAGGGGGCACAAATATTTAGAATTTCTCCGCACAGCACAAACATGAAAGCAGAGGTTTCACTTCAGAGAACCACCAGTATATATTTTGAAGTGTCACCTAGTGCTTGATTTCTGTGCTTTCAATGCAAATTGATCCAGAAAAGGTGCCAAATTTACCTGAAACTAAAGGAAAATTTCCCGACCCCCTGCCTAATGTGGCCTCGGCTGCGCAGACAAAACTCGTGCTTATCCAAGTACAGCTCGTCCTTTGCAGCTGATAATCACAGATTAGGCAACATCCTTTGACTTTATAGAGTATTACAGATGGGACTTCAGCATTTAAACAAATGAAAACACTTCCCAAAGACTTACTCGTTACTATTTTTTTTTTTTGTTTCAAAGGTTCATGTTGCTGCTTCACCACAGCAGCTCCTCCTCTGCATGCATGCTGCAATTCTCCACAAACACACCAAAAACCTACTAATAAATATTTCGTAGTAATAATTTGGTACAATGTCACTTTTTAAGGGCTGAAAGTGTCAAAATCTCTCATTGCACAGTGTTTGCTTGCATTATCTACGAGCAGTCGTCTATCCAGACTCAGTAAAGGACTTACCAAAGGGCGGCCAATCACACCAGGTAACATTATTGGTTATGTTCAGGTCTGCTGGTCGGATGACGGTGGAGCAGTTTCTGTGCAGTTCGCTCTGAACACAAGAGAAAAGCATGAAAGGAACCAAGTGTGACGACTAAAAAAACACCAGACATGAGCAAACAAAGAGCCACAGTCGGGTGCTATGAAGTCAATGTTGAGTCTTTAGTTATTGGTGTTATTATACAGGGAGGTTATGAGAAAAAGACTGTCTTCTATAGGTGTATAAATGTATAAAGATGCAGCATAAGTATATATATGGACACCACTATTGCTGCAGACAGCATGCTGCAGCTGTCAGGGTCGAAGGATCACAGCTTGTGAAAATTTTATGCGCCGTTCTCGATGTCGTGAATACTTTACGATGCAAACACTGAGGCGCTTTCACAGCATCTATGGCAACTACAGCTGCCTTCAAAGAGCACGCAGTTGTGTTCAGCTGCGGTTTCAAACGTTGCACGTCTGCTTTTGATCGAGATGACAGCTGGCGAGAGGAGAATTAGCTGTTAGCTTTATGTCGCAGTTTAAAGGCCTTACAAAGAGCGCACTGCTGGCAGCAAAGAATTCAATCGCACATGCAAACCAGGTGAAAATAATCCTGCGATAGTCGGGTGAAACAGCAGACATCATTCAGAGGCTTTTCTAACGGCTTTGGTGCCTCTGCTGGGAGTTTCAGTGAATTTGCATGAGACAGGCAGCCTTTAATTGTTACTGTGTCTGGGTGATTTGTAGTTTATTCACAAAAGAAACTTATCTTCTGCTGCCTCCCCGGTCACGTGATGGTCTAAAGTTTGCGTGCCAGAAATGCCGTTTGATCAATATATCAATAAATAGATAACGAATGGCTTGGCTGAGCAGACTTAGGATTTTATGCATTTCTAAGAATAAGAAGTTCAGACAGCACAGTTTTTAATAAAGGAGGAGCAACCTGCACGCAGCAGATATTTTCTGTCTTTCTGGGAAGCGTCCGATCCCACTAAAAACCAGTTAATCCTGTAGATAAAAAGGAATTGAACTGTTCCAGTCACCTTAACAATGCTGATCGGTTTCCGTGACAGATGATAGGCTGTGTAGAAGAGGAACGTCAGGACGAGAATGAAACCACGGTACCTGCAGAAAGAGCGAGAGAACCAAAATCAGTTTAACACAGCTATTAAATTCTCTTTATTATCCAAAATGATTCAAACAGAAAAATAACAATAATAAAAAAATACCTGCAGAGACAAAAAGGGAGCTGTGCTCTGGGCGGCTCTGCTTGTTAATCGTGCAGTTGACGAGTTTTAGAGAGAACAGTCATTAGGAGCTCTACTTTCAATCATTTCACGACCCCTCGGGTTTATCTGCGGCTCTTCACTTTACGTTCAAGCGCTTTTAGCTCAGAGATCTTACTGAAACAGGACACTGAATGCATGGTCTTTGCTCGCAGTGGGTATTTTTCCATTGTTGTACGGCCTCTTTGGATCCGAGTTACTGCCTGATAAAGCTGCATTATTGTTCCTAACAGATGAGCGGGATGGAGTTTACGGCACATCCTCAGTTACCGACTCCATAAAACCAGCATTCCTTTAGCTCCCAAACATGTCAGAGCAGAGCGAGGAGGAGCTTCAGTTATCACAGCCTGTCACTGAGACAGTTGAAATATCTGGATAAGTCCCCTCAAATGCTGGACACTGCTGATGTGTTTGGGGTGAACTCTTTGTTAATAACAGGGTGACAGGCAAACTGAATGTGGCACATAAGAGTTTGTTTGTGTGGCACTAACGCTCAGAGGCATATTTAGCATGTAAAGAGCATATTTCATTCGAATGTGATCCTCACGCCTTCTTGCTAAGTTAAGAAGTATAAAGGGAAGCTGAAGCTTAGTCAGACGCGATAGTCGTTTTAGTCTTGTGGAGTCCTTTTTGACCCAGCTACCTTTAAAACTCAGAAGCTGCTTAATTTCAGTTCCTGGTTTGCCAATCAAAGTCATTTCATGGGCTACATACTGTCCAGTTTGACCCCAAGTGGGCTGGAACATACCTCCAAATGTATCCCCTCTCTTTAATTGTAAATTAATACTGTAAAAATGAAGCATCTATCTACAAAACAGATGATATAAATTCAAAGTGGATTTAGGAAAGCAGAAAACATTTGGAGGTAAACTTTTTGAAAAGAAGCACCAATAGTTTTCACTTCCTTAAGATTCAGACAACTTTAGATTATTTAAACTAAATGAACTTTTGATTAATCAGCAGATGCTGGTGTCTCCACAGCTGGAATTACAGTCTCAACATCTTCCCGATAAAGCTGTTTTTGGTGTGTAATATCGTTGCTTATATTAAGAAAGAGACTGCAGTCAGCAGGATTTGTGAATGGCTTGTATATAAAGTAAATAAATTACCTGTTTTGCAAGTATCTCTGAGCCTGTTATTGTATCTAAAGGGTAATCAATCCAGTCCCTTTGAGCCACTTCAAATAACTTCATCAAGCTGTGCTGTTGCAATGTTGGTCAGATCTGTCTTAAAAAAAAAACTTTTTTAATATCAAATTTTTTTAACCCGGACAAATAAAGAATATATATAAAAATCACTTCGCCAAAAAGCTTCTACCTTGTTGTTTTTGGCTCAGAATGACTTGAAATCCTTAATGAGAGATATGCTTGAGATTATAGGGCAAAAGAGTTTAAATACATGCAATCTGTTTTTCTTTCTTTTTTTTTGTGCAAATACCGGAAATCAGTTTTGGCAGACCGGCCGGCTTTGGCCACCCCTTAAAGTTAATTTTTTAATTTAATTTAATTTAATTTAATTTATTTTGAATGGAGTCTGGGGGGACTCTTTGATTCCCACAGAGAAAAGCAGAGGTCGATAAAAAAAAACTAACTAGTAATAACACATTTGTAACAGGAAGTGAGATTATACAATACAATAGCTGTTTATATGATAATGCGTCTGGACCTACTGGTCCCAGTTCACACACCGGTTGTTTATCGATGAGTCAATCATTTAGAGAAGGGAGATAAGAGACAGCTGCTCCTGCTGCAGGGCTGCGTGTGCACGCAGGACAATAAAGACAATAACTTACCAACTATCCCGAGAAAAGCTGGTAATAAGTTTAATCCCAGGAGCCAGAGACGACCTCATTTTCTTCTTTCTTTCTTTTTTTTATCTTTGTGAAAACAAATAGTCAGCACTCGGTCCCGGGCATGTCCTCTTCGCAGCGGCTGGATGTCGAGCAGGCGCAGATAGCCGGCAAACCCTGAATGAAAACACGCTGCCTAACGAGGACGGACGCCTGCTAAATCAAGGCTCACCAAGGCTAGCTGTAGAGCAGCTCTCGTTGCGAGGTGTAGTCCGTAAATCTCCAACCGCGCTCCATACTGAGCGGTTTTTATACGTGGTCAGGAGAGCCGGCCTACCTCCAAAAAGCTGCAGTGCGCGTTTGATACAGAGCTACTATTAATACTCGTCAAAGACCGGGCTGTTTTTTTCCATAAGGTTTTCCACCGCGGGGCTCCCAGCCTGACGCACCCGTGGACATATAAGTACGTATTTATAGCGGGACCCGACGTGACGTTACGCAGGGGAGGTACTTCTAGGCAGGTGAATGCAACGCAATCAAAGTACCTCAATTAAAACTATTAAAAATCCTTCTAGGAGTACGTCCGGCCACCCGGAACCATGCAGGTAACGCCTCTGCGTACCTGTTTGTGCGGTGATGTTAAAGCAGATTATCTTCACCTTAGACAATAAAAAAATACTACACACGAGATTATTATTATTATTATTATTATTAAAAAGGCTTAAAATATTCACCTTACTTCCTGGTGCAAAAATGAGGTTTTAAAAGCCCGCAGCGAATCACCATCTTACCACAGTGGAGAGTTTGTGTGTCTCAGTGACCCCACCTTTCCCCCCGTGGGGTCTCCCAAGGCATGTTGGTACTAGCGGCCAGACAGAGACCGGGTTCAGACGACCCGTATGAAAAAAATAATAATAATAAAAATCCAAGGACCAGTTTAATCTGCCGAGGATAGCGTTACTGGGCCCCCACCCTGGAGCCAGGCCTGGGGAGGGAGCCTGAGGAAGAGTACCTGCATTCCTCTAGATGAGCTGCTGCCCTCACAACCTGGGGATGAGCAGCAGAAGATGGGCGGACAGATGCGTGGAACCTTTCCCCCCTCAGAGTTATACTTCTAACATCTTTGCTGTTGTGGAATTTTCCACTAGATTTCATCCAAAGATTCTTTGCATGCAGTGTCTCTAGATGATAAAATATCTCTTATCAGAATCCATCCATTTTCATGAACACGTAGCTGGAGATTATCTGTCTGTTACACTGCATAACACATAGTTTTTTTGCACCAGGGTAATAAGTGTTTCTCTTCTGATTGTTTATACCACCAGGATAATGGTGTAATTACAAAGTAACTACAAATTAATCACTGTTCAAAAAAATAATATTTTATGTATTTTCTCTACAATTATTATTATTTGTTATACAGTGTTAGAGGGCACAAGGACAGGTCATCAGTCCATCACAGGACAAAGACAGAAAAGGAGACACCTAACCTCAACCTAACATGAAAGCAAGAGCACATGGAGGGGACCCATGCAGGCAGAAGGAGAAAGGCCTCATCAAAAGTATATATATATATATATATATATATATATATATATATATATATATATATATATATATATATATATATATATATATATATAAATTAAAAACAAAAAAACCCTGAACCTTCTTGATGTGAGTCCGAAAGTGCACCACAAACGCAGCCTGAGAAGTACAACTGGCCATTTCAATCATCCTAAAACAGGCGTAGTCAGCATACTTAACATGAAGTAAATGAAGGGCCAAACTTTGGATAACTGAATAAAAACTTGGCTCCAGGTTACAATTAAAAATTTATTTAATAAAAATTCCTAAAAGATCAGCCTACATTTTGTTCATTGTCTGATATGCACAGCTTCACAGGTCACTGATGAAACACCCTGCTCTGAAATGATCACAGTCATTCTAATTGAGGTTTTTAGTGTAATCATTAAGGATTTTGCAAGTTTTGCAGGCAGACTTGCCATTGTGAATGTGACTAATATATTATTAGACCTGTATTAATTCAGTTCAGTTTTATTTATATAGGGCCAAATCACAACAACACTCACACTTTATATGTAAGGTAAAGACCACACAATAATATAGAGAAAAGCCCAATATTCAGACAACCCCCTACAAGCAAGCACTTGGCGACAGTGGGAAGGAAAAACTCCCTTTTAACAGGAAGAAACCTCCAGCAGAACCAGGCTCAGGAAGTGTCAGTCATCGTTTCAAAAGACATGCTGTGGAAGAGAGCCAGAGATCAATAATAACTAATGATTAAATGCAGAGCAGTGGATAAACAGAGTAAAAAGAGGTGACTGAAAAGAAACACTGCATCATGGGACCCCTCCCCCCTTTAGCAGCCTATCTTAAAAAGTAAATTAATTTAACACTCTGAGCAGGAGGGACAGGAGAAGCAGCCATGCTGTTTGTGCTAAGCTAGTAGCTACTCTAAGCCAGGAAATCCCTTAAAACAAGGTGAAAACTGTGAACACAATTTACAGGTGATTCAGCAGAGTCTGCATTGGATAAAGCACATGAAGATTACAGTATGAAATAAGTCATTATGTAGAGATTCATAATTAATCAGCTACACAAAAATACCACTCTGCTCTGGAACAGTGCCACCAAGAGACTGATGGATTAACAGTGGAGGTAACTTAACCTGCTTTATATGAGACTGGTTACAATTTTATTTAACTATTTTTGTATGTAAAATGTTAAATCCCTCGGGGATTGTGTAGGAAGGGCATTGGGTGTAACAACCAGTGACTAAGGGAATAGTTGAAAGGAGCCTTGTGTGCACAATTTTAACCAGCTATAAATTGAAGTAGGAAATATTCAAGTCAAATACAAATACACATAAATATTTATGAACATCTGAACTTTTCCCGTTTCCGATCAGCTTACGCAGTCTTAGTGAATACCAATTATGTTTTTATTTTGACTTTATTGCCCTAAAATATGACAAGAAATTTGCATACAACAAAAACAACAAAGAAGAGGAAAAAAAGAGAAAAAGAAAGTGTTGAGATTGAGCTCAGAAAATACGTACCTAAACAAACAAGAGGTATGCATCTGTAAAGTCAGGATACATACCAAAATCTAGTCAGACAGGAAAGGCAGTTGTGAGCATTTTTGTGAAGAATTACAGTGCCTTGCGAAAGTATTCGGCCCCTTTACTTTCAGAGCAGCAAACTGACTCCAGAAGTTCAGTGAGGATCTCTGAATGATCCAATGTTGTCCCAAATGACTGATGATGATAAATAGGATCCACCTGTGTGTAATCAAGTCTCCGTATAAATGCACCTGCTCTGTGATAGTCTCAGGGTTCTGTTCCAAGTGCAGAGAGCATCATGAAGACCAAGGAACACACCAGGCAGGTCCCAGATACTGTTGTGGAGAAGTTTAAAGCCGGGTTTGGATACAAAAAGATTTCCCAAGCTTTAAACATCTCAAGGAGCACTGTGCAAGCAATCATATTGAAATGGAAGGAGTATCAGATCACTGCAAATCTACCAAGACCCGGCCGTCCCTCTAAACTTTCATCTCAAACAAGGAGAAGACTGATCAGAGGTGCAGCCAAGAGGCCCATGATCACTCTGGATGAACTGCAGAGATCTACAGCTGAGGTGGGAGAGTCTGTCCATAGGACAACAATCAGTCGCACACTGCACAAATTTGGCCTTTATGGAAGAGTGGCAAGAAGAAAGCCATTTCTCAAAGATATCCATAAAAAGTCTCGTTTAAAGTTTGCCACAAGCCACCTGGGAGACACACCAAACATGTGGAAGAAGGTGCTCTGGTCAGATGAAACCAAAATCGAACTGTTTGGCCACAATGCAAAACGATATGTTTGGCGTAAAAGCAACACAGCTCATCACCCTGAACACACCATCCCCACTGTCAAACATGGTGGTGGCAGCATCATGGTTTGGGCCTGCTTTTCGTCAGCAGGGACAGGGAAGATGGTCAAAATTGACGGGAAGATGGATGGGGCCAAATACAGGAGCATTCTGGAAGAAAACCTGTTGGAGTCTGCAAGAGACCTGAGACTGGGACGGAGATTTAATATTGCACGCCCCACTTTTCAGTTTTTTATTTGTTAAAAAAGTTTGACACATCCAATAAATTTCATTCCACTTCACGATTGTGTCCCACTTGTTGTTGGTTCTTCACAAAAAATCCAAATGTTATATCTTTATGTTTGAAGCCTGAAATGTGGCAAAAGGTTGAAAAGTAGAAGGGGGCCGAATACTTTCGCAAGGCACTGTATCTTTTTTCATTTGTAGTTGGACAGTCAGACGCTCCATCGTGTAGACTTGTTTCGATTTTTGCAATGGTCGGTGGACAGGGTTTAATCCAATTTAGTGTAAGTCTTTCTTGCAACTAGTAACAGAATGTGCAATATGTAACACTGATCCTTAGTGAGTAAATCCTTGGGGTATATGTCCAGCAAAAATTAAAGAGGGTCCATGGAGAGATCTGTCCTTAGACTGCCCTCAGTCCACCAATCAGTAGGTTCCTAATTGATATTTTCCCATTCCACATGTTTTGTTATATAGTTTCTAATCTGGAAATATCAATTAATGTTTGTCTTGTAATGTAATCATTAGCAAACAGTAAATGAGAAAAAAATTAAGTTAATTTGATTTTAATTCTGCTGTGATGTGTGGCCCAGCTCCACATCTCCACATAAATATTCGACACCCTTAAAGTGTAAAATGTACATTCACTTTATTAAGTGCACCTTACTAGTACTGGTTTGAACTGCCTTAACTCTTCATAGCATAGGTTCAACAAGGTGCTGAACCTTCCTGAGGTTTTGGTCCATACTGGCACGGTAACACCACATGGTTGCTGCAGATTTGTCAGCTGCACATACATGATGTGAAGCAAGATGGGATCTAGTGACTGTGGAGGATATTTAAGTACAGTAAACTCACATTATCCTGCTGGAGCTGCCATCAGAAGATGGTCATAGAGGGATGGACACGGTCAGCAGCACCACTCAGATGGGCTGTGGTGATGCTCAGCTGGTCCTAATGAGCCCAAAGTATGTAAAATAAATATCCCCACATCATTACATCACCAACCTGAATTACTCATACAGGGCAGGATGGCTTTCATGCTGTTTGCACTGAATTCTGAAACTATGTTGCAGCAGTAACCAAGACTCATCAGACCAGGTAACATTTTTCCAGTTTTCTGTTGTCCAATTTTGGCACGCCTGTGTGAACTGTAGCCTCAGTTTACTCAGCAACAGTTACCTTAGTTATCAGTGGGTTTTTTGTGTGTTTGTTTATTTTCTCTAATAATTGATCAATGGTGAAAAGTCAGAAATTGGTGAAATTGTGGTGATGTTCTTAAAGTTGTTCAGTTTACCTTCAGTGATGTCAATTACATGTTCCTTTTAATATATATATATATATATATATATATATATACATATACAGGGGTTGGACAATGAAACTGAAACACCTGGTTTTAGACCACAATAATTTATTAGTATGGTGTAGGGCCTCTTTTTGCAGCCAATACAGCGTCAGTTCGTCTTGGGAACGACATATACAAGTCGTGCACAGTGGTCAGAGGGATTTTAAGCCATTCTTCTTGCAGGATAGTGGCCAGGTCACGACGTGATGCTGGTGGAGGAAAACGTTTCCTGACTCGCTCCTCCAAAACACCCCAAAGTGGCTCAATAATATTTAGATCTGGTGACTGTGCAGGCCATGGGAGATGTTGAACTTCACTTTCATGTTCATCAAACCAATCTTTCACCAGTCTTGCTGTGTGTATTGGTGCATTGTCATCCTGATACACGGCACCGCCTTCAGGATACAATGTTTGAACCATTGGATGCACATGGTCCTCCAGAATGGTTCGGTAGTCCTTGGCAGTGACGCGCCCATCTAGCACAAGTATTGGGCCAAGGGAATGCCATGATATGGCAGCCCAAACCATCACTGATCCACCCCCATGCTTCACTCTGGGCATGCAACAGTCTGGGTGGTACGCTTCTTTGGGGCTTCTCCACACCGTAACTCTCCCGGATGTGGGGAAAACAGTAAAGGTGGACTCATCAGAGAACAATACATGTTTCACATTGTCCACAGCCCAAGATTTGCGCTCCTTGCACCACTGAAACCCACGTTTGGCATCAGCATGAGTGACCAAAGGTTTGGCTATAGCAGCCCGGCCGTATATATTGACCCTGTGGAGTTCCCGGTGGAAACAGGAGAGTTGAGGTGCACATTTAATTCTGCTGTGATTTGGGCAGCCGTGGTTTGATGTTTTTTGGATACAATCCGGGTTAGCACCCGAACATCCCTTTCAGGCAGCTTCCTCTTGCGTCCACAGTTAATCCTGTTGGATGTGGTTGGTCCTTCTTGGTGGTATGCTGACATTACCCTGGATACCGTGGCTCTTGGTACATCACAAAGACTTGCTGTCTTGGTCACAGATGTGCCAGCAAGACGTGCACCAACAATTTGTCCTCTTTTAAACTCTGGTATGTCACCCACAATGTTGTGTGCATTGCAATATTTTGAGCAAAACTGTGCTCTTACCCTGCTAATTGAACCTTCACACTCTGCTCTTACTGGTGCAATGTGCAATTAATGAAGATTGGCCACCAGGCTGGTCCAATTTAGCAATGAAACCTCCCACACTAAAATGACAGGTGTTTCAGTTTCATTGTCCAACACCTGTATGTTTGTGTGTGTGTGTATATATATATATATATTTATTGTGTGTGTGTGTGTGTGTGTGTGTTATAAGATCACACCTGTTTGTATTTACCACAAAAAAGGGACATTTAAAGGCTGACAGAATTTAGTCTCACTTTTATTTTTTTAAGTGGAGCCCTGAAGTAG
The DNA here is from genome assembly GCA_024447675.2 of Pterophyllum scalare. Classification (NCBI taxonomy): domain Eukaryota; kingdom Metazoa; phylum Chordata; class Actinopteri; order Cichliformes; family Cichlidae; genus Pterophyllum; species Pterophyllum scalare. Next base: position 93,571 of record JAMQGT020011821.1, read on the forward strand.
GTCAACACGACCGACAACAAACAGCAAATCCACACGAACACTTTTCCCAGTTCAACATCACTAAAACCACATATACACAGTAAGACACTAATAATATAATTAGCAATAAATAAATCAAAGGAAATTTCAGTGAGTCTGGAAAAGTAAATTAATTCTGTGGTAAACGGAGTTGGAAATGTAATTTCTATACTCGAGCTTATTCTCCACAAACAGAATAAATCTAAGTGTGTACGTTGTTGTGTATACACTAAGGCACAGCGACAGATTTATCAGTTTCCTAAATATTAAAATAAAAGATCTGGGAGAGTGAAAATTACCTGATTATGATGCCAGAAACAAAGACAGGAGTTCGCCACAGACCTTATGGTTGTTACTGTTTATTAAAAAAAATTAATACTGCACCAAATCATCTTTAAAATATTGGGATATTAAAAGGAAAATCAAAAGTTCTGAGCCTGCAGGTAGTATTACATTATACTTCAGTGGGTCAACAAAGTCATTAGGATTTTATCTCTGGGAGACATGAATGTCTTCACAATAAATTAATTAATTGGGAGAATAAATTGAAATGTGTTAAGGTCTTTTATTCTGGAGGCTCAACATGCCCTGGCCTTCTCTGTGCTGAGAGGCAGCACTGATCTGATTTTAGGCTCAAAAACTCGCACTCAACCTCTAGACACACGGCAAGGATCCAATTCAATTTCCACTGCAGCTCCTCGGCTTCCTTTACTGCAAATCCAAACTGACCAACGCCGAATGCAGCGCCTGGGCATACGCTGTAGAAGACAAAACAAATGATTCCATGTAGTCGGGCCAAAGGTCAGCGGGCGAGCAGGCAGCGAGGCAGACGGCTGAGTGGGAAGTCCTTACCTTTGGGATTGTTGTAGAAGACGCAGTTGTTGGCGCAGGTGTCGGGGTGGGAGTCCCAGAACGAGGACGCACAGCAGCAGAGAGGAGGGAGCTCCAGCTTCATCTGAGACATTCGCTCCTTCATCTGAGCTCTCAGAGCTTCAATAAACCTGCAGAAATAAGGAGCATCTGAAACACGGTTGAATATAATGCCCGGTCCAGCTCACCATTATCACCCACTACAGTCTCAGTGTTGCATCCGTGTTCAAAAACCCATGGATTAAGATCCAGAGGGTCTCACAAAAGGCCAATGTACAAAACTCGCTTACATCAGAATCTTTCCAGGAACAGGTGGAAAACACTGAATCTCTATGAATTATTTACCTTGTGGCTACTTTGCCTTTCTCCTCTCGTTTTCTCCTCTGCAGCTCCGCGGCTCTCTCCTCCTCCTCAAGCTTTAGTCGCTCCAGAATCAGAAGCTCTCGCTCCTCCAGCCTCCGTCTGGCCTCCGCGAGCTGCCGAACTCTCTCCAACCTCCTCTCCTCCTCCAGACGAACCTGTTCTTTCTCTGCTTTGATCCTTCAGTGAAGATGGGGATGCATGAGAGGAGATATCCACTAAAGCTCAGGTAAGAATAACATGATTTAAGTTAAAAGCAGGGGTTATTTTTAAGTTGCTCTGTATACCTCCTCTATACCAAACAAGCTCACTGTTCAGCTAAAAAGGGGATAACAACAGGTATAAAGCCAGAAAACAAATGTTTTTATTGCCTCTGTTGTGAACGTGTTGTTCCAGGGATCTGCCATTTTACACTTGATGTAGAGATTCGACTTGTCGATTCACTTCAAATACCCCAAACCATAAGAGGAAGTGATACAGCACAAAATGCTGCAGCTGCCATCTCTTCACCTTGCCGTCCTTTTCACGTGCTTCCTCTGCTGCTCGTTCTCCTTCACGTGCGCTCTCTCCACGCTCATGGCTTGGCGGCGATGCGTCAGGAACTGAGACCGACGCTGCAGAGACAGACGCGCCGGCTGTGACATGACGTCTGACGTCGAACGAGTAAAGTCAGAATTTCGTGCACGTCTACCTGTCGTTTCAGTTCCTCTTGGTCAGGCAGAGGCCAGACTCCGAGGCTGGACTTGAAACCAGGATTAGGGTGCGGCTGCTCGGGACTCCACAACGCACGTCCACTCACCTGAAACGCATGCAGAACACCGCTGTACTGAGCTTCACTCGAGGTAATGTGTGTGTCAAGGTGCTAACAGCACGTTATTATCAATAAACTGAATTAAAAAACTACATATGTATTCCCCCGAAAGTCATTTTATAAACAAAAATGCTCATAAATGAACTATATATTTTTATGCTTCCCCCAAAAACCTATTAAAAACACATCGGCGACCTACACAGATAGAGCCCCCTTCATTATTAACACACTGTAGTATATAGGAATGCATCAACATATCAACCAATAGGTGCCCTTTTGGCTGATACTGACATATTGGGATGTGTGGCCAGTAATTAGTATCTCGAATACTGAACTCCAAAAACTTTAAAGCCAGAGTCCCCGGTCTTTAAAACACCAGCACTCTGAAAATAATTTTTTTTTGTTTGTTTGTTGTTCTTTTGGAAACAAGCCTGAGGTACGTATGTGTAACCATTTCAGAATTAGAGGTTTAAACTGTAAGACACTTAAAGGGGTTAAAAATACTCTGACCCCAATCCATCCCTCAAAGAGTGGTGAAAAATGGTGTTTGACATCCAGTTTATCAAAAGAATTGTCAGCAGATATCAGCATATTTTATCTGATGACCCCTCCAAAGGTCGTCTGTTCAATAATACTCCCATTTTTGTGAACGAACGTGCTAAAACCATGAGAGACATCGTAGTCAGGGCTGAACGCCATAAATCCCCTCAGTCATCTCCGTTTTTCTTATCTAGTTTACCAAGTGGTAACCTCTCATGTCAAACTGTGTCCACTGCAGCGCTATGATGCAAGAGGATACTTTTTGCACCCTCACACTGACAGGAAGTGGAAATTTTAATTTGTAGTCCATATGTTGAAATGGCCTTGTGGGGGTGGCATGCGGGTAAAAACTAAAGGAGAACTGAAAGGCAAGACTACTGAGCACAAAAATAAAATAAGAAATAAAATTAAAGCTCCCTGGCTGCTTTTTAACGCAGCCCGCCATCACGCAACTTCCCTTAACGTTGCAAGGCATCGCCATGATGCCTCCTCTTAAAGAGGCGGAGCTCGAGAGAGCTGGATTCCTGCACCGCCTGCAGGAAGCCCTAAAGGCTGGAATTAGGAGCTGGGTTTTTTTTGGATTAGTTATAATTGTACGGGGTCTTTCTCTCATAAGGTTTATTCATTTAGCTACAGAGCGTTTTCAGCATCTGGTAACTTTAGCTTTTTTTTCTATGCATTTTTCAGTTATTTTCTATAAAAACGATTTCTATGATTAATCCACAAAAAAAGAAGGAACTAAATTTCAAACAAAACCTAATAAACGCTGAGAATTTCCCAGCATGCACCGCCCTCCTTTTACAAATCCCGCACATCATCATCACGGTGGCGCGTCCGGCCTTCGCAGAGCTTTGCAGACTCGAGTCGACATGCTGTAGCTGCGCAGGTATATGTATAAAATGCACATACATATCTCCAAACGTGTTAGCTGCAGCTAATAAAGACTAGAGTTATATATGTATATATATATATATATATATATATATCATGCAGTAAAATGAAACATTAGTACTGGGCTTTGCAACTTGACCCAGTATCAGGCTTGTAATTCTGCCCTTTGAGCTGTTTGAGGGTAACACGAGGCTCATACAGACTGGACTACTTGAGTTTGTGAGTTGACGAGAGTGAGACAGAGGGACACTCTTACAGTTGACTTTGTGCCCTCCACACAGGACGGCTGTAACAAAAGAACAAAGGGTCCTAACTGGACTTTGAGATCAAACGTAATCATTAGCCGGCACTAAACGCTGTGTAAGGCATAAAAAAGGCAGCAGGAAAGAAAAAGAAAAGAAAAAGAACAGCCAGCCTTCCCAGCACTGAGTTTTTAGCGTGACGTCCGCCAGCACTTACATCATCTGATTTCCTCTCTACCATTACATCGCAAATAGTCAAGCTCCAACATGCACTGCACAATCCATCTGGTAAACTGCCTGAACATCAAAGCTAATACCTACGTCTCACTGTTTGTTGGGCGTAGCCACCCATTAGTTCTGGGGGTCCCATTTTTGGGTGGCTTGTCCATCGCAGTGTAGGCCTGCCCTATGCATACCGCTTTATCTCCGTTTTTGGCGGTCTGGAAGAATGGAGGGTTAAGGTACTTCCACGTAGGCTTCACTTTTAAGAAGCTACATCCATCTTTTACACTGGCTTGCAAAAGTATTCATCCCCCTTAAACTTTTCCATATTTTGTCACATTACAACCACAAACATAAATATATTTCACTGGAATTTAATTTGAAAGACCAACACAAAGTGGTATACAATTGTGAAGTGGAAAGAGAATTATACAGGATTCAAAACATTTTTTTTTTACAAATAAACTGAAAAGTGCGGTGTGCAAAAGTATTGAGCCCCCTGAGTCAGTACTTTATGGAACCACCTTTTGCTGCAGTTCTTTTAGGGTGTGTCTCCACCAGCTTTGAACATCTAGTGACTGAAATTTTTGCCCGTTCTTCTTTGCAAAACAGCTGAAGCTCAGTCAGATTAGATGGAGAGCGTTTGTGAACAGCAGTTTTCAGATCTTGCCACAAATTCTGGATTGGGTTTAGGTCTGGACTCTGACTGGGCCATTCTAACACATGAACATGTTTGGTTTTAAACCGTTCCATTGTAGCCCTGCTTTATGTTTAGGGTCGTTGTCCTGCTGGAAGGTGAACCTCTGCCCCAGTCTCAAGTCTTCTGCAGACTCCAACAGGTTTCCTTCCAAGATGGCCCTGTATTTGGCTCCATCCATCTTCCCATCAACTCTGACCAACGTCCCTGTCCCTGCTGAAGCAAAGCAGCCCCAGAGCATGATGCTGCCACCACCATATCTGACAGTGGGGATGGTGTGTTCAGAGTGATGTCAGTGTTAATTCTCCGCCACACATAGCATTTTGCATTTTGGCCAAAAGGTTCAGATTGGGTCTCCTCTGACCAAAGCACCTTGTTCCACATGTTTGCTGTGTCCCCAACATGGCTTCTGGCAAACTGCAAACGGGACTTTTTATGGTTTTCTTTAACAGCGACTTCCTTCTTGCCACTCTTCCATAAAGACCACATTTGTGCAGTGCACGACTAATAGTTGTCCTGTGGACAGATTCCCCCACCTGAGCTGTGGATCTCTGCATTTGGTCCAGAGTCACCGTGGGCCTCTTGGCTGCATCTCTGATCAGTGCTCTCCTTGTTGGGCCTCTAAGTTTAGGTGGACGGCCTTGTCTTGGTAGGTTTACAGTTGTGCCGTACTCTTTCCATTTCCGGATAATGGATTGAACAGTGCTCCGTGAGATGTTCAAAGCTTGGGACATTTTTTTTATAGCCTAAGCCTGCTTTAAACTTCTCCACAACCTTATTCCTGACCTGCCTGATGTGTTCTTTGGACTTCATGATGCTGTTTATTCCCCAATATTCTCCTAACCGACCTCTGAGGCCGTCACAGGGCAGCTGTATTTGTACTGAGGTTAGATTACACACAGGTGGACTCTTTTTAGTCATTAGCAGTCATCAGGCAACTTCTGAATGCAATCGGTTGCACTCAGAGAAAAGGGGGCTCAATACTTTTGCACACCGCACTTTTCAGTTGTTTATTTGTAAAAAATGTTTTGAATCCTGTATAATTCTCTTTCCACTTCACAGTTGTATACCACTTTGTGTTGGTCTTTCACATTAAGTTCCAGTGAAATCAGAAGGCACCAAATTATGTAATCTCATCTGTAACATCCCAAACAACAAAGCACAACTGCAATGTAATGAAAACTACGGCTACGGTGGTTGGTTAATGTGTGGATTTTAGATGAAGAAAATCAAAGAGCAATAAACACGGGAAACAGTCTGAACGGTGCCACTGATGCATCCTGGGTATTCATTCACCTTCTGCTGAACAAGAGGACACTCATGTCGACTGGTGGAGAGATCATCTTCCTCTCCCAGAACATCCTCCTCATCTCTCAGCGCATCAGATTCTGCTTCCTGTGAGGAAGACGGAACATAAGCACGCCTTCACGGGAACTGTGTGTTTTAAAAAAGGAACAAGCGTGAGACACAGACGCTCACATGTCTGGTTGGAGAGATGTTCCAGCTGCACCCAGGAGGCTCGGACGCCGTTTCCTCTTGCCGCGTCACCCGACGGGCAGCCAGTCTGAGTCTGACCTGCCTCATGCCTTCACCAGACTGGAAAATTGTGGAAATAAATACACCTCCAGATTAATCAGTGTCACACTGTGTGAAGTCACACGAGGAAACAGTGCAATCATTCTGCCAGCTGAGAACAACGCGGCAAAATAAAAACAACGAGACCAAATAAAAACCAGAGAAGATGCAGGATATTTTAGAGACAACAAGGCCCCAACAAACAGATGGACTTCTGAGGCTGATACCAATCCAGATACTTACATCACATTCAGATTAACTGATAATATTTTTTTTCAAATTTATAAAAACAGCTATTAAAAAAAGTATCATCTCAATGTTCGGTTAGTGAATACCGTAAAGAAGATGATGTTCAGTCAGTGGGGATTTCACAAGGGAAATGAAAACTCAGCGCCCTCTGGTGGACATCAAGCCACATAGACACTCTTAAGTTATCAACATTTCTCAGACTCGGGACCTGAACTGAACCCTTTCACCATGTTTGGTGCAGTCTGAAACATTTTTAATGCATCCATCTCAAAAATAACATTGTTTGCTTTTAATACTTCCAGCACTATTAAATCTGTTGGCATGCTGCACCCACACAGTTTATGGATGGACTGTGCAAACCAGGCTTGCCACTGCCAGCTGAAAACCAATGAGTGCCGGATTCTTTTAGGCTGGGCAATGATGCAGGGGGGATGAGGGCTGTCTCGCAGTCAGATGTCCAAGATGTCAAGCTTCTTCCCCATCAAACATTTCTTTATGACCACGACGATCACTGCAGCCTACCCCCAAAATTAAAATTTATAAGCTAAAAGTACAACCAATGCACACATCATACCTGCAACTATTAACCTACGCTAGTGATATCTCACCTCCTGAGGCCTCCTCTCCACCATCCTTCGCTGTGCAGTTTTATGGTGGGCCCAGATGATTTGTTTGTCAGGTGTCGCCTATACAAAAAATACACAGATATGCAATGAGGGGGACAAGCAGTCAGCAACATCAGCAGCAAGAAGGGCAACCGGAGGCTTCAGCCTCGTGTCACCTCGAATTTGCTTGTTTAACATTGGCCTCAGTTTTCTCAGATGTGAGGAATTGCTGCTTCTAACTGTTTTATGTTACTGTAAACGTATTATTTAATTAATAATTAAGACTTTGTTTAACCAGGAAATACTTTACCGCCTGCTGTCTCTTCTTGAACGAATGTGCTCGCTGTGCCACACGGTGGCGCACTCCATCTTGAAACTGTCGAAGGCTCTCTTCATTCTCCCTCCTCTTTTCTGCCAGGAGCTCCTCGGTCACTAAAGCCAGAGCCTAAACCAAGACGTGGGGAAAGGGAAGTAGCTTTGTGGTTCAGCACCCACAGCCTGCCTGCAGATGCACATCTTTATTTTCTCCATATCATTCTTTTCACTCATCTAAAAGTGCAGCTGGAGGATGATCGCGTATTTAGACTTTCTTTGATACTTTGAACAGTGAATACTTCTCTTGGTCCACAGATCTCACGGACCTCAGTGTGCAGGTTTTAGGAGGGTCTACAGTTAATATTGTAATTCTGGGAGGGAACTAGACTCCCTTGGGCTCAATTTTAAGGCATCCAGGACAGGAGGCTATGATCAAAAGCAGACCCGGTGAAAACTGCGAGAAAGTCTGCAGTGGCCTGTCTGGACGCAACAAAACTTCCTTCGATTAAACAGAGACAGGAATGAGATGATCCTGTTTGGAAACATGGAATCTGAAGGTTAAAGTGATATTAATGCTATACAGAGTTTCTTACTGCCATTGTTTGTATTGGCAACATTTAGGAAATGATACTGGTCTATGGGGATTCTCAATATCATGTCACATTTGACCTCTGACCTCACTTTTCCATTTCACATCTGCCTTTCTTTCAAGTTGTGCCCAAAATGTGTTTTATCTTTAAACAAAGTGTTGAGCTGCCTGGTTAGTTCCAAATATACTGCAGTGTATTATTATATAATAAGCTCAAGTTATTCAATTCAACTTTACTTACGCCAAATCACAACAAACAGTTGCATCAAGGCGAATTATACTGTAAGGAAAAAGACCCTAAAATGATGTTATTCATGTCCAGTCATTTACAAATCAATATTATCCATTACCTACTCCTGCATAATGCTCGTGTAATCAAACATCTGTCATGCTGCCCTTATCTGACATTTACTGCACCGTCGACATTCCGAAAGTACGTTTAGAAAGAACAAAGAAAACAAAATGAATATGTACAAAATGCAATAATGTTCCCTTAACGGTGAACAGTGGAGGTTTTGCTCTCTGAGGGCTTCTTCTTTATGCCTGTATTTCTTGTAGAGTTGGCTACTGCAAAAACATTTTAATTTTTTTTTTTTTTTTTAGGGAGGTCAACAAAAAACTATCTGACAGTTAGTTAGTGTAACAGTGCTGCTGGAATTTAACAAAAACCAGGAGGGGAGCGCATATGACTCAGATTCATATATATGCTTAATGAAACTAAACAGGGCGATGAGGCATTTAGCAGGTACACACTGCTCCCCAACCTCAGCTATTTTTAAAGAGCAGAGAAAAGAAATCAAAGTCAGTAGAAACAAGACAGAATATATGTGTGTGTGTGTGTGTGTGAATGAGAGGGAGGCAGGTGTAACAGTGAAGCTGCAGGGATGCAGACGCAGTGAAGGTGGGTGAGTTTAAATACCTGAACAGGATTAGAAAGGAGCATAGCAGAGGGTTAGGACATGTGCAGAGAAGAGACAGAGGATAGAGTGGATAAAGGGTGCTGGAAATGGAGCTGTGGGGCAGGAGGAAAAGAGGAAGGCCACAGAGAAGATTCATGGATGTAGAGAGGGAGGACATGCAGAAGGTTGGTGTGACAAAGGCGGATGCTGAGATAGGGTGAGATGATCTGCTGTGGTGACCCCTAAAAGGAACAGTCAAAAGAAGAAGAAAGCACCTTAAATGACTGTATTGTGTAACTAAAACTGCCTTGCCTATTAAGCTGTGGATGAAGTTTAAATAATAACCATTTTTTTGTCAGTTCAAAACTAACTTTGTGAAATTTCTTGGAAGCATAAATTTAAGGTGATGGCTGATTTCAGATTAAAACTCATTCATTGTGTTCAGGCTCTCAGAAATCTCAACTTTAAACCGAGATAACTGATTTCATATAGTCCACACGTGTGCACTCACTGGAGCTGCAACTTAGAAAATATTAATAACAGCAGTAATAAATGTCTAAACATCAATAGGTTAAACGTCTCTGATTATGAAGTAAATCCAGACAGAGGAAGAAGAGCTCCTGTCAACAAACACTGCAGTAACCGCCACAGTCACACGGTTAGCTTCTTCCGGCTTCCTAACTTACAGCAGGGTGCTCCACAAAGTCTTCTCCGCCCTCCACCCAGGCTCCCACCGCCACCACCGCCTGGTTCCTCTCAGCCAACACTCTGCTGGCTCTGAAAGCTCTGTGCTCCTTCATCCGGCCGACTGGAGCTTCGCTCCTGCCGTTTTTAGGCGCTATAACGCGGCGAGCACTCATTGGTAGCCCGGTAACCAGGCTAACGTGTTAATCAGTGCTAATCCACAGATAGTAGTATATTCACTTTGGTTTACTACACACAGGCACGGCACATGCACCGACTGCGTCACGCACGTTTTCCACGGTTTAAACAACAGGAAGAAAACATTCAGAGGCGCCTGTTATGATAAATCGGCACCAACTGCTTTAAGTTTCGCTCACTTCAACTTCTTTGAGCTTTTCCTAGTTCACCGGCGCATTACTGCCCTCGTGTGGCCGGAGGAGACACTGGAAAAGCTGTTATGCCCACACACTGAGAAATAAACCAGCTCAACTAATAATAATAATAAACAGCGATTGCATACAACTTGCGTTTAAATTTATTTGAAAATATGTAATAAGAGACTTTACACTATGGCTCATACACAACAGCAGGTGGAATCAGGCAGTTTAATGAGCACAGACTCTCCTGCAAAGGCAAAATCCAGATTGTTTTCTATTTCTCGTAGCTTTTGTTGCATGTTGCTTTCAGTTTTGTCTTTTGTCTGCACCAAATTTAAGCTGCGCCTACCATAAAATGGTAATGTTAAATAAATAAATGTAGTATCAGGACATGAGTGGCTGGAGGAGTCTGCATCTTCTTAATATGTGTTACTGTAACAGGATTAATGCAAGAGATTACAGCTCAGAGAAAACTTTTTTCAGTGCTAACTAATCTGGGAGTGTCATTAGACACCAACGTTTGATAGAAATCATTCAAAAATATTTGTACATAATTTTTATATACATTCATCCAATATTCAACAGACTCAGAAAAAAGTACAATAAAAATATTTATAAAATGACTTTATTCAGGAATCAGAGAGGGATGAAAACATGAAGCAAAGGGAATTTTGAGCCGCTTATAAATCGGTAACTGCAAATGTTTTTAATCGCCAATGAAAATGTTTTGACATGATCTGTGTGCATCTCCTTGTGCAACTTTTTAACTTGTAATTCTTGAGGGATTACCAAGGGGAAGAGTTTACAGATGTTCCCCATAATGCTGTAACTCCTCTCAGGATGCATTTGCATTTCTTTGTAAACTATTAGGAGCCATGATTTATGTTCAGACTGAAGTAACTCATTAAACTGCTTTGATTTATAGACAACTGTTTTTTTTTTTTAATATCTTTATTTGTTTTAAAAATGACAACATATTACCACAGAAAAATAGAATTAAATTCCGCTGCGCAGTGTGCAACATGGACTCCGTCAGATATACAGATTGCTCTGAAGGTCGGCGGTCCTGACAAACTTGCGGAGGGCGTCTGTGCTTGGAGACGGCTCCAGCTGAGGAGGCAGAGAGAGACGTGGGAAATTGAAATGAGAAACTTTTACAAAAACCTGCTAATGCACTCGATGAGCGATGCTCAAAGAGTGTGCGGAAAAAACATCCACGGGTTTGAAAGCATGTAAATTTTGTCCAGAGGTAGAAATATAATTTAGGTTCACTGTTACTGTAGACACTGATAAATTCATCTCATTGGTCTTCTGAACAGAAGACCACAGTTGGAGGACGGAACTCTCTTGGATAATTCATCAAAGGATGAGCATCTGCGTGGAAAATCATCTGTGATAAAAGTCAAACGTGCAAAGCCTAAAACTTTGTGGGAAATTTGAATCTACGGCTCCTGGTGTGCATTTTTGATAAAAATCGTCGAATCAGAGTGCTTAAAGGTTAAATGAGAACAATATAAACACAAGCTGCTGCTCGAATCACTGGTTCTGGGCTTTAGTTTCATTTGGGAAACTTTTTTTTTTTTTGACAAATTCAACAATTAAGCGCTTTCATTAAGCTTCCTCTCATTCGGCTTCTCCTCCACTGCGACAAGTCGTTAAGGCTCACGAGCTTCGTATGATTAGAGCGATCCAACATGCCGACCTGATGAGCAAAAATGTGATTTCTGAGAAGAGGAAGCTGTTAATGCCGGTTGTAAATAAGGCAAACCTACAGAAGTGTCACAAGAGTTTAGACTGTGGATGCTGTCAGAAAGAAATCTGAAAGGTCTAACCAGACACACTGCTGGTCTTCAGCACGACTGTGAGGAAACTTGGACCAGGGTGAGTCCTTTTAACTCACATTAAACATATCTCAGACTGCCTTCTGCCATCGGATCAGTATCACTAAAATTAGAAGCCTTCCGTTTCAGACCGATGCTGACAGCTAGTTCGTGCGTGTGTTTCTCCTAGACTCGATTACTGCAATTCCTCATTCATCCTGTTGAGCTTGCATCTGTCTGTGTAGGTATTTGGCTATGCAGAGTGGAGGATTATGGGTATGCAACCTATGAAGATGTGCTTGTGTAAAAAAAACCCAACATCGGGTAATTCGGATGGATGACGCTGTGTGTAGGTCTCATGCTGATTGGCTAAAAGTGGGCTGGAAACAGGAGGCAGAGTTCCCGACAAAGAGAAACAGTTTCTGCAGTGGACACTCCTCGTTGTTTTAAACAGTTTTCCTTCAGCTCTTTGCAGGTTCTCTGTGGCTGGCTGATGGACCAGCAACAGCACTAGCCCACACTGCCCCCTGGTGACAGTAAACAGCTACAACATGTAGGCAATGTAATGCAAAGCTGTCCGTAGGTTCTGCGTAGAACCAACAATGTTGGCTGGTCAGGCCGTCCTAAAAGCTCCCTGAAAAGCTTTCAGTTGATTCAGAAACACTGGAGCGAGAGTACTGACCGGGACTAGAAAGAGATTATATCGCTCCCATATTAGCGTCTCTTCACTGACTGAATTTGAATTCACTCCTCAAAGTTTTGAATGATCAGATCAGATGGCAGGCTTACTTGTGGTTCCTAAAGGTAGAACAGGAGGCAAAACCTTCAGGTGATCAAGCACCACTTCCGTGGAACCAGCTCCCAATTTGGGTTCAGGAGACAGACACCCTCTCTACTTTTAACATTCTAGGATAAAGCTTAAAATTAGGGCTGGATCAGGTGACCCTGAACTATCCCTTAGTTACGCTGCTACGGGCTCAGGCTGCTGGGAGACTTCCCATGATGCACTGACCAATCCTCCCTAAATCTGTTCTTCTCACTCTCTATGCTCTCTTTCTTCTCTATTCTCTTTCCCCTCACCTCAATGTCTCTCCCTAAGCCCAGTTCTGCCAAGGATCCCTTCCTGTTAAAATGGAGTTCTTCCTTCCCACTGTCATCAGGAGCTTGTTGTTAGGTGATCTTCTGATCATTGGGGTATTCCCTGGAATACTGTATGACTATTATTGTGTTGCTATATAAATAAAATTGATCTGAATCCTAAAAGAAATAAATGTGGCTGATAACAAAATGATAAAAGCTGAGAAACTTATTTCCACAAAGACATTTTCCTTGAGTTTTACTGACTGTGACTTTTAAATGACCCGCGGGAGTCCCGACCGTGGCCACTGTTCAAGAGAGAGATCTTAAATTGAAAGACACTTTTGGAAGCAGCTGCTCCTCAAACTTTACAGCTCCATTTCCATCAGCATTAAAACCTGCAGTGGCGTCACCGGCTGGGGTTCAGCCAGAACAGCGGCTCAGCGATGTTGGACATCTGTGCGCGTCCTTTCTTTGTGACCTTTTTAAGAGTCCATTCAGATACAAAAGGAAAAAAACAGCTCACCTGTATAGACCTGCCAAGCGTGGTTAGCACAGGCTTATAGGTCTCCATGGTGACAGAGTCAGGGCCGATGACATCACTGTAACACTGGTAAACAACAGCGGCGATGCGATGGACCTGGCAGTGGTTCAGCACTGATGAGAAAGCACAAAGAAGAAGAAGACAGGAAGGTTAGTGACATGAGGCGTGTGACCGTCCAGTGATCCCCTGATGATACAACTGCTTGTTTGGACTTGGTGTCTTTAAGAGCACTCGCACCAAAATCAGGATGCAGGACTTTGTGTTCTCAGCGCATGGATACGAGCCTAATGACACTACATTTCATTCAGTTGGCAGAAACTGTTGTCCAAAGCGACTCCTCTAACACACACACACACACACACACACCACACACACACACACGCTCAGAACAAAATGGGGTTCAGTATAGCATTCAAGGACACCTCAACAAGAAAAGCTGAGAAGCACGCCAGCTAAAGCTTTATTTAGAGCCCTTTGTCCCATCACTGAAGAGCAAGGCCGCTGCTGTGCAGTAGTACAGGGTGTTAAATGGAATTTAAAAGCAAACTTGCAAATGAAGTACACAAAAAGTGAAGTCAACACACATATCTCAGTTCAAAATGAACAGTAAGGCACTTTCAGCTGCTCGCTTATTTCCCCAAGGGGTCGCCACAGTGGATGGGTCTGCCCCCGTTCTGCACGGGATGCCTGTCCTGATGCAACCATCCCGTTTATCTAAGCTTGCGACCCCTTCGGGCTGGGTTCGTCTCCACCGTGGAGCCACATTAAGATAAAACTGAAGTATTTGGACCGTTTTAAGAACATCATCCAAATCACAGCATAAAAGATGGACGTAGCTGCTGTGACGTCAAAAAGTGACGCTTTGAAGCCTCAAGCTGAGCGTTTTCACCGTCTCCACCTCGGCGCTTTGAAACCAGGTACGAGCGGCGAGGGTTTTGGGTTTTCTCTGTGTTATCGTAGGGTCTTTACCCACAATACAAAGCGCCTTGAGGTGACTGTTTGTTGTGATTTGGCGCTATATAAATAAAATTGAATTGAATTGATCTGACTGTGGAAACGCATGCCCGCAAGCCAGACTTGGCATGAGCATACCCCCGCAATTCATTCTGAAATTTAGAATAACCAAAATTCACAAAATGGGCTTCATGCGTTATTCAATATGACCCGAAACAAGTGATCAAGCCCGCAAACTCATGAGAAAAGTTTTTTACAGAGATCGGGGCAGAACACTGCTCTTCCTATAGACTTCTACTACTATTTGCAACCATAGGTGTCGCCCCCTGATGGTCACAACAAAATCTTTTCATCTTTTATACTGTCTATAGTAAGAAGTGGAAGCATTGTTCCGAAAACGGAAACTGTACGCAGTAAACCGCAGAAACGATGAGGGCTTTGGCCTGTTTTCATCTATGCTGGCCCGTATATTTGTGCATAATTTGGCGATCGGCGGCTGGCACTGTTGCCAACTTTTGTGCAACAAAACTCGCTGTGGGCTGTCTCAAAAATCGTTAAAAGTCGCTAAAGGACTAAGAGTTTCGGGGGGGGGGTGCTGTTCCCCTCGGTGCCAAAGAAAAACACAAACACGGTGACAGCAGAGTTTTTAAGGTTAAAGAATATACTACAGCGTCTGTTAAGACAAAGAATATGGCGAGAGATTGCGAGTAAAAGTTGTCCTTTTACTATCAATTAAAGCCTCTCCGGTAAGGCCTATGCCAGGGTGCTGGAAAGGAGGATCCACCTGTTAGTCTAACCTTGGATCCACGAGGAACAATGCGGTTTTCGTCCTGGTCGTGGAATGCTGGACCAGCTCTTTATCCTCTCGAGGATATTCAAGTGTGCGTAGGAGTTTACCCAACCAGTCTACATGCGCTTTGTGGACTTGGAGAAGGCCTTCAACCGTGTCCCTCAGGGTATCCTGTGGGAGGTCCTGCGGGAGTATGGTGTCTGGCCCGTTGTTGCGGGCCATTCAGTCTCTGTACAACTGCAGTGAGAACTTGGTCCATATAGCCGGTAATAAGTCGGATTTGTTTCCTGTGGGTGTTGGACTCCGTCAGGGCTGCCCTTTGTCACGGATTCTGTTCATAATTTTTATGGACAGAATTTCTAGGCGTAGCCATGTGGTGGAAGGCTTCTACCTTGGTGGCCTCATCTCTGCTCTTTGCAGATGATGTGGTCCTGTTGGCTTCATCAGGGGGTGGCCTCCAGCTCGCAGTGGAACGGTTCGCAGCTGAGCCTGAAGCGGCTGGCATGAGAATCAGCACCTCTAAGTCTGAGGCCATGGTCCTCAGCCAGAAAAGGATGGAATGCCCTCTCCGGTGCAGGGATGAGTTCCTGACCCAAGTGGAGGAGTTCAGGTATCTCGGGGTCTTGTTCACGAGTGACAGGAGAAGGGAGCTGGAGATCGACAGACGGATCAGGGCTGCTTCTCAAGTGATGCGGATGCTGCACCGGTCTGTCGTGGTGAAGAGGGAGCTAAACGTAAAAGCTAAGCTGTCGATTTACCGGTCGATCTACATTCCTACCCTCACCTATGGTCACGAGATTTGGGTAGCGACCGAACGCAGATCGAGCGAAGATCGCAAATACAAGCTGCAGAAATGAGTTTCCTTCGAAGGGTGGCTGCCCTCTCCCTTAGAAATAAGGTGAGGAGTGCGGCCATCCGGGAGGGGCTCAGAGTAGAACCGCTGCTCCTCCACATCGAGAGGAGCCAGTTGAGGTGGCTCGGGCATCTGATTAGGATGCCTCCTGGGCGCCTCTTGGGTGAGGTGTTCCGGGCATGTCCCACCAGGAGGAGGCCCCGTGGTAGACCCAGGACATGTGGGAGATTATATCTCTCGGCTGGCCTGGGAACGCTCCTGCCCCCGCGAACTGGCCCCGGATAAGCGGAAGAGAATGAATGGATGGATGGATGGTATTTAAGACATTTTAACGACCTATAGAAATTCTGTAGAAGTGTTTTGGGTTTTTTTCATTAATTTACAAACAATGGGAATAAGGTCTGCAAGGTTGTGATGTGCCTGACAAATGCACTGCCCGGCTAATATTTCTGGCTGATACTGTCCTATCACAGATTTAACCACGTATATGTTGTTCACTGTGACCATTTGCTGCTTGGCAAGAGCTGATTTCAGACATGGGAAGGAAAGAAAATAATAGGTGCACCTGACACCAAAATAGCTTAGGAAAGGCTGCCTGCAAGGTAATAAATCTGGGTTAAAGGAGAATGCTTCCCTGTTTCATCTGTAAGACTAAAGCTGCCTTTCATTCAAACATCAAAGGGCTTTTTTCTGCTAAACTTGCACAGCTGTATGCAGACAGAGAAAGCAGAGTTGCAGCTTTTTTTTAATGCAGCGTCTTATAGTTTTTCTGTGTGTGTTTGCAAAATGAGAGAAAAAAGAAGAAAAAGTCTGAAGCTTTTAAGTTTGAGCCGTCTGAGTGGTACAATCGTACAACAGTAATACCTGCAGCAGGAAGCCCAGTAACTATGTTGGGTTGCTCCAGTGACTGGCAGACAGGCTGATCACTGAAAGCACTGGTGTGGAGAGACCGCAGGAACGGAGCGGAGCTGCTGCACAGATAGTCCGCTGTCTTGTAATCAGCCACAGAGCTGTCTGACAGCACCGTCACATTCAGCTCTCTCTGCTGCAGACAGTCAAACACCTGCAGGAGACAAAAGAAACACACAGTCAGGCAAACACAACGGCATGCTGGTCGCACTGAAAAATACCTCCATATCTCACTGTAATCTAAGCCTGGGGTAAAAAAAAAAAATGCCAGTAAATAAATAATTACTGAACACTCAGTGGTTGATTTATTATAACACATAAGAGACCTAATATGTACCAAGAAACTGTTCCACACTACCTGAACCTTTGGCATGAAGCAGGGCAGATCGATGTTGTTTACACCAAACTGCCAACCCTATCTGGCAGCAGAAATGGAGACTCATGAGACCGGCTGAAATTTTTCCAATTTGCTTCTGTTTTGGTGCGCCGGTGTTTAGTATAGCCTTAGTTCACTGTTCTCAGCCGAATGGAGTGAAATTTGTTTTGGTCTCCTGCTGCTGTCGCCAATTTGCAGGTTTACTGTGTTCAAAGATGCTACTCTGCTTTGCACTATAACAAATCCCAGGAGATAAGCACTTTCTGAGCCCCCCCTAACCAGCCTGTCTGGCACCAGCAACCATCATGAGATCACATTTTATCCCAGTTCTCCCATATGGTCGGAAAAATCATGTCTGCCGTACGTTTACTTAGATAATATGCATGTTATGTTATTGTATGCTTTGTGGTTATTTAATTGATATACCTTATGCTTAGACATTGCTGTTCTTCATGAGTGAAACAAAATGAAAAAAAAATAAAGCTATACATCTGTTTGCAGACCCCCCCCCCAAACAACAACAACAACACAACACTGTATCTAAAAGATGGAAGGGGAAAAAGGGGAAAACAATGCCGACATACTGAAATATGTAAAGCTTGCATCCTTTCTATTGGCCAGCATGGGGCTACTCCTGTGGTTGTGAAACCAATTGAAACCCAGGGTTCTAGCCAACAATTGATCCCCTTTGAACCCTACGCTACAAAATACGAGGCAACCTGACGTGCACCTCTGGAGAAATGTAACCACACGTCCACAAGGACTGTGATTACCTCGTGAGCTTCAGAGGTGATTTCCGGTTACCTGCAAAGACCTGAGGCAGAAGTTTAATTCAGGCCTAACTGGTCACCATCACTCAATTAGCAAGCGGGCACAGCATTTAGTGTTTAATGCCAATGAGCTAATGCTAATACCCCCACCCCACCCCCGCTAAAGGTGCCGTGCTCAAATTCTTTTCTGGCTAGAACCCTGAAACCAAATGAACAGAACTCTATGGGAAACTGGCCCTTTGGCTCACTTGATCTGTGCTCTAAAAAAACTCTCCTGATGAGTTTTTGGGGGCAGCTGGTAGTTACATGCACTAAGCAGGATCTTGCGAGCGTGCAGTGTCCCCTTGTCTGACGTCCAGTTTCAAAACGCCAAGATGGTGAAGGCTAAAATAATCCGCTTGAGTCCTCGAGATGGGACTTCACTAACCAGTGGCTTACATCCTGGTAGCTACCACTATCTTTTAAAACCATTTAAAATAACTGCATAATACAATCACACTGTCATCCAGCTGACTTAGCTGTACAAACATACCTTTTCTGTCCATTGAAAAAGCTGGTCTTCTGCAATGTAGCACATCACCTGGCATATCAAAACCTTCAGAGAGAAAAAAAAGGAAATAAATGCTTTTTATGCAACATTTCTACTTTTGTAATTAAAAACACTGTCATCGTTGAAACACACAACTTTAACAGGATGTCCCTGCATGGTAACATTTGTACAATTAAACCGACATTTTAATCTCCTCTAAAATGAGTTGCTGCTGTTTGCCATTTTCATGCCCAGTGAAGCACATGAAGGTACATGCTGATGATTTTACAAACAAAGGCAAATTACACACCAAGAGGATCAGCAGGTATGGAATAATGCTTAAATATTTGGGACATAAATATTCAAACAGTCCAAAAGTTGACGTGACTTTTTCTTGCTTTAAAAATATACTGCCTCTTGTGTTTTTTTACTGGTGCATTGTGGGATGTGACACGCCATTACTGCCAAAAGTTCATGGTAATGCTCCGCCTCCAACAGTCGACATTCGTGTTGGGTGAGTGTGACTGGTTGCGTGTCTTTCTGCGAACGGGTGACCTGACTGGGATGTACCCCACCTCTCGCCCTATAGGCTGGGATAGGCTGCAGCAGGTGGGTGGAGCTTGTTTGCTCACAGCCAGAGATACTCATGATAGGGAAATCCATTGTTTGATATCATACTGAAAACAAGAGTAGAAGAAGACTGTCTGAAACCCAGCAGTTCAGAGCAGCCTGAAGCCTGAGTCTCTGGTTGTTAGAGATCATTTGCACATAAATTAACCTCATATTTAAAATGTACAGGGGTTGGACAATGAAACTGAAACACCTGTCATTTTAGTGTGGGAGGTTTCATGGCTAAATTGGACCAGCCTGGTGGCCA